>JAGIQG010000009.1:10905402-11279836 GCA_024679065.1 Sphyrna mokarran
AAGACAAATTTACTCCTGTGATAATAATAATCCGTGACCCATCAGTAAACAAGCACCATAGTTATGCTGGAAATCCGCTTTGGAATTTTCTAGAATCGACAGTGCTGAGTTTGAACTTTTTTTTCACGATCAGCTTGCTGCCTGATGCACTTAGAAATCCTGCACCATTTTTAAACACCATCAGAACAGAATTATGTGAGAGCAGCTTTTGTTTGCCTGACGTGCTATCTCTTCCATTTACCTAAATCCAAGAGAACTTAGCTGCATGTTTGCAAAACCAAGTATCCTCAGATATGGCTTTAGCTGGCTAAATCCACGGCGTGATTCTCCCAAAAAAAATGTACTTAGTTTCTCGAATCTTCAGCACTTTGTGTTGCACAGAATGCCTCAGTGGGATTCACATCGGTAGGAGGATGTTGGGGTGCCACCCCCCTCCCTCACTGGAGAGATCAGAGTCAGTGCACTGAGTGGCTCACAGCAATTGCACCATTCTGCCAGTGGAGAGATCGGTGCACGCACAGTAGCTCTCGGTATCGCAGGCCTCCTGACCACCAGCTTTCCCAGGCACCCTTCACAGTCTTCCCAATCCACAATCCCATCTGATTGCCCACCTCCACAAACCTTTCTCCTAATCGCTTGCCTAATCGACTCTCACCCCACATGCCTCTGCCCCCAGAACCTCAGCGACAGCCCCAATCTCCAGCCCAGAGCCCCACACCCCAACCAATGTGAAGCCCCAATTCACCCCCTCCTCATGTCCAGCCCTGATTGCCCCCTCTCCATGTGCAACTCCAATCCCACACCCCTCCATATTCAGCCCTGACTGCCTTCCTTCTACCCTCTCAGAGTGCACATCAGGTTCCCCTCTCTCCCTCAGCACTTCCGATCAGCCCTGCCCCTGTAGCCCCCACCCTGTTGGCTCCACCCTCTTAGAACTGTCTGGTCCCCAGAGGGCAATGCCAGCATCCCCGGTGGACACGACCAGAATACTCAGTGAGTACTTCCAGTGAGCCAGGCTGGCAGTGTCCAAGGGGTACACACCCATGCCCAACCTTCCTGGGGATGGGCCTCTGCCCCCACCAGTGGGGTGATCTCGTCTGGTCCCCATTTGATGGGGACCAGCCGCAATCTCCGCTGGTGGGGATGGTGGAAGGGGAGACATTAGGGAGTCTGGAGAATACCGTCCCGGGCTCACTACTGATATGGCAATGTCAATTTCCAGCATAAGGTTGATTACTTCAAAACACATGGCCAGGGAGACTCACGATCAGCCAGACACCAGTCAGCGCAGTGGGCTAGGAGAATCCCACCTCCCATTCCCAACATTTCTTTGCAGCATGGAAGATTGGTAAAACATACAATTGCTTTTCCCACCTGGACCATCTGTGCTGTTCAGATTTAAATAGCAGAATTATAGAAAACTGTGACATAATCTTAGTGGGAGCTCAATCCTACTGGTCCTATCAATGATAGTTTAATCATCTGCGGTATCTTGTTCTATTACAGATCTGCCTGGTTCAATTGTTGGATTTGAAACAGAAAACATTGGACAGACACAGCAGGTCTGACAGCAACTGTGGGGAGAGACGCACAATTAACATTTCGAATCCAAATGACCCTCTACAGAACTCAAATGCTGAGTTATTGACTCTCAGATGAATCAGATGGTTTTAGATCCTGCCTACTCCATAAGACCATAAGATAGAGGAGTAAAATCAGGCCATTTGGCCCTCTGAGTCTGCTTCGCTATTCAATCATGATTGATAGTTTCTCAACCCCAAAGGACCCTAATTCCATTATCACATGAGCAGTAGACTTTGATGCATTGGAACTGTTTAAAGGGTTTTGTCTATGGCAAGGGTTTTGGTTTGATTGGAACACATTAGAGATCTTTGTTAAGTGTTATACATTATAATGATTGTTTTGTTTCTTGTTTGAAACTGATAAAAGTTCTTGCTAATTTTCTTACTATACATGTAAACTATATTCTTAAATAAATTTTGTTATTTGTTTATTTGGGGCAGGGTTGGTCATTTGAATCACACCTGAAGTGGAACATATTATGCTTATCCGAGCTAAATTCAAGATGCAAAACTTTGATTCAGGCAGACTCCATAGAACACTTTGGAATCTCTAATCCGAATCATAACACCATTTATTACCACACAAACAACGCACATCCACAAAACATTATATATCATACAAACATGTTGCACATACACACACCTATCACATGGGTACAAAACACATGCACACAGAATTTACACATGCACACATATGTAGCCCATATATTACATACTCAACAGCAGATCAATTGTTCACTGGTACCCTGAAACTAATTTTTAACCTAATCTATTTCTTTAAGACTTGTGCGCAGACAATCCCTGTAGATCTCAGTAAGTCTTGAGGTTAATTGAGTTTCGATATTGAATGGTGAGGGTAATTTGCATGTTGGCAGGCCCTTACAAATTTCAAGGTTCCTGGTCATAAAAACAGCACGTGTTTCTCTTTATTTTAATATCTTTTGAAGTGTGATTAACACAGTTACAAATCTAACACACAATGTGGAACTGCAAATACAATCAGTTAGAATTAATCTTCCTGAAAATTGTCAAATGATCAGCAGAACTGAGACAGTATCAGAGCTAAAACAGATAAGGTCACCATCATTGCAATGTTACATCTGTTCACATTGTGACCTGCATTTTAATGCAGGAAATTTCTATTTCTTTCAGGCTTCAGGAGCGACTGGATTTATTTCAGAGCAGAGTGACCTGGAGAACCAACTCCACTGCATTTACAATTGAAATGTAAAGTCCAGTGCCAACAATACCTCACTAAGTGAAGCCCGACACAAATCCCAACCCTCAATTAAAATCCTTTTGGATATCTGTATTGGACTTTTTGACCATGACTGATGCCAATGTCCAACTTCACAACACAGATCCGCAACAGGATCTCAAAGATCCTGGAGAAAGTATTGCATTATCTGCTTCCACTCTAAGTTCAGTTTACTTTTAGCTCTTCAGGGTTGGTCAATTAAAAGAAAAGTCTAATTAAAGTACAGGCAGAATTTTCTATGCAGTTGACTGCATGACCTGACAACTCCAGCAAGTTGATAAATTATTTGGGCTTTGGTACATAATTCACCCACCTCACCCCAATTCAACACATTAGGACAAGGATACAGAAAAAAGAAATTGGCTTAACCACTTATTTCATTTCTGTGCTTTGAGATCGTTTGTGCTCTAATTAACCCCATGACGTTAGTGGAAGCAGAGCAGGGGAATTTACTCCCACAGTCTCCTGGCCAGTTTTTATCCCTCAATCAGTAGAAATAAAACAGATAATTTGCTCATTATCCCATTGCTATCGCTGGAACCTTGTTCTGAATAAAATGACTTGCTGAGTTTCCTTTCAGTGCAACAAAGACAATAGTTCATAAAGTTTCTAAACAGTTACAAAGCACTTTCTGACATTCTGAGAGTGAGGAAAGTGTGAAAGTAATGCAAATTCTTTCTTCATTTTTTCCTTTAATGATTGAGATCTATTTTTCACATTCTGACCACATAGCACAGTGTCCCATCAGAATCAACATGGTTTTACAATGAGTCATGTTTAACTAATTTGCTAGAGCTTTTTGAAAATGTAACAAACAAAGTGGGTAATGCCGGTCCTATAGAAGTAATGTTTCTGAACTATCAGTAGGCATTTGATAAAGTGCTGCACAAAAGATTAATATACAATACAAGATCACATGGGTTGGGGGTAGTATATTGGCTTGGATAGAGAATTGGCTAGCCAATAGTAAGCGGAGAGTGGAGATAACTGGATTTTTTTTTGGTGGACCAGCTGTAACTAGTGGGGTGCTGCAATATTCAGTCCTGAAGCCCCAACTATTTACAATTTATATTATTGACATGGATGCTGAAATAGAATGTACTTTTGCCAAATTTGCAGATGACACTAAAATGGGTGTGAAAGCAAGTTGCAGAGAGGAAATAAGAAATTTACAAATGGATATGGATAGTTCGATGAGTGTGCCAAAATTTGGCAGATGTAATTTAACATGGATTAAAGTTAAAAGTTTATTTATTAATCACAAATAAGGATTACATTAACATTGCAATGAAGTTACTGTGAAATTCCTCCAGTTGCCATGCTTCAGCGTCTGTTTGGGTCAGTACACCTAACCAGCGTATCTTTCAGAATGTGGGAGGAAACCGGACCACAGGAGGAAACCTACACAGACATGGGGCGAATGTGCAAACTCAACAATCAGCTTTTCATCCAGACACATGGAACAGCCACGGGGACCAAATTCACACCTCAATATGCCAACATCTTCATGCACAGGTTCGAACAAGACTTCTTCACCACACGGGATCTTCAACCAAGGCTATATACTAGAAACATTGATGATATCTTTTTCCTTTGGACTCATGGTGAACAATCATTGAAACAACTATATGATGATATCAACAAGTTCCATCCCACCATCAGACTCACCATGGACTATTCTCCAGAATCAGTCGCATTCTTGGACACACACATCTCCATCAAGGACGGTCACTCAGCACCTCACTATACCGCAAACCGACAGATAACCTCACAATGCTCCACTTCTAGACACGTTAAAGAAGCCATTCCCTATGGACAAGCCCTCCGTATACACAGAATTTGTTCAAATGAGGAGGATCATGACAGACACCTCCAGACGCTGAAAGATGCCCTCGTGAGAACAGGATATGGCGCTCGACTCCTCGATCGACAGTTCCGACGTGCTACAGCGATAAACCGCACTGACCTCCTCAAAAGACGAACACGGGACACGGTGGACAGAGTACCGTTTGTTGTCCAGTACTTCCCCGGAGCGGAGAAGCTACGACATCTTCTCCGGAGTCTTCAACATATCATTGATGACGATGAACATCTTGCTAGGGCCATCCCCACCCCCCCAATTCTTGCTTTCAGACAACCGCACAACCTCAAACAGATCATTGTTCGCAGCAAACTACCCAACCTTCAGGAGAACAGTGACCACAATACCACACAACCCTGCCATAGCAACCTCTGCAAGACATGCCGGATCATAGACATGGACGACATCATCAAACGTGAGAATACCACTCACCAGATACACGGTACATACTCTTGCAACTCGGCCAACGTTGTCTACCTAATATGTTGCAAGAAAGGAAGTCCCGAAGCATGGTACATTTGGGAGACCATGCAGACACTAAGACAGCGGATGAATGAACATCGCTCAATAATCACCAGGCAAAACACTCCCCTTCCTGTGGGCGAACACTTCAGCAGGTACGGGCATTCCGCCTCCGACCTTCGGGTAAATGTTCTTCAAGGAGGCCTTCATGACACACGACAGCGCAGAGTCGCTGAGCAGAGACTGATAGCCAAGTTCCGCACACATGAGGACGGTTTTAACAGAGATCTTGGCTTCATGTCACATTATCGGTAACCCCCATGACTTGTCTGGGTTGGCAAAAAACCTCACTGTGCTGTCTGGAGAAAATACACATTTCTCTAACTAATACTTCACTCACATTGTTAGCCACTTTAACACTTGAATAGCAGGTTAGGTGTAAGGATTCACATTCTAATCAGCAATCTGTGACTGTCTGTGCTGATATGTGTGCTATTGCAGACCAGAACACCGCATTTGCCTGACGAAGACGAAAAGTCAAAAGCTCGCAGATTCACTATCAAATAAATAGGTTGGATTTAAAATTGATGTTGCCAGATTCTTACTGAGTATACAGTAATCCAAATTCTTACTGAGTGTAGGATCAAACCTAGGTCCCTGGTACTGTGAAGCAGCAGTGCTAGCTACCGTGCTACCATGCTGCCAGTTAAATGTCAGGTTATCAACTTTGTTCAGAGGAATAAAAAGACAAATTACTATCCAAATAGAAACAAACTTCAAAATGCTTTGGCGTAAAAATTTGGACATCCTTGTGCATGAATTACTCAAAGTTAGTATGCAGGTACAGCAAGTAATAAGGAAGGCAAACGAAATGTTGGCATTCATTGCTAATGGAATAGACTGTAAAAATAGAGAAGTGGTATTGCAACATTTTAGGGCATTGATGAGACCATATCTGGAGCACTGGGCACAATTTTGATCCCCTTAATGTTAATGCATTGAAGGAGGTTAAGAGAAGATTCACTACATTGATTCCAGGGATGGAAGACTTGTCTTTTGAAAAGAGATTGAGCATTTTAGGCCTAAATTCACTGGAGTTTAGAAGGATGAGAGGAGATTTAATTGAGGTATATAAGATGCCAAAGGGGATTGACAGGATAGACATAGAGTGGATGTTTCCTCTTGTTGGACATTTTAGAATGAGAGGCCATAGTTTTAGGCTGACAGATTTAAAACAGAAATAAGGAAGAATTATTTCACTCAAAGACAGGTGAATCTGTGGAATTCTCCATCCCAAAGTGCAGTGGACGCTGGAATATTGAACAACTGTACTTTTGACTTGGATGCAGGGATAGAACGTACTATTGCCAAATTTGCAGATGATATAAAGTGGGTCACTTAAGGAGGAGGGAGAAAAATTTTTGATTAGTCACAGGAGGAAAGGTTATGGGCAGTGGGCAGGAAGGTAGAAATGAGGCTGAATGCAATCAACCATTGAATGGCAGAACAGATTCGAGGGGCTGAATTGCCCACTCCTGTTCCTAGTTCATACGTTCCCATAAAAATATAGTTTTCCCACTTATATTCACATTTGCAAGCAGCTAAATGTAAACTTATGCATGAACTCTGCCGCCATATTCTAATACCCACCCATTCCCATTCACTTGTCATCACTGTTGCTCCGCGTCCACCAACACTTAGATTTTATATTGTTCTAGAATGTGGGGTTTAAGCACGTGAAGGTTAAAAAACAAACTTATTTTATTCCACCAGCATCAATATTTGTTAATAGGAAGTGTAACTTCAAAGCACAACAATCTAGAGAGAATATTCATCAGCGTGCTACACACTTCTGCCCAGTCAGGGTCTCGGCTCTGCAGCACAACACATAACTGGCACATTCAGGCTTGTCCTGCTGTCCAGTTACTGGGTGCAGCGCTGCTCACCTCTCTTTCCTTTAGCCTTCTCAGATTTAGAGATGCTGTTTACTTCTTTTGCTTGGTGCTCTCCCATATACCCCCACCATTGCAACCTGCTGCTGAAGGCCCCACCACAATTCTCATGTTCAAATCTTCACCATGCCCTTGTTCCTCTATCGCCAAAGCAACAGTCACCAACTCAAAATCTGGCCCCCTGTGATTGCCCCCAACTTGCTTCATCCCACCATTACTAGACGTGCCAAGGGTCATTTAAGTTTTAAGGTGTAGGATTTCGTCCTTACATCTGTTTACTTCTCCCACCCTGTGGATGATGCTTCTCTAAAAATATCATTTTGAGAAGTTCCAGAGGGGACAAAGTGCTTTGCAATCAAGGAATTTTCAGTTGCAGACTAAAGAGTTCATCTTAAGGTAGGAGTTACTCTGATCTTTAACTATTTTTCTCCCTCTTCTATCCAGAGGATGCCAAGTTGAACTGGATGGTCTTTTGCACTGGAAATATTGCACCAATTCTTCACTTGCAAACCAATTTGAAAGCATCCCAATTGACACATCTTTTCAACTAGGCATCCTAACATCTTGCAAAATCATTCTTCTTCATTGTAACGGCCTCAAGCTGTTCTGTATATTAGAAGGAAGCAAATATTAAAAATTGTTGTTAGCTTTGCAATTTTGAGTTGTAGGATAGACAGGGAAGGAAATTACAGTTAAATCTCATCTCAATTTCAGCAATATACACAGATTTTCCAATCGGGTCACTGGGCAGTGATGAGAAACCTGAAATTTCCCCATTCTTTGGCCGACAAGGAAAGAGACCAGCCTTACAATCACAATTAAGGAAGTTAGAGGAATGCCATTAACCCAATGGAGAAAGAACTCAGAAGGAGATGTCATAATCATAGTTCAGAGCCCTAAGATTTTGGTGAGACCTGGTTCAGGACCAATAAAATTTTGTTTTAAGGAGATAAAATTTGAGATTGAAGACATTTACTAAGAAAACACAGACAAATGATTCCAACGGTTTTAAACAAGCATAAATAAAGTGGGACAGCACATTGGCATAGTGGTTAGCACCACTGCCTCACGGTGTGAGGGACCTGGGTTTGATTCCCACCTCAGGTCATTGTGTGGAGTCTACACGTGTGCCGGTTTCTTCCGGGTGCACCAGTTATCTACTGCAGTCCAAAGATGTGCAAGTTAGATTGATTGGCCATGGCAAATTGACCCTTGGTGAAATGGAAATTAACAGCGTAAATACCAGAATATACAGGGATAGGGGTTGGGCGGGATTGTTGTCTGTGCAGGCTCAGTGGGCCGAATGGCCTCCTTCTGCACTGTAGGAATACTATAATTCTAAGTTTACAAAGTAAGGTCAGAAAGACAAAACAATTTATAATATCTATCTTATATTTAGATTATTATTTCAACAGATGTAAACTGAGAGAGGTGGATACTCAGCGATATCTCAGTGTCCTTGAGCATCAGTCGCTAAAAGCATGCAAGTACAGCAGGCAGTAAAGAAGGCAAATGGTATGTTGGCCTTCATTGCAAGAGGATTTGAGTACGGGGATAGGGATGTTTTGCTGCAATTGTATAGGGCGTTGATGAGGCCACACCTGGAATATTGTGTGCAGTTTTGGTGTCCTTATCTGAGAAGGATACCTTTGCTTTGGAGGGAGTACAGCGAAAGTTTACCAGGCTGATTCCTTGGACGGCAGCTCTGTCTCTTGAGGAGAGACTAAGTTGGTTAGAACATAGAACATTACAGCGCAGTACAGGCCCTTCGGCCCTCGATGTTGTGCTGGCCAGTGGACCCTCTAACCTAAACTATTCCAATATCATCCATATGCCTATCCACCGAACATTTGAATGCCCCCAAAGTAGGCGAGTCCAAATTCATTGGAATTTAGAAGAATGAGAAGGGATCTCATAGAAACTTAAATATTCTAACGGGATTAGACAGGATAGATTCAGAAAGAATGTTCCTGATGGTGGGAGAGTCCAAAATTGGGATCATTGTTTAAGGATAATATCTCCTTTTAGGACTGAGGTGAAGAGAAATTTCCTTCCCCCAGAAAATGGTGAATGTGTGGAATTCACTACCATAGAATTTAGTTGAGGCCAAATTGTCTGATTTCAGGAATAAATTAGACATAAGTCTTTGAGCTAAAGGGATCAAGAGATATAGGGGAAAGTGGTATCAGGATATTTACTTTATTTTAATGATCAGCCAAGAAGAAAGTAAATGGTGGAGCAGCCATAAAGGGCCAAATGACCTTCTCCTACTTCTAGTTTCTGCGTTTCTATTACTCAGGGGTTAATGTGACCCTTGACAAGCAAATTGTGGTTAAACATACCACACTGCACAATAAATAGCAGATGCAGCCAAGGCAGAGTCTATGGATTTTTCAAGAACCCACTCAGACCTCAGTAACTCAGTGAGTCAACCAACCTCATTGAAACTCTTTCAGAAGGGGTTCCAATTTTTCTGTTTGAAAATCTAATCTTGGAATTCTCTCCAAAAGTCACTCCAATTCAGATGACGTTAATGATGCTCACTTCATAGGGTTTCAATCTCATCTCAAGATTCATCTGGATTCTTCTCTCTGTACTGCGTCCAGTTCTGGTCGCCACATTACCAGAAGGACATGGAGGCTTTGGAGAGAGTACAGAAAAGGTTTACCAGGATGTTGCCTAGAATGGAGGATCTTAGCTATGAGGAGAGGTTGGGTAAACTGGGGTTGTTCTTCCTGGAAAGCCGGAGGATTGGGGCGAGCTAATAGAGATGTATAAAATTATGAAGGGCATAGATAGGCTGAACAGTGGGAATCTTTTTCCCAGGTCAGAAGTGACAAACACAAGGTGTCACAAGAGGGAGGCAAGGTTCAACACAGATGTCAGGGGGACATATTTTACACAGAGGGTGGTGGGGGTCTGGAATGCACTGCCAAGCAAGGTGATTGAGGCAGATACGCTGGGATCATTTAAGACTTATCTAGATAGCCACATGAACAGACTGGAAATAGAGGGATACAAAAGAATGATCTAGTTGGGCGCATGAGGAGCACAGGCTTAGAGGGCCGAAGGGCCTGTTCCTGCGCTGTATTCTGTTCTGTTCTTTAGATTCCTGAGTATGCACTTTAGCACCAACTCACAAGCACAACTTTAGCTTTTTGGCCACACCAAGCAGAATGCTATTGCTTTGCCCCTTTGCTCTAACAGCCTGCAGCCCACACTCACCAACCTTTTGCTGCTTTGTTGGATCTTCTGCTTCTCTCCTGCACCCTCTTTGATTGCTAGGGCTTCTTGAGGCCCATTTAAGGTACCACCCACAGCACTTTCTCTGATTGGAGCTTCTTTCTCTGCTCCTCCTTCTTTTCCTTCACTTACCCAGTGTCTGCCTCTTGTCCAGTGTCGGGGATTCCCCTTTGGGTCCTCACCGTGTCCTCTGCTCGGGACTTTTTTCTGCAATAACGCTCAGCTCTCAATCACATGATTTGGTAGCCATGATATGGCCTTGCCAGCGTTGGGTGGGCACAGTAAGAAGTCTCACAACATCAGCTTAAATTCCCAACAGGTTTATTTGGTAGCACAAGCTTTCAGAGCGCTGCTCCTTCATCAGGTGAGCAGGCCCTGAATGTTGTAAGACTTCTTAACATGACTTGAGTTATTATATCGTTTTACCATTTCTATGTAGGCACACTGAAATCATCCTCAGCCCAAAGAACTTCAGATGCTGAATCGCACAGACTCAATCTTCTCCTGGTCTGCACAAGCCTGGAAACTCAGGAGTTTGTTGGGATTTGGAGTTTCCAACCTCTGCTTTCAATGAAAAGGTAAATTGGCATCCTAAAAACTGAAGCTATTTGTAAGTCCAATAAAAGCTTCTCAATTGGAGTTTGACTTTAGCTTCCTATAATTGTATGATGCAGAAACATACACAGTGTCAGGTCGATAGACTGGGAGCAATATATAAAAGGATCCAATCACCTCACGTATCTTAGACTTGTAAAAGGCCTGAGCAATCTGTATTCCAAGTTTGGAATTGCAATGCATTTCAAGTTTCCAGCATTTCGGTTACCCTTTCTGCCACCCAAGTAGCCTGAGGGGAACATATCCCCAACAACGCTGCCTGCCCTGCAACTTCAGACATCCCTCCAGACTACCCACAACACCACCAACCTTCATATCGTCGGCGAACTTACTAACCCATCCCTCCACTTCCTCATCCAGGTCATTTATGAAAATGACAAACAGCAAGGGTCCTAGAACAGATCCCTGGGGCACTCCACTGGTGACTGACATCCATGTAGAGAAAGACCCATTCACAACTACTCTCTGCCTTCTGCAGGCAAGCCAGTTCTGGATCCACAAGGCCAAAGCCCCTTGGATCCCATGCCCTCTCAACTTCTCAAGAAGTCTTGCATGGGGGACCTTATCAAATGCCTTGCTAAAGTCCATGTAAACCACGTCCACTGCTCTTCCTTCGTCAGTGTGCTTAGTCACATTTTCGAAGAATTCAACTAGGGCTCGTAAGGCACAATCTGCCCTTAACAAAGCCGTGTTGACTCTTTTTGATCATATTGAAATTCTCTAAATGCTCATAAATCCTATCTCCCAATATCCTCTCCATCAACTTACCAATCACTGAGGTCAGACTCACTGGTCAGTAATTGCCCGGGCTATCCCTGTTCCCTTCTTGAAAATAGGCATCACATCCGCAATCCTCAAATCCTCCAGAACCTCTCCCGTCTCCATCGACAACTCAAAGATCATCGCCAGGGACTGTGCAATCACTTCCCTCACCTCCCACAGTAACCTGGAGTACATCCCATCCGGACCTGGCGACTTATCTACCTTGATGGAATTTAACAGTTCCAACACCTCCTCTTTCTTTATGTCCACATACTCAATCTTTTCCGTTTGCCACAATCCTGCAGTACAACCCCCAGATCACTCTCCACTGTGAATACTGAGGCAAAGTACTTATTAAGCACCTCTGCCATTTCTTCTGGTTCCACACAGACTTTTCCCCCTTCACCTTTTGTAGGTCCAATCCCTTCTCTTCTCATCCTTTTACTCTTCACATATTTGTAGAATGTCTTGGGATTCTCCTTAATCCTACCCGCCAAAGCCTTCTCGTGACCCCTTCTGGCTCTTCTAATTTCCTTTTTAAGCTCCCTTCTACAAGTTTTATATGCCTCTAGATCCTTAACATCCCCTAGCTCCCTGAACCTATTTTTCATGAGATTTTGCAACCCCTGAAGGTAAAGAGGTGAGTTAAAGGTTTAGTGATTATAAGAAGGAAAACACAAAGTGAAAGAAGATATTGTTACATAGCAACAGTAGTCCAGAGATGCAAACACAGACAAAAGACAGAAAAGAGAGTTCAGAGTGTGTCGAAGCACAAAGACAGGGATTTCCAGTTGGCAGATTAAAACATTATTTTGGAATATTAGTTGACTGAATGATCGGTCATAGAACTCAGTAATCAGTTTAAAAGTGAGAAACCAAGAGTAACACTTTGAATGTCTCATAAGTATGAGTTGAGTGATGTGTCCAGTGAATTCTGAGTTCACTAGAAGAAAACCATTTGCAAATGTGCTAGTCCCAAACAAGAAGCCTTTGTGTCAATCTAGTGGTAAATCTTCACTGGTTTATATGTTAGTAAAGATATTTCTGGCATAAAGGACTAGTTCGAATTTGAAGCATTTTACTGTGTTTGTGTTGAGATTTTCTAACCTTTTCAATCTGATGTAATCTGGTTCATTTTCTCTTGCCTAATTACAGAATTGTTATAGTGCGCAAGGCAGCCATTTGCCCCATCATGCCTGCACAGGTTTCCAAATGAGCATTACGACTTAGTGCCACTCTCCTATATATTCCCTGTAGTATATCATTTCTATTCAAATAATTATCTCAGACCCTCTTGAATTCCTCAATTGGACCAGCTTCCACAACATTTCCAGACCCAAACCACTTCCTCCCATCGCATTTGCTTCTTTTGCAAATCACTTTAAACTTGTGCCCTCTTGTCCGCGATCCTTTTAAGGGTGGGAATCGTTCATCCCCTTCTATTCTGTTCAGCCCCTTCACGTTTTTCAACATCTCTAAAAAATCTCCTTTTAGCTTTCTTCTCTCTAAGAAGTTTTAACTTCTCCAATCATTATCTTCATAATTAGCATGTCATCCCTGAAACCATTCTTGTAAAGCTCTTCTGCACTCTCTCTAATGCATTCACATCCTTCCCACAGTGTGGTGCCCAGAATTATATTTAATATTCTAGTTGAGGCTTAATTAATGTCCAATACAAGTTCAGCAAAATCTCCTTACCTTTGTACTCTGTGCCTCTATAAATAAAGCTCAGGATGCTGTTTGCTTTATTTACTGCTCTCTCCACCTTCAATGATTTATATGCATATACACCCAGTCCCTTCTGCACCTACACACTCTTTATGGACTGTCACATGAAACTGAAGCATCAGGAGGAAACCCAGCACATGGCAAACGTTGCTACCGTGCAGCGCCAGGGATCCGGGTTCAATTCTGGTCTCAGGTCACTGTCTGTGTGGAGTTTGCATGTCCTCCCTGTGGCTGTGTGGGTTTCCTCCCACAGTCCAAAGATGTTGATTAGTGTCAATTTAGTATGGCCAATGTCAGGGGGATTAGCAGAGTAAATGTGGGATTACGGGAATAGTGCCTGGGTGGAATTGCAGTCTGTGCATATGCGATGGGCTGAATGGCCTCCTTCTGCAGTGTAGGGATTCTATGACGTGGGAAGAATATGCAAACTCCACACAGACACTATCACTCAAGGCCAGAAATGAACTGGGGTCCCTGGTGTTGAGGCAGCAATGCCACCCTGGATTCACTCTGCGATCTGATTTGTCCAGCATTATCAGCTGGGTTTGGTGAAAAAAAAAGGTACATCATATAACTGTAGACATTACAAAACACTATCCACCAGACATCAGGTATCAACTTTGTTAATATATTCATCATTTTAATAAAATAAAAGCATTATCGTTCAGACAGTACATCAAACAAGCAAAATGTGTCAAACCTTTTTTGCTTCAATTTTAGGTTTTAATAATTACTGTCAGTGTTGGAAGTACTTCAGTTGCTATTAAGAAGCTACAAAATAAGATTGCACATTAGCTAATACCCTGATGTTGCATTTAATTAAATCCATCATACATCGCTCCTTTCTTGTCTGACAGATGTGACTGGTAGTACAGTATTTTATCCTAAAGTCTTGTAATTCAAAGTGCTCTCTCCAGCTACCACCCAAACTTGGATGGAGAGAGAAAAAAAACAAACAATGATCACACTGGACATTTTTCACAGTTCATGTTGATTTTACAATCACACCAATGATGTACAACAGAAAATCCTAAAGCAGTTCAAAACAATAAATAATTGATGGTGAATAGATATGGAGGGGTGAATTGCACAATACTGAATGTGTTAAAAGTTGTGTGATATTCCTCAGTGAAAAGTGCTGATCTGGTAAAAACACACTGTGGATATCGCACAGTGCAATTTGAGCCCAGGACATTTCAACTGAGAACTAGCCCTTGAGTGCAACATTCGCTTCAGTCTCCGAGCACCAACTTCTCTTCTTTAACAATGCACTGGCTTTTGTCAGGCAGTATTTATATTTACAAAAGAAAAACAAAAAAAATCGGCTAAATTTAAAAAAAAAGTACAAAAAATTCGATGGCCACCCAGAACAGAATGCGGTTAAAAAGCTCTGGCCTCTGCTTTAAGAGCCACGACAAAAGATTATTGCTGTTTGAGACACCTCCCAAAACATGCACAGATGCTTTATCCCAGAACACTGACATGACCCACACACAATACTGCAAAGCAGATATTTCGCTATGTACAGTAGTGTGACCTTTCCAGAGGAAGAATCCAGTCTCTCACATTCATCACATGGGTAAATGTTGCTTCAACACCTCTTTGGACGATGTGGTTATAAAGTCTGGGAAAATGACTTCAAATTCCACGATTAGGTCGCCTCGGCGGTCCGGGTTTTTAGGGAATGGCAGTCCTTTGCCGCTTATCCTCTTCCTTGCTCCTGGTTTGATCACGTCCTGAGTTACTAATGGGATTGATCGACCTTCCATGGATGGTACATTAATAGCACAGCCACATAAAGCCTGCAATAAAGAAAGGAGGTAAATGTAGCACATTGAGAGGATGGGACTCTGATACTCTGTCTGCTTGGTCGTTTAATTCATTTTCTTTCAAGAGGCTGATGCGAGCTTTCTCAAGCAAAGCTACAGCAGTGCAATCTGTGTGAGGTTCGTGTGAATTTTCCATGCATGCACAGGATCCCTGCAGTGCAGAAAGTGGCCATCCGGCCCCTAGGGCCTGCACCAATAACAATCCCACCCAAGCCTCTCATTCCCATAACCCTACATATTCACCCTGCCCTTAATTTACACGTCCTGGGACACTTAAGGGGCAATTTAGCATGGCCAATAAACCTAACCCACACATCTTTGGATTGTTGGATAACAATCAGAGATATTGGTATCTACATCCGCATCCACAAGTCCAAACGCTCTTAAAATTCCCCTTTTCCTAAGCATTGCCACCTCCACCATCCTTATTCTTTTTCCATACTGTGGTTCACTCCCTCCTGGCCTTAACTCAGTCTCAATCCCTCTCCCCATAGTTTTTTCAAATTCTGGTCAAATCCACCCCAAATCTTTCACCAAGCCTTGGCCTATTAGCCCCAACCCGGTCTTAAACCGCCTCTGACCCCCAACCCTGCAGCTCTCTAATCCTGACCAATTCCTCAACCTGAACATCCCACCTTATTCCCAGCATATGTTCCCAAACCCTGTCCTCCTCTCTCCCACCTAGACCAATACATACAAATGAAAAACAGAAATTTGTAGCTTCCGCACTTCAGGATGTTTGCATGTTCTCCCTGCATGGGTTTCTTCTGGATGTTCTGGTTTCTCCCACAGTTAAAAAGTGTGGGTTAGGTGGACAGACCATGCTAAATTGTTTCTTAGTGTCAGAGAGACTAGCTAGGGTAAATGCATAGGATATTGGAGGTAGGGCCTGGGTGGGATTGTGGTCGCTGCAGATTTGGTGGGCCAAATGGCCTTCTTCTGCACTGTAGGGATTCTATGTTCAAAATTATACAATGGCCATTGAACTATTTTTGAAATAATTACTGCTGCTGTATTGACAAAAGTAGCAGCAAATTTGTGCATAGTAAGATCCCAGTAGCATAAGACCATAAGACATAGGAGCAAAATAAGGCCACTCGGCCCATCAAGTCTGCTCTGCAATTCAATCATGATTGATAATTTTCTCATCCCCATTCCCTATAACCCCTGATCCCCTTTTTAATCAAGAATCTATCTTTGTTTGAAAGGCATTCAATGACCTGGCCTCCATGACCTTCTATGGCAAACAGTCTCACAATTCACCACTCTGGCTGAAGAAATTCCTCCTCACCTTGGTTTTAAGACAGCATCCCTTTAGGCTGAGGTTGTGCCCTTAAGCTCTAGCTTTTTCTATTAGAATCTTACATCCTCTCCACGTCCACTCTATCCAAGGCTCGCAATATGCTATAAGTTTCAATCCTCTAAACTCCAACAAGTATAGACCCAGTGTCATCAACCATTCCTCATACGACATGATGACCCAGTGTCATCAACCATTCCTCATACAATTCTTCATTCCAGAGATCATTCTTATGATTTTTCTGTGGATTCTTTCTAAGGCCAACACATCCTTCCTTAGATTTGGGGCCCAGAACTGCTCACAATACTCTAAATGGGGTCTGACTAGAACTTTATGCAGCCTTAGAAATAAATCCCTGCTCTTGTATTCTAGCCCTCTCAATATGAATGCTAACATTGCATTTGGCTTCTTAGCTGCTGACTGAACCTGCACACTAATCTCAGAAGAATCCTGAACAATTATCCCCAAGTCCCTTTGTTTAGCAATGCAATAGATGACTAAAAAAGAGTTTCACTTGTGTTGATTGAGTATGTTGGCTTAAATTCTGGAAAAACCAATCATTTTGTTTATTGTTGTCATGAACGGGGGCCCTCGGTTTAGTGTCTCATCCGAAAGACACGCCTCCAACAGTTCAGCACTCCCTCGGTACCCACAGAGTAGGGCTCTGATTCAGCCTCCTGGGGCAAGAATGCTACCATTGACAGAAGTAGCCAAAAAAAGGAATGTGAAAGTAGTATAAATAAAGCAGACATTTAATTATTCTGAGGAGCCCAGTCAGTTCCATAATGTACACCTGGAGATGGTTCCATACTACAGGGCAACATGAATTTTCTTTTGTTCATTTGTGGGACATAGGCTTTACTGGCTGGGCCAGTATTTATTGCCCATCCCTATTTGCCCTTGAAACTGTGTGGCCTTCTAGGACATTTCAGAAGGTAATTGAGAGTCAACCACATTGGAGTGGGTCTGGAGTCACCTGTAGGCCAGGCCAGGTAAGGATGGCAGATTTCCTTCCCTAAAAGGACATGATGGGTTTTTCCGACAATCAACAATGGTTTCAACATAATTCCAGGTGTCCTTTTAAAATCAAATTCAAATTCCACTATCTGCTGTGGTGGGATTCGAACCTAGGTCCGTACGACACTAGCTGAGTTTATGGATTAATCGTCTAGTGATAATACCATCACCTCCTCTTAAATTATTGAAACAGTAATTTTGGCAATGTTGCTTTGCAAAAAACAATATGCATTAATATAGAACTTTGGAATGGTTTTCCAAACGTTTGATAGGATCAAAAAAAACAAACAGAAATATTAGAAGCAGTGAATAATTTTTAGGACTATTCCAGCATTAATTTTAATGATTCAAGAGCAGGGACTCTTCCCCTCACTGGAAATCTAAACTTCTAAGTCTTGGGAGAGAACGACATGATATATCCATTCATGCTGTGCAGTTGAAGGGAATCCTAGCCATATCAAGTGAATGGCTGTAGTGCAAACACACTCTTCCAGATAATGACAGCAACAGGTTGAATTTACATAGGGCATTTCACATAGCAAAATACCTCAAGGCATCTCACAAGAATGTAATTGGACATTGAGTCCAAGGAGGACCTGATCAGACATGCAATGTTTGGTCAGAGAGGTAGGTTGTGAGGTGTGTCTTAACAAAGGTGATGAAAAAGTTGAAAAGGAAATTCCAGAGCTTTTGGGGCAGTTTACTGTCATCTAAATACACTCATTTAATGGATTCATAGCACATGACTTCCCAATGGATTCAGCACCTGGCATCACCAGTGGCTTCCCAGCACAGATTTCTTTGGAGATCCGTGTCTTGGGCAGGGATTGTAAATATTTTGCAACTAGAAACTTGACAGAGTGCAATGGACATGTCAAAAAAAATCCTAATGTTTCTTTCTAGTAAAGGACTCAGGAGGTGAAAAATGTATGCTACTGGATCGAAGGATTACATTAAAGGAATTTGCAGTCTCAGTTCAGTTCTTCCTGGTATCCTATATATGGTATCATATGAAATGTAGGGTTAATGGAAGGACCCTTAATAGCGTTGTCGAGCAGAGGGATCTTGGGGTACAAGTACATAGCTCTTTGAAAGTTGGCACCCAGGTTGATAAAGTTGTTAAGAAGGCGTACGGTGTGTTAGCTTTTATTGGTAGAGGGATTGAATTTAGGAGCCGTGAGGTTATGTTACAACTGTACAAAGCTCTGGTGCGGCCGCACTTGGAGTATTGCGTACAGTTCTGGTCGCCGCATTATAAGAAAGATGTGGAAGCATTGGAAAGGGTGCAGAGGAGGTTTACCAGGATGTTGCCTGGTATGGTGGGAAGGCCTTATGAGGAAAGGCTGAGGGACCTGAGGTTATTTTCATTAGAGAGAAGAAGGTTACGTGGTGACCTAATTGAGGCGTATAAGATGATCAAGGGATTGGATAGGGTGGATAGTGAGAGCCTTTTTCCTCGGATGGTGATGACCAACACGAGGGGACATAACTTTAAATTAAGAGGTGGTAGTTATAGGACGGATGTCAGAGGCAGGTTCTTTACACAGAGGGTGGTGAGAGCGTGGAATGCCCTGCCTGCAGCAGTTGTGGACTCGCCTACTTTGGGGGCATTCAAATGTTCGGTGGATAGGCATATGGATGATATTGGAATAGTTTAGGTTAAAGGGTCCACTGGCCGGAGCAACATCGAGGGCCGAAGGGCCTGTACTGCGCTGCGTTCTATAAGAGACTAAATAATGAAGTATCACCCAGCTATTCAACTATAATCATTGCTAAGCCTGGGATTGTCTTGCTCAACTTTTATGTGCATACCACTTGCCTGGATGAGTGCAACAATATTCAAGAAGCCAAGAAACTTGGCACCATCCAGAACATAGCAGCCTGCTTGATTGGCATCTCATCCACATACATTCAATATCTCCACCACCGAGGCACAGTAACAACAATCTACAAAATGCACTGTAGGAACTCACCGAGACTCCTTAGCTAGTAGCTTCAAAACCCAAGACTGCTACAATCCAAAAGAACAAAGGCAGCAGATAGCACCTGGAAGTTTCCCTCCAAGCCACATACCATCCTGACTTGGAAATATATCATTGTTCTGTCACTGTCGCTGGGTCAAAGTTCTGGAACTCCCTTCCTAAAGCTACATGGGCTGCAGTGGTTCAAGAAGGCAGTTCTCAAGGTAAATTAGGAATGGGCAATAAATGCTGGCCTAGCCACATCTTTTGAATGAAACAAATACAAAGGATATGGTGTGGATGAGTTGGAGGCACTGAGAAATGCAGTTTTCCTTCCTGAGCTGAGGGGTGCTGAGGCCAATATGGCACTTCATGTGAGATCAACTAGTTCAATGAGACTTGGGGTTGAAGCGTACGGCCTTTGTCCTTTATAGTTTAGGCTTAAGGGAAAATCAGAGAATCACCATGTCTTGACTTCAGCATTTTCCATGGTGTGATGGGAAAGTTGGACAAGTTGAATCACAATGTTGAAATTTGAACAGTATTAGGGAATTTTGAAAACATCCATAAAGAATCTAAGGATTAATGTCAGTAATTCAACTTCAGTCAAGCTCAAATTTCATAAATTTTATATCAAATTTTGGATAACTTCCATGCTTTGGCATCCTGTGCATCTTTTTATCCAGGTGTGTTCATCACTCTTGAAATCTCATCCCCTGAAAAAGGTATACCTACACCTCTGCTCTGACAGAGTTACAAGCTTCCAAACTATTTTCTACCATAACCTTCAGATACGAATATTTTTCTGTGCATGACTTCATAAAGTCAGAGGTTTACAGCATGGAAACAGGCTCTTTAGCCCAACTTATCCACGTCACCTTTTTTTTAAATCCCGAAGCTAATCCCAAATACCCATATTTAGCCTATATTCCTCCATACCCATGTAACTATCTAAATGCTTTTAAAAGACAAAATTGTACCTGCCTCTACTACCACCCTCTGTGTGAAAAAATTACCTCTCCACACACTTTCGAATCTCTCCCCTCTCATCTTAAATCTATGCCTTCTAGTTTTAGATGCCCATACCTTTGGGAAAAGATATTGACTATTTAGCTGATCTATTCCCTTAATTATTTGATAGACTTCTATAAGATCACTCCAGAGAAAAAAGTCCCAGTCTATCCAGCCTCTTCTTACAACTCAATCCATCAAGTCTCAGTAGCATCCTAGTAAATCGTTTCTGCAGAAATAAATTCTGCACTTCTGGTAAAATTGTAAGTTTTTTTTTAAATTTACTTTCTTACTGCATCTAGCATCTTGATAGAATTTCACCCCGGCTTAGAGATCATCAAGTTTTATGGCAACATCTTGCTTTCTTCTTGGCCCAGTCAATCATTAAAAGAAAAACAGATCATCAGATTGGCTAAGTGCTGTCAGTCGGAGGTCTTGCTACGTGCAAATTGATTGCCATAGTTCCTGCATTGCAAGAATGACCTCACTTCAAGAGGTACTTTATTGATCATTAAGTGGGGAGGGGCAGTTTAACAGGCACTATAAAAATGTATGTTTTTCCTTTCATTTTCCCTTACAAATTGACCATTATAAATCTTATTGCTGATACTGGGTTGTTAATTGGACAAGTGGAGTCTGATGCTAACTCCTTACATCTTTCCTTTCTTGTTTTGAATTGCCCACATTTCACATTCTATATTCCCAACATGAAAAAGCTTGGAGAGAGGAAAGTTCATTCAGTCCATCAAACCTGTTCCTTCCAGTTCAGGCATTCAATACATACATTAAATTTAGGAGCAGAAATAGGTCATTCTCTCCCTCTCAATCCCCAAGTCTGCTCTGTCATTCAACAAGATCGTGGCTAATCGGATTGTGGCCTCAACTGAATGTCTGTCTATCTGTCCCACTGCCTTAAAAATATTCAATGAGCCTGGCCTTTACTGCTCTCTGGGAAGGGCAGTTCCACAAACACGCGACCCAGAGAGATAAAAAAAAAATTATTGTTAATCATGGATTAACCTTCTTCCCCAGGTCTATTACAATTAAATATAACTCCCTAAGTCAGAAATATTACATGTAGCAATTCTAAATTTCCAGTTTACAACCAAGACAGGCAATTACCCCTCTTAACTCCAAATATCATCATGCCTTGATTACTACCCCTAGCTAATTCAACCCCTAGAAATCAACTTCAGGATATTCTGGTCTGTATGATTCATTTATACACTTGGATACATGAGCTGTCAGGGCGAGATATAAAAACAGGTCTGTTCTGAGAAGGGTTATGGCTGCTGCTATGTAGTAATAGAAAACATTTCCAAAAATAAAATCAGCTTGCGTTATTTATAGCTTCCCAAAACCCGTCTGTCTTAGCAACGCTGAACACCGAGTGGATTTTTCACATACAGGCCTTTGAGTAAGCTAGAGGTTTACGTGACTATTGTAGTTTAAGGGCTTGGGTACACTCTTTGGGATTTTTGGACAGACCGTCTGCTGAATGCTGATGGTATTCTCCAGCTGGTTAGGGAGGAGCAGGGGGTTCTTGTGGATGGTCATTCTGAAAATGAGTTTGGCTGACTCACATCATTACATGGATTTGGCCTTGAACATGGCAACAACAACACACATTTGTAAAATCTTTAACATGGTAAAAACATAGCAAGATTCTTCACCGCAGCAATCAGATAAGATTTTTATTTACTAGTCGCAATTAGGCTTCCATCAACACTGCAATGAAGTTTCTATGAAAATCTCTGAGTCACCACACTCGTGCACCTATGCTGAGGGAGATTTAACATGGCCATAGAGTCCTTAAGGTTTACTGCCTAGAAACAGGCTCTTCAGTCCAACTTGTCCATGCCATCTTTTCTATTTTAAAACCCCTAAGCTAATCCCAATTGCCTGCATCCCTCTATACCCATATAACTATCTAAATACTTTTTAAATGACAATATCATACCCGCCCTTACTTCTACCTCTGGCAGCTTGTTCCAAATATTCAACACGCTCTGTGTGAAAAACAATTGCCCCTCTGGAAACTTGTGTAACAACCTCCAACCCTCCTAATCCACACATTGGACTGTGAGAGGAAACAGCAGCACCTGGAGGAAGCCCACACAGATATGGGGAGAACATGCAAAGAGAGTATGGACCAGGCCAGGATTCGAACTCAGATTCTTGGCGCTGTGGGGTAGCAGTGCTAACCCCTGTGCCATCATAACACTCTTTAATTGATGTGATATGGAACCACAAGAAGGGACATCTGAACATGAAACCAAAAGCTTGGACAAAATGGGAGGTTTTAAAGAGGGAAGGGGTAGAGGGGCTTAATGAATGAATTTCAAACGTAGGGCCAAGGTAGCAGAAAGCAATGAAAATTGGGGATTCTAAAGAGGTCAGAATTGAAAAAAGCATAGCGATTTTGGGGATGGGGGAAGGAAAGGGAATCATTGAAGAAATGGAGGAAATAATCTCTGATTTTTACCTGCAGCTTATCTAATAGGAAAAGCAAAAGGAAACAAGCACACTTTACAAAACAAACACCCCTAGGAGTAAACATACCTCTCTTAAGCTGATACGGGCATAGTAGACAATATTTGATCCGTCCCTCTTAAAGTGGGAATGCGGTTTATCCTTCAGTACAAACACCACATCAGCTGGAATACTGTTGGGCGTTTCATCCCCTTCTTTGGGGAATGTGATTTTGGTTCCTTCTTTCCAGCCCTTTTTAATTTCAATAGTAAGTATCTTGTCCTCTGTTCTGACGGTCCTACCATCAGGATTCAGCCTCTTCCTGGAGATTTTCATTCTTTTGGTGGAGCCGTTGTAGATCTCCTCCAGGGACACTCGGAGGTCATGGATGATGGGGGGATCTTGCCTGCGCCGCATGTGCCCCATCATCCCTCCCCCGTGCCTTTCCCTGGGGAAGCCGTTCATGCTGAAACCTCCAAACTGAGCAAAGGGGTCAGAATCCACGTCCATACTCTCTTCCTGCTGGCCATTTGCCATCCTCCTTCCAAAGAACATCTCAAAGGGGTTGGCACCCCCGAAGAATGCTGCAAAGGTGGCATGGGGATCTCCATGGAAAGTGTAGCGGAATGTTCCTCCCTGATCATCGGGACCACCAGCTCCTCCTTTGAGCCCTGTCAAAAGATAAAGAAAGGACATTCCTTTATGGTCTGCAAAGATCTTGTTCTGCCATGCAATTACACATTTGTAATACAGAATTTCCAACCTCCTCAATACCTAGGCCACACCAACAAGAGGAATTAAACACCACGGGTCATATTGAAACTTTCCAATCTGTAATACATACATACCAGTTTAATGAAGACATAGGCCACTCAACCCCTCAAGCATGTTCCACCATTCAATAAGATAATCAGATTGAGGCTGAATGTCACTTTCCTACCCAACCCCGATACCTTCTGGCAATCAATCTAACTCTGCCTTAAAAATACTGAATGACCCAGCCTCCACCTCTCTCCAGGGGAGAGAATTCTGTAGACTGACAAGCCCCGAGAGGAGAAAAACTCCTCCCCAGCTCAATTTTAATTGAGGGATCCCTTATTTTAAACCTAATTCTTGCCAAATTCTTGTCTCCTTCACAAAGGGGAAATATCCTTTTAACATCCAACAGGACTTTTGCACCATAACGGGCTCCACTGATATGAGACAAATGGGGTTGGAGCACAGATAAACCACGGTCTTGATGAATGGGAGAAACAGGCTCAGCAGGAATTGTATCAAATATTCGGGAACAAAGGATGGAGAAAAATTGCAGTGATGTGGATTGAGCAGGGGGAACAGAACTAACAGGACTGCCCTCTGAAAGAGCGGCATGGTAGTACAGTGGTTACACTGCTGCCTCACAGCACCAGGGTCCCAGGTTGAATTGTGGCCTCTGACCACTGTCTGTATTTTCCCTGTGTCTGTGTGGGTTTCATCCAGATGCTCTGGTTTCCTCCCACAGAACAAATATGTGGTAAGGTTGATTGGCCATACTAAGTTGGCCCTAGTGTCAGAGAAATTAGCTCTGGTCAATGCGTTGAGTTATATAAGGGCCTGGGTGGGGTTGTGGTTGGTACAGATTTGATGGGCCAAATGATCTCTTTCTGTACTGTAGGGATGCTATGATTTTTCCAGCCTGAGAAGCTGAATAGCCTCATTCAGTGGTTGTACTTTGATACGATTGTGTGAAATGGAGTTGAGTACAAAGCAATCATGATCTAACCAAAAGGCAGGACAAACTTTGAAGAGCAGAATTCTCATATTCCACAAAACACAGGCAGCTGTTAAACATTCACTTAGTTAAAAGAAGAAATCCATTTAAATTGCAATGCATTCATTAAAAAAAAACATACACATCCATGTGTATTTATAGATCCACCCTCACTGGAATCTCATTTAGCATCCTTTGGCCCATTGTGTCTGCACTGGACAGAGAATTGACCTATCTATTCTAACCCTGTTTTCCAACATTTGGCCCATAGGCTTGTATGCAATGGCATTCCAAGTACTCAGCAGTGGTAAGCATCGCTAGGGATCCAGATTCAATTCCCTGTTTGGGTGACTTTCTCCCAGTGTCTGCATGGGTTTTGTCTGGTTTCATAGAACATAGAAAAGTACAGCACAGTACAGGCCCTCGATGTTGCACCAAGCTATGTCTGAACCCAAGATCAAACTATCCCACTCCCTATCCCCTCCCATTCTGGTGTGTTCCGTGTGCCTATCCAATAACCACTTGAAAGCTCCTCAAGTGTCCAATTCCACTATTACAGCAGGCAGTGCATTCCACACTCCAACCACTCTCTTGAGTTTCCTCTCACAGTCTGAAAGATGTGCTGGTTAGATGCATTGACCATGCTAAATTCTCCCTTAGTGTACCCAAACAGCGTGGTGATGAGGGGAGGATTTTCACATCACAGTGTTAAGATAAGCCTACTTATGACACTAATAAATAATTTTTCTAAAAAAATTCTAGACGTTTCTTAAATGTTGTGAGGGTTCTTGCCTCGACTACCCTTTCAGACTGTGAGTTCCAGACTCCCACTACCCTCTGGATGAAAAGAAAAGTTTTTCCTCAAATCCCCTTCCCCCCACCTAACCTTAAATCAACCGGCTGACATTGACTAGGAGTTGAGGGACTAAGCAAAAGATCTGGAATGATGGGTTTTCATGAGAAAAAATATGTAAAGAATGGCAGCTTTGGCCACAGCACAAAGAGCTATGCAAGCTCACACATTAGATCCGAAGGGGGTGTAATTTCACCCGCTGTGACTAAACCAAAGGGATTGACAGGTTGGACTCCTTGTTATAGATCTGGGGTAAATGACAAATGGAGATGGAAGTGCAGCAATTGCCTGTTAATTTTTCAAATCCTTCACTCCGGGAGGTTTTACAGACTCTCAGTTTCCCCACTTTACAACAGTAAAGCTTACGGGGTGGGGGATTATATTTTGCCCGCACTCACCTTCTTCCCCAAATTGGTCGTAGATTTCCCTCTTCTTGGGGTCGCTCAGCACCTCGTAGGCTTCGGCCACCTCCTTGAACTTCTCCTCGGCGTTGGGCGATTTGTTCTTGTCCGGGTGCCATTTCAGAGCTTGCTTCCGATAAGCCTTCTTGATCTCTTCGTCCGAGGCTCCTTTCTGCAAGCCGAGAATGCTGTAATAATCCTTCCCCATGCTGGCGATCTGTCTCTGTCTGTCTGTCTGTGTCTGTCTGTGTGTGTGTGTGTGTGTGTGTGTCCCGCACCCAATGCGCTCAGCACTCACCCACAACAACTCACTGTCTGTCTGTCTGTCTGCACCAGGACTTTATATAAAAGCCATTCCCTCTGACTCCAGGGAAAAGCCCAGTTCCTTCCAGAACACACAACAGCACGTCATTTCCCATCCGCCCATTAACCACTGACGCAAACTTCATTGCATTCCTTTCAAATTGCGTATACCCAGCACCCCCCCGCATCCCCCCCCCCCCCCACCCCACTTCAGAAGGTCAAGCTGTTACTGGATTTTAAAAAATGCAAAGGATGGGAACTATGATTCTCAGACAACAACCCCAGAATGAGCAGTTTTTTTTTTATTGCCAGAGATTCCACTTCAGTGAGTCAGCTAGAGTGAACCCCAGAACCTGTGGGTGGCACGGTGCCTCACAGTGCCAGGCTTCCGGGTTCGATTCTCAGCTTGGGTCGCTCTCTTGTGTGGAGTCTGCACACATTCTCCCCGTGTCCGCATGGGTTCCCTCCGGGCGCTCCACTTTCCTCTCACAGTCTGAAAGAGGTGCCAGTTGGTCATGCTAAGTTTTCGCTCAGTGTACCCAAACAGGGGCCGGAGTGTGGCGATTTGGGGATTTTCACTGTAATTTCATTGCAGTGTTAATGTAAGTCTTACTTGTGACTAATAAATGAACTTTATAATGCTAGATTACTTTACCCCACAGTGGGGGAGAGCTCATTGGTAGTGATTCTAACCCAAGGGCTACCATACTTAAAGGGGCAAAATTGACAAGTAACCCTTTTGTGAATGACCTCAACTAGTTATGGGAACTGAACCTACACTGTTGATAATCTCTCAGCAACTGGAGCTGATGGCTTAGTGGCAATATCACTAAGCTATTAATCCAGAAACAAAGCTAATGTTCTGGGAACCTGGATTCAAATCCTGCCATAGTAAATGGTGGAATTTGAATTCAATAAAAAAAAATCCAGAATTAAAAACCTATTAGAAATAGGCCACTCAGCCCATTGAGTCTGTTTCGCCATTCAATCATGGCAGATTTTTATTCTGTCTTTTCACCATAAGCCCTGATCCCCTTATTAATCAAGAATCTATCTATCTCTGTTTTAAAGATACTCAATGATCTGACCTCCACAGCCTTCTGCAGCAAAGAGTTCCACAGGTTCACTATTCTCTGGCTAACTCTCCCTATTATAGAAAGGATATTATTAAACTAGAAAGAGTGCAGAAAAGCTTTACTAGGATGCTACAGGACTAGATGAATTGAGTTATAAGGAGAGGCTGGATAGACAGGCACTTATTTCTCTGGAGCATACAAGGCTGAGGGGTGATCTCATAGAGGTCTATAAAATAACGAGGAGCACAGATCAGCTGGATAGTCAATATTTTTTCCCAAAGGTAGGAAAGTCTAAAATTAGAGAGCATAAGTTTAAGGTGAGAGGGAGAGATACAAAAATGTCCAGAGGGTCAAATTTTTCACACAGAGGGTGGTAAGTGTCTGGAATAAGCTGCCAGAGTATAGTACAGGTGGGTACAATTTTGTCTTTCAAAAAACATTTAGATAATTATATGGGTACAATGGGTATAAGGGATATGGGCCAATGTGGACAATTGGGATTAGGGGTTTTGTTTAAAAAAAAGGCAGCATTGACAAGTTAGGCCAAAGGATCTGTTTCCATGTTACAAATTTCTATGGCTCTATGTCTCTTTTAAAGGATCATCCCTTTAGCCTGAAGTTGTGCGCTCTAGTTCTAGCTTTTCCTACTAAGTGGAAACATTCTCTCCATGTCCACTCTATCCAGGCTTCACAGTATCCTGTAAGTTTCAATAAGATCCCCCCCAATCTTCTAAACTCTGCCCTGCTTCAATACTTCCTGTCCCTCTATATATCTTTGTATCATTTGCAAACTTAGCAGTGGTGCCTTCAGTTCCTTCCTCCAAATCGTTAATGTATATTATCACAGAAACCTTACAGTACAGACATAGAGTCCTCAACCTTTCTTCATATGACAAACTCTTCATTCTAGTGATCATTCTTGTGAACCTCATCTGCATCCTTTCCGAGGTCAGCATTTCTTTTCTTAGATATGAGGCCCAAAACTGCTCACAATACTCCAAATGAGGTCTGACCAGAGCCTTATATAGCCTCAGAAATACATTCCTGCTCTTGTATTGTAGCCCTCTCAACACGAATGCTGACATTGCATTTGCCATCCTAACTGCCGACTGAACCTGCATGTTAATCTTAAGAGAATCTTGAACAGTGACCCCGAAGTCCGTTTGTGTTTCTGATTTCCTAAGCATTTTCCCATTTAGAAAATAGTATGCCTCCATTCCTCCTTCCAAAGTGCATAACCTCACACTTTTCCACATTGTATTCCATCTGCCACTTCTTTGCCCACTCTCATAACCTATCTAAATCCTTCTGCAGCTGCCCTGCTTCCTCAATACAACCTATCCCTCTACATATCTTTGTATCATCTGCCAACTGAGCAACAGTGCCTTCAGCTCCTTCCTCCAAATCGTTAGTGTATATTATCATAGAATATCATAGAAACCCTATGGCACGGAAAGAGACCATTTGGCACATTGAGTCTGCACTGAGCACAATCCCATCCAGGCCCTACCCCCATATCCCTACATATTTAACAATTAATTCCTCTAACCTACGCATCTCAGGACAATAAGGGGCAATTTTTAGCATGGCCAATCAACCTAACACACAGTTTTGGACTTTGGGAGAAAACTGAAGCACCTGGAGAAAACCCTTGTGCAGGCACGAGGAGAATGTGCAAACTCCACACAGAAGTGTGTGGCCCATATTGTAAAAATTGCCGTCCCAGCACTGACCCTGAGGCACACCACTAATCACCAGCTGCCATCCTGAAAAGGACCCCATTTATTCCCACTCTCTGTTTTCTGCTAGTCAGCAATCCTCTATCCCTGCCAGGATCTTATCTCTAACACCATGGGCTCTAACTTATTATCTCTAACTTATTTAACAGTATCCTACGTGGCACCTTGTCAAATGGCACTGATGACCTTGAAACAATTGTCAGAAAAGCCCATCTGGTTCACTAATGTCCTTTAGGGAAGGAAATTTGCTGTCCTTATCTGCTGTGGCCCACATGTGACTCCAGAGCCACAGCAATGTGGTTGACTCTGCAATGAAATTACAGTGAAAATCTCCTAGTTTCCGCACACAGACCCTGTTCAGGTATATTGACGGAGAATTTAGCGTAGTCAATGCACCCAATCAGCACGTCTTTCAGACTGAGAGAGGAAACAAGCACCGGAGGAAATCCACGCAGACGCATGGAGAATATGCAAACTCCATACAGACAGTGACCCACAGCCAGAATTGAACCTGGGTCGCTGGTATTGTGAGGCAGCAGTGCTAACCACTGTGCTACCATGTTTCCCCAAAAAGAGCTTTCGATCAAAGAAACAAAGAGCCTGAATCTGGAAAACAAAATGTCCTGCTCAGTAAATTTGAAAGTGAGGAGCAGAAGGGCTCCTAGTTATCGACTGTGTTGCAAGCTGCAGACCCAGGGATATGAGCACACAAGAAGCCAGAGACCCAAAATGACCTGAAGTTTGGTGACTCCTTCCTACGGTCCCATGAAGCAGTGGAGTTCTGTTAGCACAGCTGAAAGACAAAGCTTGAAAACACATGGTGATATATAGCAGAGGAATAATACCAGAAGAGGTTGATCCTTACTGAGGACAACAAAGAGAAAGCTTTGCTTGGTTGAAGTGGGGGGGGGGAATAATTCCAAGATATGTTCTGCAAAGGTGGAGATTGGAAATCCTCGTGCAGGAGACAGAGTTCTGGTGAGACTAACTGGCTCACGTGGTGACAAGCATGTGGGAGGGATTGGTTAGAAATCCAGAGAAGTTGTTTTTGGGTGGCATCTGTCACTTGGTTTCAGAGTGTGGGGTATCTGACTACATTTCACCCATTGGTTTAGATGGACTGTGTATACACTGAGAACATTTTTTTAAATGTTTATTTATTATTTTCTAAATAACCTTATGTTAATACTGCAATCAAGTTGCAGTGAAAACCTCTGATTTGCCGCACTCCGGTGCCTGTTTAGGAAAACACTAAGGGAGAAATTAGCACAGCCAGTACACCTAACCAGCAGATCTTTTCGACTTTGGAAGGAAACTGGTGCACCCAGAGGAAACCCATGCAGACACAGGGAGAATGTGCAAACTCCGCACAGACAGTGACTCGAGCCAGGAATTGAACCCAGGTCCCTGGTGCCGTGAGGTATGTTAGACTATAAGATAGATTTTATAACTGGTGCTTTTCTATGACTCTGTATATATCTGTAAAAGGTATAGTTGGTGTGATGGAGTAGTGTATTACAGTTAACACACTAACTTTTGCTGAATAAATATTTATTCATATGTTAAACGTTCATCACCTGACTCCTGTGACTTTGATCGATAGTCATCTCCCACTTATTTGAACAAAAAATAAAAGTTAGGATCTATCAAGCCGGTTCCACGCTGAGATCTGATTTGTCGAGTAATAACTTCATCTGGGATTGTAACACCTATCATCAGGCAGTATGGAAAGATTTACGGCAAAATATCAATCTGTTTGGCTACATTATAAACACGCTTTCCATGGCCGTTTAGACCTAAAATAAGACTTAAACCCAGAGCCTCTAATCTAGAGATTGGGACACAATGGCACAAGATTGGCAAGTCTAGTATTACAGTGTGTTTGCAAGTTCATAGAATCTCAATAATGCAAAAAGAGGCCATTCGGCTCATCATATTTGTGCCGACTTTCAGACAGAGCATCCCACCCAGGCTCACCCTTGCCCTATCCCTGTAACCCCCATGCATTTACCCCACTAATCCCCCTAACCTACATATCTTGGGACACTAAGGGGCAATTTAGCATAGCCAATCAACGTAACCTGCACATCTATGGACTGTGGGAAGAAACCGGAGCACCCAGAGGAAACCAACGCAGGCATGGGAAGAATGTGTGGAGTTTGCACAGTCACCCAAAGCCAGAATTGAACACAAGTTTCTGGTGCTGTGAAGCAACAGTGCTAACCACTGTGCTACTCGTATACTGGGTAGATTCATTTATGATCAATACAGGTATTTGACTGATCCAATTAGGTGTTATAATGAGTGGAGCTGTAACAAATGTTTGTTCGTGACCTCTTACCAGATCCTTTCCCCAAACTACACAAGCTGTCACGTAATCAGCTTAGGCGCAGACTATCCATGGCAGATGCTGGCAGCTCGCTGTGGATTTAGTCTGGGATTGATGAGATTAAATTCTTGTGTGTCTGGCATTTTATTGCCTTGCAACATTCAAATTGCTAGGACCAATAAGGTTGAGGCATTGGCATGCGTCAAATCTTCACAAAACACTTGTCAAGAACAGTAACAGTAATAATAGCAAGGGGTTATTCAATAATATAATCGCAAAATATTGGAAATCACCCACCCCACAACCTGAAAGTGAAAGACATGGAAATATATCTGCTGATCACTGCTTCTTCACTTGTTAAAATATACCTATATGAAATCCAAGCTTTCCTCTTGTATAAAACTCTGATTCCGAATTTCTTACAACACTTGCTGTTGCCTCCACCCGATACTCTCTCCCACACACAGTCTCCCTCACCCCACTCCCTCACATGCACCCAGAGAAAACCCACACAGGCACGAGGAAAACGTGCAGACTCCGCACAGATAGTGACCCAAGCCAGGAATTGAACCTGGCTCCCTGATGCTGTGAGGCAGCTGTCCCCTCTATGGTGCCACCCATCTGGATGCCTTTTAAACATGGCATCCAGACATGAGGGCAAGATGTCTAACCTCCTGCCCACTATGCCACAAGATCCAATGTGGGTTGCATGCATGCATAACTAATAAGACGGGCAGAGCACAATTGCACATAAAAGCTGACTCTGTTCTGCAATGGGAATTATCCCACTTTCTCATCCCATCATGGAACTTGCTGTGGAAAGGGAGAATCCCATCCATGGACTCATGTGTATAATTTCTGAAGATGGAGAAGTATTCTGTCAATTTTAAGAACCAGCTAAATTGATAATTTACACACAGTTTGACTCTTCACAGAAGCTGTGTTAGATTATCTTGGTACAAAATCAGATGATGATTAGAATTACAGATTTCAAATTGCAATTTGTTCTTTGAATGTGGGAGCTTGGGCTGTGAAAGTCTATGTAAATTCACTGGCTGATATAGCGCATTGACCACAAAAAAGAGCTGAGGGCATTGGAGAGGCTGCAAAAATGATTCACGTGAATGGTTTGTATGTTCCCCTTGTGCTTGTGTGGATTTCCTTCAGGTGCTCCAGTTTCCTCCCACATTCCAAAGATGTGCACCAAAAACAGAAGTGCTGGAAAATCTCGGCAGCTCTGACTGCAGAAAAAGAATAGAGTTAATGATTCGAGTCTGGATGATAATTTGTCAGTACATGTTCGGGATTTAGCTGTGGTAAATTTCCACTTAGTGTTGAAAGTTACATAGAACAATACAGCACAGAACAGGCCCTTCGGCCTTCGATGTTGTGCCCTCCAAAATAAAAAGCAATGCCCCTCCAAACTAAACCATTCCCTTCTCTTCCATATACTTATCAACTAACCTCTTAAACGCCACCAAACTTGGCGCATCTACAACAGCTGCAGGCAGGGCATTCCACTCCCTAATCACTCTTTGAGTAAAGAACCTACCTCTGATATCCGTCCTATAACTCATACCCCTTAATTTAAAGCTGTGTCCCCTCGTGCTAGCTTTCTCCATCCTAGGAAAAAGGCTATCACTGTCCACCCTATCTAAACCTCTAATCATCTTATATGCTTCAATAAGATCCCCTCTTAGCCGCCTCCTTTCTAACGAAAACAACCTCAAATCCTTCAACCTCTCTTCATAGGACCTGCCCTCCATACCAGGCAACATCCTAGTAAACCTCCTCTGTACCCTCTCCAATGCCTCCACATCTTTCTTATAATGTGGCGACCAGAACTGCACACAATACTCCAAGTGCGGCCGCACTAGAGTTTTGTACAGCTGCAACATGATGCTGCGGCTCCTAAATTCAATCCCCCTACCAATAAAAGCTAAGACTCCATATGCCTTCTTAACAACTTTATCCACTTGACTGCCTACTTTCAGGGATCTATTGACACATACACCAAGATCCTTCTGTTCCTCAACACTATTAAGAGCCCTACCATTAGCCCTATACTCTACACATTTATTGTTCCTGCCAAAGTGCATTACCTCACACTTTTCCACATTAAACTCCATTTGCCACCTCTCGGCCCAGCTCTGCAACTTGTCCAAGTCACTCTGTAAACTATAACACCCCTCTTCACTATCTACCACTCCACCAACTTTAGTGTCATCTGCAAATTTACTGATCCATCCCTCAATACCCTCATCCAGATCATTTATAAAAATTACAAACAGCAGGGTTAGGTAGATTGGCCATGCGAAATTGCCCGTTTGTGTCCAAGGATGTATAAGTCATTGGAAAGAGCCATGGTAAATGCGCAAAGTTACAGGCATAGGACACGAGATGGGCCTGTGTAAGCTGTTCTTTGGAGAGCCCGTGCAGAATCAATAGCTGAATGATCTTCTTCTGTATTGTAGGAATTCTATGTTTCCAAGGATAAGGAAGATCAGTTATGGAGCTAGCTTGCAGAAAATACACTGCTTTCCTTGAAGAGAAAGGCGAAGAGAAGGAAAAGGAGGGAGATATTCAAACATCATGAAGGCTCTGAAGAAGGATCATCCTAATTCGAAACGTTGGCTCGATTCTCTCCCCATAGATGCTGACAGACTTGCTGAGATTTTCCACCATTCTCTGATTTTGTTTCAGGTTTCCAACATCTGCAATATTTTATTTTTGGCACGCCCCTTTGGAGAAGGAAGCCACGCCCACCTGTGGAAGCGGGTGCTCCTCCCGCCTGCATCCCAAGGAAGAGGCCGCGCCCACTCGGTGGCAGCCCCGCCCACTTGGCCGCTTCCATCCCGAGGAAGCCCCGCCTATTCCAGGAAGCCGCGCCCACTCTGAGGAAGCGGCCGCCCCACCCGATGGCAGCCACGCCCACCTGTGGGAGACGCGGCGTCCGTCCGAAGGAAGCCACGCCCACCCCGTGGAGGTAACCACGTCTTCCGGAGTTCTCGCGAGAGTATCCCCTGGGTCCCTCGCGTTTTCTCTCTCGCTCCGTGCACGGGTCGGCCATTTTGTAGCAGCGGCTCCACGGCGGCCCGCTTTCCTCACACACGCTCTCTCTCTCTCTCAGCAAGCAGCCGGACATGGCCGAGTACTCAGCAGTGGCGCCGCCCAACGCCCTAGCCAGCGGCGGCGGAGGAGGAGGCGGAGCGGGCGGCGCAGCGGGAGGAGGCGGCGCGGGCGCTGGAAGTGCCGGCGGCGGTGCCCCCGGCGGCGGCGGTGGCGGCGGCTTTAAGAACGACGCGTTCGCCGACGCCCTTCAGCGGGCCCGGCAGGTGGGTCAGAGCGGCCGGAGTGCAGGGAGATGGGTGGGAGAGGGAGAGCTCTGATCTCCGCCGACAGGTACCGGGGCTTCGGCCGGGAATAGGGCCGCTGCTCCCGGGCTGGGGGAAGTGGCTGCGGCTTCAACAATAGAGAGGTAGGCCTCCCGCTCAGCGGCAGGCCGCGGCTGCCCGTCACTCTGCACCGTCCCGGGCTCTTATAAAACCCTGGACAGCTTTGTATCCCTTCCCCCGCTGCTTCATTAACTCCGAACTGCACCATTGCCCCTTTATGTGCTGTGTGGGCCTTTTACAGAAGGGACGCACATGCTACCCCTCCCCCCACTTAATCACATCGCTCCCTCTTTGTTAAACTGCAGCCGCCCGCCTCTGGCTCCTACACACAAAAAAACCTGAATGGCTGGAGGTATTTCTAGCCTGATTTCATCCATGTTGAATGGAATGGTGGCTCTGGGGCTGATCTTCTTATTTTAAATCCCCTCCTTCCCACATTTTCTTCCCGCCCCCCCCCCCAGAGAGTAAAGTCTGATTTTCAAGTTTGAATGCAATGACCAAGTGATTGTGGCGATCCAATCTCAACAAGGAAACCGTTTCTATGGCTCACAAAGAAACAAAAAAAGACCAGCGCCTTGATGCCTTTAACACTTAAATGACAAAAAGAGTGAATGCAGAATAGCTCTTCCGGATTAGGATCTTCAATATTTGTTCAGAAAGGGTGATGGAATTCACTCCCACCCTCACTTTCCAAAGGATACTCTTCCTTTCTCTATTCAAAACAGATCAGTGGATTTTTATTCCAAGTAAAGAGGCCGATGAAGGATTGGTAAATGGGATTCAATCACAGATCCACCATCAAATATTTGCAAACATATAGAAACACAGATTTAGGAGTAGAAATAGGCCTTTGGTCCCTGCTATCTGACAGAATCATAGTTGATCAAATTGTGGCTTTAGCTCCACATTGCTACCTTTTCCCTATAATCTTTGAACTTCCATGTCAATCAAGAATGGATCTTAACCTTAAAAATATTTAGTGACTCTGTCTCCACTTCTCTTGAGAAGTGAATTCCATAGAATGATTGACCCTTAGAGGAAAAAATTCTCATCTGTCTTAAACGAGAAACACCTTATGTTCCTGAGCTTTCGACCCTCTCACAAGAGAGGGTATCCTTTCAGCGTCCATCCTGTCAAATTCATTCAGGATTTTTGTTTCAAAAGGATCACTGCTCATTCTTAGATGTGCTCTTAGGCTAATTGGCAAAACAAATTCTCCCTAAATTGTCTCAAATTTGGTTTTTAATCCATAGATCTATAAATATAGACAGGGATCACGGGTAGAGATGGGAAAATTGGGGTGGTGGCACGGGCTTGTTGGGCCGAAGGGCCTGTTTCCTGTGCTGTTTTGTTCTTTATTCTCAACTCAAAGGCAACCAAAACTACACAATATTTCCAGATGTGGTCGTACCAACTCCCTACACAACTGTAGCAAACTTTCCTACTTGTACATTCTATTCCCCTTGTGATAAAAATGGGGGAGCAAGTTCAAGGAGCTTCTGTTTCTGTACAACTTCACAGCAATACGAATTTACTGGCTATGTGGCAACCTAATGCAAAACGTTTCAAATCCAATTGAATTGGTAAACTAGGAAAAGCTCACATCTTCATAATCTGGAACATTTGGTGACAAATGCTCCTCTGCTCACTCTGTCTACTATTCTCAACTTAGATGCATGGTAGAAATTAAAATGTAGTTATTCAGGCACAGTCAGACTTCCAGCCCAAAGATACTCTTACAGATCTGTTTTTTCATCTTTGTCAACTCTTAAAATATGGAGGAAGCTACAGCCCAAAATATGTGTGCTGATATTTATCTTCACCTAACAAAATACTTTTGATCTTGGGTCATAAGACATAGGAGCAGAATTAAACTGCTCAACCCATTGAGTCTGCTCCACCATTCAGTCGTGGGTGTTTTTTTTTCTCTTATCCCCGTTTTCCTGCCCTTTTCTCATAAACGCAATCCCGTTTTCAATCAAAAATCTTATCTATCTCTGTCTTAAAGACACACAATGATCTGGCCTCCACAGTCTTCTGCAGCAAAGAGTTCCACGGATTCACCACTCTCTGGCTGAAGAAATTCCCCTTCGTCCCTGTTTTCAAGGATCGTCCCTTTAGCTTGAGGTTATGCTGTCTGGTTGTAGTTTCTCCCATTGTGGAAACATCCTGTCCATGCCCACTGTATCCAGGCCTTGCAGTCTCTTGTAAGTTTCAATAAGATCCCCCACTCATCCTTCTAAATTCCAATGAGCACAAACCCAAAGTCCTCGACCGTTCCTGATACGGCAAGCTCTTCATTCCAGTGAGCATTCATGTGGGCCTCTTCTGGACCGTTTCCAAGGCCAGCACATCCTTCCTTAGATATGGGGTCCAGAACTGCTCACAGTGCTCCAAATGGGATCTGATCAGAGCTTTATACAGCCTCAGAAGTTCATCACTGCCCTTGTATAGTAACCCTCTCAACATGAATGCTAATATTGCATTTGCCTCTCTAACTGCTCACTGAACCTGCATGTTAACCTTAAGAGAATCTTGAACAATGACTTCTAAGTCCCTTTGTGTTTCTGATTTCCCATTTAGAAAATAGTCTATGCCTCCTTCCAAAATGCATAACCTCACACTTTTCCACATTGTATTCAATCTGCCACTTCTTTGCCTACTCTCCTAATCTGTCCAAGTTCTTCTGCAGCTGTGCTGGTCCCTCAATGATACCTTTGTATCATCTGCAAACTTAGCAACAGTACCTTCAGTTTCTGCCTCCATCTTGAATGTGAACAATTTCTATTATAACTACTAATCTTAGAATTAGATTCTACAGTTTCTTAGTTCTTCCTGCATTTTGTTCTAAATCTTGGTAGTTTTTTTTTCTTGTTCCTACTTCACCGCTCAACAATAGAAATAATCAGTTTCTCTCAGTTGATTCCTGGTATGATAGATATGTTCAAAAACTATATTATCTCAAAAACATTTTAATAAAGACCTGACACAAGAGGCTGTGAAGTGAACATGATAGCTGTGATTTGTTTATTGACGTATGGGAAAAGTTCCCCAATTGACATCAACATGTGTATGTCAATTATTGTTGTCTCCATCCTTACCTGTAAGTGACGGGAGCTCATGGATTCCTTTGGAGTATATATGGAATATAAAAGAAGGCATGTATTACTGTAGTTATAAAAGGCCTTTGGTAACACCACATTTGGAGTAACGTATATTTTGGTGTCCTTATTATGCGAATGATATAATTGCTTTCGATGCAGTTTGTGCAGCTCATTCATGGAAAGGGGCATGGGTTATTCTGTGAAGAAAAGTTGGACAGGTCGGGCTTGGAAGCAGGTCCTATCTTTCTAGGATGAAAATAAAATATTGCAGATGCTGAACATTGAGTTCAACAACTTCAGAGGATAAACTCTCTCCTCCACCTCATTTCCATTTATTTTATTTTGTTCTGTTTCATCTTATTTATTCATTTTATCATTCTTTCTCACCTCCACTTTCCATTCCAGCTCTCTTCCCTTTCTCCCCACTCCCCCTTTCAAGGCAACTGCCACATTCCTCAGGCAGTCCTTTCACAATTTGCGCCTCTGTTCTGCCATTCATGCATTGTTATCAATTAGTAGACTTTTTTAGCGCCTTTCTCAGCCTTCTGTATCTGATTTACATTCTGTTTGCCCCATTCCATCCTCATTCTATAAATCTCTGCTGATTCTCTTTATATCAGTTCTGATAAAGGGTCTTCTAGAGTTGAAGCATTGGCTTTGTTCTCTCCTCACAGATGCTATCAGATCTATTGAATTTTCCAACATTTTCTGTTTTTGTTCTATCCTGTACGTCTTACTTTTTCTCAGTGCTCCCTCTTAGTGTCATCACTGTACTGACAGTACCCGGTTCTACCTTACTAGCAGCTCCTTTACCCCTCCATTGTCTCAAAACTGTCAAACCTCTTGTCCAACACTACTGAATGAGCTGAAATTTCACCCAGCTGAATATAGAAAAGACCAAAGTCAGTGACTTGGGACTTTGCCACAAGCTCTGTTCCCCAACCACTTCACATTTACTAGAAATTATCATCAGAGGCTAAACCAAACTGTTTGCAACTTTGATGTTACTTTTACCCCAAGGGCATCATCATGCCATCACTGAAAGTCTGTTTTCTATCTTTGTAACATCGGTTAATACTGTCCTACCTCAGTTCACCTAATGCTGAAGTCCTTGTTTATATCATGGACCTGGGGGTATGATTACAAGCTAAACGGCTGGTGAATCTCTGGAATTCTTTGCTCCAAACAGTGGTGGAGGTTGGAACATTACATGTATTTAAAGTAGAGGTGGATAAATATTTGATAGATTAAGAGATAGAGGGCTCTGGGAAAACGGCACAGAAAAGGGAGCTGAGGCTGGCGTAAGTCAGCCATGATCTAATTGAAGGACGGGGCAGGCATAAAGGACCTGATGGCCTGCTCCTGCTTCTATTTCTTGTGCTCTTTGTTATCTCTAGACGTAAGTATTCCAACACTACTTCGCCAGCCTTCCCCTTTCTACCCTCCACAAGCTCTGCTGTCCATGTCCTAACTGACTGAGTGCTGTACACCAGTTAACCTTGTGTTCACTGACCATACGTTGGCTCCTGGTTAAGCAATGCCTCGACTTCAAAAAAATGAGATCTTTATTTTCAAATATCTCCATGGCTCCTCCCTAACCCAAAAACCCACATATGTCTACTTCTCCAGTTTTAGCCTCTTGAGTATTTCCCACTTAAACTATTGATTAAGTATGTTTACAGATGGCAAAATGTCTTCAGCTCAAATTCTTTTCCCGAACCTACCTTCTGAATCTGGTTTTTGGTCATCTGCTCTAATTTTCAGTTATGGCTCTGTTTAATTTTCTTTGAAGTGTCCTGGGATGCTTTATGATGGCATGGCAAAGACATTGATATAAAGACCAGTTCTTGTTCCAAAGATTTTGCTTTGAAAACATACAGATTTGGGATCAATTTTTGTTTATTCATTCATGTCTGTTCCTAATCACCTTTGAACTGAGTGGCTTGTGAGGCCGTTTAAGGGTATTTAAGAGTGAACCACATTGTTGTGGATCTGGAGTCACAAGTAGGCAGGCCAGGTAAGGATGGCAAGTTTCCTTCCCTAAAGGACATTAACGAATCAGGTGGGTTTTTATGACAATAGGCAGTGGTACCATAGTCATCATTAAACTTCTGATTACAGACTTTTATTGAATTTGAATGATGTGTGTGTCTCTTGATTACTACTTCAGTTACAGTACCATTGCCCCAGCTCATCTGAGGCTAGTGATTTTGCAGTACAAACCAAGTATTGGCATCCACCCTGGGACTGTAACAGTGAGAATTTTTCTAAAAGTATGCTCAAAATTTATTTGCTGAAATGGAATTGCTGTGAGCAAATTAACAAGTGCAAACATGTCATATTCTCTGATTTACAGCAGCACTGCATTGAATTATATTTTTGCCTCAAGTGCTTCCTTTTAAAGCATTTACAGCCGAGAGATTTATGAACTTAATTGGCATTTTAAGAATTTTTGCAATTAAAATCCTGAAAGAATGATATTGAAACAACTTTGGCATTCAAATATAAACCAATGATGAGATTAGTCATTTGTACTTTTTTGAGATTGGCGTTAGCTATGAAGTGGCTAATGTGTGCCAACACTACATCTGAAATCGGATGTTATGGTGTTGATGGCACCATGTATGTAGTGAAAAATAGAAATGATAAGCAGAGTTTTTCCATGAAAAGGTATGCAGGTATTAGCACCTTAAGTAAGCTTTTGATTTGAGAATGTTTAGTTCTCTGTCCTTGCAAGTGAAGTGCTGGAGATGGAAAGAAAGGAAAACATCCAGAAGCACTTTTATGGGTGTACAATTTCCCAGTGGCATCTTTGTGGGGCAGCCTAGACCTATAGGTTGGGGTGGGGTGGTTTCTCATCCCAACTGCCATGGGAGTCATAGGAGGGGAACCATACAAAAAAGGCCTGTGACTGACATCAGGCTGGATTTTCTGGTTTTGGGGCAAGGGCAGTTGGAAAATCCTGCCATCCTATGTGATCTCCATTTAAGACCCATGATGAGGAGAATTTTCTCTTGAGCGTTGCTAATCTGTGGAATTCTCTTTCCCAGTGAACAGTGGGGGTTGGTTCATTAGAATGAGCTAGATAGAATTTTGATAGTTAAGAAAGTCAAGGATTCTGCGGGGCAAACTGGTAAGTAGAATTGAGGCCACAGTCTTATTGAAGACTTAAGGGGGCTGAATGATCAACTCATTCTTATATTACATTTAGTGCAGTTATTTGTCCTTTTCCACCACCTTTACATGTAAGGAGTTGCAGCAAACACCACTGAAAGAAATCAAGCTAAAAAATCCAGAACATACTAAAGTACAGTGCTGCAATATAAAAGGTTTTCATTCATAAAAACAGCGGTTGAGTTCAAAATATCGAGTTGGAAATAGGGTTTTAATGTGTTATTTGGATTGAGTTACTTTTATCGCAATAACTTAGCTAGACAATCCATTAAATTCTCATAAAATGTCCAGATTTGAGCTGTCATGTTCAATCCAAGCCAGTAGGTGGTGTGATAAACCATTTGCTAGCATTTATGATTCATTCATTCAGAAACTGAGATTGTAGCCTTTATCTGCTTAGTTTCTGTACAGTTTAGTCACGGGTCACAGTGCTTTTAGAAGCAGTAGGTCCATGGTCGCACATGCAGTAGGGGATGAGAAGTTTGTCTTGCTTCAGTTTAATGAAATTGCAGTCACAGCCATGGTTCTGCGATCTTTCCATATATCATCATGCTTGCTGATATGAGACCATGGCCTATTCTCAACATCTTATCTGATGCACTAGCATTATTGAGCAGAAAGTGATTGTTTTAAAGAAGAATTTATCTTAATTATTAGCAAGGAAATCCAAGCATAATCACCTGTTTGTAGATATATCAATTTGCAATGGATCTTCATTAAGGCATCTTTTATGGTTCATAAGATTTTTTTTGGTTATGTCAAAAGCGCAGATTTTCAATTTTGAGGCTCAAGTTTCTTTCCTTGTGAAAGGGAATCTTTTAGTGCCAAAACTGCCCTTAGTGCTGGTGGATATTTCTAACTTTCTTTTGGAAGATTACTTGGAAAAACTACAGTGGTTGCTGCATTGGAAGTGGAATTGGTGCAATGCAAAATGCCTGTTATTAACCTTTCTAACTTTCTAATACAAAAAAATCAAAATTTGGTGAAAAAGAAAAGCAATAAGACTGGACATTAATTCCTTTGTGTCCATTATTTATTCCTTTCCGTTGCCCTTACTTCCTGCTACCATTGCAACTGGTGTTTTATTCATTCATTGGATCTGAACGCCATTGGCAAGGCCAACATTTATTCCTCATCCCTGAGCCAGTGTCATAGTAATGGAGCAAAAAGTTCCTGTGTTTTGGATTACCAGCCTACTCCACATGCGCACCAACGCTTGGGATTCACCATCTCAAAATGGCTTCTGTGCTGTGATTTGGGAAGAAATGATTTTGTATCATCTTAAGAACACTTTTTGATTGTGTTCTTACTACAGATTGCAGCAAAAATTGGAGGGGATACCGGAACACCAATAAATACATCTGACTATGGATACGGTGGACAAAAAAGGCCTCTGGAAGATGGAGGTGAGTCCTGGCAATTATCCTCTTTAAATTCATCAATAGTTTTAATCTGATATTGTATCATGGGTTACGTTTTGGTGAGTGTTTGTTGATTTACCATATATGCAATTTTAAAATTTGACTTGATATGTTTATGCACATGATGGAATGACGTTAAATAATTAGCTCCTTTAAGAATAAAAAGTGCATCGTGGATAGTTATGTCAAAATTCAGTCATTTTATGAGGGAATGAGGACTTGCATTATTTTCAGAGTTATACTTGCTGCAGGAGGTGAAGGGGGTTACTGTGCAGTATTTGTTTTGGTGCATTCATTTTAAAGGTCTAAGGTTTCATAAAAATGGAGCAAATCAGATTATCCCATCAGTGACACTTGCACATATAGCCTGATCCACACAGGTCAACATTTTAAATGATTTTATTCTAGCTATGTGGAAAAGACATCTTCCACATTGATGCCAGTTGCTTTGCATTAATTTTCTACTTTCAAATGTTTTGAAATCTATGAATAATGCTGGAATTTTTCAGTTTTGCCATAATTAGTTGGGCTGCACTATTCATCCTGCTGTGAGAGTATTCACTGCGATCTACTTCTTTGTAATGTCGTAATAGCTTTTATTCACTGTTGATTCTGAAGATTGTTTGGAGTCAGTTTGAGGATTAAGGCAAAATAGAACCTAATTGTTCCATTTCACAATAGCTCTTCATTCTTTGCTCTGGAGTTTTTGGAAGGTCATTTTCAGGATCAGTGCACAATCTTCTTGCCTTTTTTGCTTAGCAACGTAACAGTTTTAACCTGAGGAGGAGTCTTGGTGACACTCAAGTCAGTCATAACTTGTTGTTGAATGTGTAGATATGACAATTGGGCAGTCTAAAGGTGAAAGTGAGCAAGCAGTAGGAGGGGCATTTTCTGTTTTGAAGACGGGAAATGATTTGCTTTAATGGATATAGCAATAATTTTGGTGGTGATGGTGTTTGATGCTAGCAGGTAATACATGGGTAAAAATATAGTCACCGGTTCGCACGCTGGCCTAACATGATGCACAATTTTTAATGATTGGTGCTGTGTTCTAGGGTTTAGGGGATTTTCACAAAGTTTTGACAAAGGGTCATCTGGACTCAAAACGTCAGCTCTTTTCCCTCCTTAGAGTGGCTGCTGGACTTGCTGAGATTTTCCAGCATTTTGTTTTTGGGTTTCAGATTCTAGCATCAGCAGTAATTTGCTGTTATTATTTTATTGAATATTGCAATTCTGTGGTTAAATAATTAATTTTCTTTAATAAATCTGATTCAGTCCACCCACACTTCCCAAGTATAAGAATCAGAATAGATTTTATTCTAATTTGCAACACTTTTTGTGCTGGAGAAAGATTGCTGACAAATTCTCATAGTAGGGCCATCATTCCCCTGTTACAGAAACTCGAAACTACAGAGCTGAGGAGCATTAAGTTTGAGTTCTTTGTCAGTTTTGTTACTGAAGTTGCTCTTCAAACTTGATGTAGGGAGAAGGAAAATCTCCTAGGACAGTAACAATGAGATGCTGGTCCTGGTTTGTGCATCATTTTGTGTCTTGGCCCATGTATATCCACTTTATGGGAATGATTACAATCTATACTGAGATCACCAGCTGAATGTGCTAAGTGTATTTGATGGATCATTGCTTCTGACTGTTAAATTTTGTGTGTAGGTACAAGGGCTTGTTTTCTTGGATCAAAAAAAAACTTCCAACTTTGTGGGCCTCCTGATCCTGTAGCATTTTTTTTTTACCCTCGTTTGAGATTGCAGTGAATCCCGAGCTGGACCCTCAGATCCCTGGGCAGGACCCATAGTATTTAAATAAACTCTAAGTGCATTGCTGCCATTTGGATATGTGTGGCTACCATTTGGTTATAGTTTCTATCTTTTGTATCCTCATATTTGAATTGCTGTTAGAGCTGCCTGCACCTGTAAGGGTTCTCATGACTCCTTGATTCTATTCATTTGTAATGCAGAAATGTTTTTTCTGTTACTTGGGACATAAAGCCATTTAAAATCTCCAGCTCTCTTATTTCAAAGTTACTAATTTTCATTTAATCTAATTTATTGGCTGATGAAAGTTGATTGGCCTCTTGACAATGATTGTTTTCTGTGGTACAGTTGAGCAGCAATTTGCATCAGTTGAAAAACTTCTTTGTTTTGCAGATCAGCCTGATACCAAAAAGGTCGCACAGAATGACCGTAAGTAATGCTATTTCTGGCAGAAGCTTCTGTCTTAGTCAATCATATCAGAATGGGATTCTTTCCCATTCGTTTTCTTTATGAATATTAAGCAGTTACTCCCTCTGTGTTTTCTGAACAAAATTTATATGTGCTCTTCAGATAATTCTGATACATGTATGCAAAGTATGCACAAACCACTTGAGTTAAGAGATTCACATTAGGTTAGATTGCTGCTGTTGAAGAAGTGATGCCAGCACAGATACAAGGGTATAATGGCCTTTTCTTGATTCTATTATGGGAGCATCAAGTACTTAAACTTTAAATTAGTTAAAACCTTTTGCAGGTCTTTTGACATAGGCATTGGAATATCTATTCTGCCAAAATAGATTGAGTTGATTGAGTGTGCTCTTTAGTTTACAAAATAGCATCACAACTATGTCCAGGTAATAGCAGTGTGTGGGGAAAAAAGAAAATAAAACTAGAAATCCTGAAAACCAGCTCATGGTCATTATAACTAACATTAAAAAGTAATTTTATGTTAAAAATAATGTATTTGTGTGCCACCACTTTTTTCCCCAAAGTCAAGTCACCAAATAAGAATCCAGCCATTACAGTTTGAGAATTTGATTTCCGTTTGGTAATAACAGTTCATATTGGATTCATACCTTAAATGACTCATGAACTTTATCTCTATTGTTAATGTAATTGCATCTACTTTCAAATAAGGAGGCCAAAACTGTACACAGCACTGCATGTGTGGTCTTGCCACCTTCCTATACAATTGTAGCAATATTTTGCTACTTTTATATTACCATTATCATTCTCTTATATACCATATCCTTGCAATAAATGCTAACTTTCGATTTGCCTCCTAAATCACTTGATGTATCTGCATGCTAATGTTTTGTGATTACTAGATCAGCCAGATCCCTTTGTACCAACACATTTTGCAAACTCTCTCAAATTACATAGTGGAGTGCCTGTATTGTCTTTCATCTGACCTGAATTTCCATTTCCTCAGTGAGAATAAATGTGCTGTACAAAATAAAGCTCTCGACTCATTTTGTGAGCATTACTTTGTCTTCCAACTTGAACAAAATTTGTCTGAATTTGTATGCCTTATTAATTGCCATTTTAGTTGAGAGAAAAAACTGTAACGCCATTGGTGTTGTAGAAAGTGCTACAGTCAGTTTGTGCACAGCAACATCCCACAGATAGGAATGTGCTCTTACAGTGAAAAGATCATGGAATTTCAATTTCCTGTATCCTCTGACCAGAGTTCCCTTGCTTACTAACTTAATGGTCAGTCATATCAGGCTACTCTTGCCTTCCCTACTCTGTTGCCTTTTCCTGCGAGCAGATGAATTACACTGAGTTACTGGAAGTTTAATGAGCAAAAATGTTGGCATTTAGCTGTCTATTTTACAAGGTGCTTATGTATAAATGCAGCGTGCACTGTCACTCAGTTGGAAACTTGCCAGTTGAGGAATGGCATGATTAAGAAACTGGTAATGAAATAGTGTCTCCACTAGAATCTAAGAACCAATGAATCCAATAAGGTATTCAAGAAAAATGTTGTCTAGATAGTGGTTACTGTATGAAACCAATGACATAGATGCTGAAGATGAATACAATAGATACATGAATGGGGAAGTTTGACAAGCATGTGAAGAGAAAAAGAATGATATGCAAACATAGGTTTGACATATGGTGGGCAGAGACTTGTGTGGAGTATAAACAGAACCACAGAACTGCATGCGCCTGGTGTAAATTCTATGCATTGTGCTCCTTAAAATCGATACAATGGTAATTCATGTTATCTGATTGACCTTTTCATGCAATGCATTTTCTTATGTTTAATTATCTCTGTTTTTATAGTGATTGACAGATTACTGATTAATATTTATTTTTTTCCCCTTCAAGCGTTTGGAGCACAGCTAGCTGCAATGCATCAACAGAGGTAGGAAAAAATTTATTATGTTTTTACACAGTGGATCGTGAGATATTGCTTCATACTTGTGGATGTATCATGCCATTTTATGTGGCTTAGATAATTGACTTGATATAATTTATGAAAAACAGTGCTGCATGATATAGTTTTATCAGTGTTTAAGTTAAATATCTACAAAATGATTATATTTATTACAGAGAAGCATCAAGTGGTACATTTGGATAGAAAGGATAAAGTCAGGCAATATAACGAGTACTACTTGAAAGTTGATGTGAGGATTAGAGAGTTTCTGTGCAGAAAGGTTGGAGGCGGCATGGCAGGTTCAGAGTAGTTAAGGAGTCAGTGCCAGAAACTAGTGATCAGTTCTGGTCCTGGGTGGCTGTCCTGTGTGAATGTGCACGTTCTCTCCATGTTTCCTTCCACAGTCCAAAGATGTGCAGGTTAGGTGGATTGGTGGGATTGCAGGGATAGAACAGGGGAGTGGGCCTTGGGAGAGTGTTCTTTCAGAGGTTAGTGTAGACTCAATGTGTCAAATGGTCTGCTTCAGTATTGTAGAGATTCTGTTGACTCTGTGGAGCAATATAGTATCTTAGACTTAGGTAGAGGCAAAGAGACTACAAAGGCAAGGAATTTATGAACAACCTTCTTTTGCACTGACACAGCCCAATTGGAAGATTGTGCTCCATTCTGGACATTTATTTCTGGGAGAATATGAAGGCTTTAAAGAGGGTGCAGAAAGGATTTAAGAAAATGAGAGATTTCAGTTAAGTGGGTAGTTTGGAAAAGCTGAAGTTATTCTTAAGAGAAGGTTGAGAGGAGATTTTATTGGTGGTACTCAATCATGAAGGGTCCACAAAGGATAGATCGGAGAAACTGTTCGCTTTTGCAGAATGATTGAGACCAGGAGAGCACAGATTAATGGTATTTGACTGAGCCAGAAATAATAAGTGAAAAAAACCTATTTAGCAGTGAGTAGTTAAGGTGTGGAATGCACTAGTTAAGATGGTGGTGGGGGTGCATACAGTCGTGTTTTTCAAAAGGGAATTGGAAAAGCACTTTGAGAGGAAAACTTTGCAAGGTTGAGTTAAGGGCAAAGGAGTGAGCCTCGCTGAGATCTTACAGACATTTCATTTGACAAAGATACAGTGGGCTAAAAGGCCTCTTTTAGGGTTGAAAAATAAAATAAATCACTAAATATAAGATAAAACTTGGTATTTTAATAAAAGGTAAAGTGTAAGTTATATATTCCTAAATGCTTACAGTCATATTAAAATATGTTTAAAATAAATTTAATAAAAGAAATACAACATATGGTACATTAAGAGGATATTAAAAGATGCACTCACCTGATATTGAATTGACTGGGTCCTGTCTAGCGGCAGAAGTTGTTGGGTGCAGGTAACAGTCCCTGTACTTGAGATGTTTTTATGACCTTAGAGGGAAACGGAAGAGGGGCAAAAGGAGCTGGTTGAAGAAATTTCCGGTGGTAGCAAGAATGTTTCTGTTATAAACTAAATTGTTGCATAGTTCAAATAAGTTGACTCAATCAAGTGATTTTAAAAGATGTGCATCAGTAAAGGTTGCACAATAGCAGTGGACATTTTGGTTAAAATGGGATTGCCCTTGCATATCTTTATCCAAATAACAGCCTTTGGTGTATGAGTATGGAATGTTGGAAAGCTTTACAGCTGAGTAACATTCTCTTCAGATTGATATCTGCATTTGCCCTGTTTCTGGTAGCAGTCACAGTGTTGCTAACCTGATTGAATTTGATTTTTCAGTACTCCTGCAGTTCCTACAATGCTGTCTATATAAATCAGATGAAGCAAACCTAAGATGTTGCTGATATGTCTGCCTCATATTTGGTGCTATAACAAATTGAATAATTGGGGAACACATTTTTGCTAAAATTTTAGTCCAAAGATTGGCTATGCTGAATTATTCTTTAGTGTCAGGGGTATTAGTAGGGTAAATAGGAAGGGTTACAGAGATAGGGCCTATATAGGGCTGTGGTTGGTGTGGTCTCACTTGGCTGAATGGCCGCCTTCTGCCCTGTAGGCATTCTATGATTCTGTGCAATGGCTGAGAACTCATTGGAGAATGACTGCTGTAAACTGCAAAACAACTAAATGCTGAACAAACTGTTGGGTAATTTCTGAATTTTTCTATAAAATTTAGGTCAATAGCCACAGAGGAATACAAAGTACCTGACGGCATGGTTGGATTTAGTAAGTTAATTTATAAGTCATTTAGTTTTGATTATAACACTTATATGCCGATGCCAAGTGGCTCAATTCCTTGACCCCCTCCACTGCTTCACTGTCATCTGCTTACCTGACGTCCAATCTTTGAACCTTGATTATCTTTGGAAAAGACTGAAGCTATCTTTGAGGGCCCATGCTGCAAATTTCCTGCTTTTAATACGGACTAGTATATTACCAGCTGCAGTCTTCAGCTGAGTCAGATGGTTGGTTCTTTAGCTGAACGTGTGTTCGCATGGCCAAAGAGTGGCGAATCTGTGAAACTCTTTGCCACAGAAGGCTGTGGAGGCCAGGTCATTGAATGCTTTGAGATAGAGGTAGAAAGGTTCTTGATTTAATAAGGGAATCAGGGTATGGGGAAAAGGCAGGAGCGTGGGGATGAGGAAAATATCTCCCACGATTGAATGCAGAGCAGACTCAATAGGCCAAGTGGCCTAATACTGCTCCTATGTCTTACAGTTCTCTTTATGACTCTCAACTTCTACCTTTATAATAACACCTGCCTCTGCCCATCTGATATTCAAGTTTAGCATCCATCTTTTCTGCAACAGCCCCTGAAAAGTATTGGTTTGAACTCCAAAAAATTAGTCAAAGATGGTTTCGTTTTCATAAAACCATGTTGACTTTGCTTGATGGTGTTGAGAGTTGAAGTGTCCCCCGAAACATCCTTAATAATAGTCATTAAGCTAATTCGCATGTAGTTTTCTGCTTTTTGTCTCCTTTTTGAGTAGAAGACTCTCATTCAGTATTTTCACATTTGATGAAACGGTGCCAGCATCTCTGGGATTTTGGAAAATTAAAACTAATGCATCTACTATTCTAGCATCTGCTCCTTTTAAGACCCTAAGGTGAAGTTCATCAGGACAGTTGTTATAATTTTCTTTGTACCTTTCCCTTATAATTGTTAATGTTACAAGTTCTTTCCTCCATTTCACATGATTCACAGTTAATCCTAGGTTATTTGTATGTTCCATGGTGAAGATAGATGCAAAATATCTGTTCAATTCATCCACCATTTCCTTATTTTTCCATTATGAGCTCCCCCATTCTCATTTAAAAGGACTGACATTCTTTTTACTGATCATTTCCTTTTTAAACACCTTGCTATCTGCTTTATTCCTAGCTAGCTTTCCCTGGTACTTGTAAATTTCCCCATCCTTATTAATCATTTGATCATTCTTTGGTCAGAGTATAAAGAAGAACAAACTTCTGCTCTGCTTCATTCAGAACAGGAAGAGTTGGTGGCTGAAACAAACTGCACCCAAGCCTCATGCCTTCCTTTCATGACTTGTTTGCATATTCTGTTTCCGGGGTTTCAGTAGATCTGGTTGTGACCTTCCCATGTTCAGCATGGTCACAAGTGAAATCAGTTAACTCAGTGTCAGTCAGACCTCCAAAGGAAATTCCTTAATGGCGGCACAATGGTCAGTTTTGCTACCTCGTATTCGATTCTGCCTTCAATGATTATGTGGAGTTAGCCCATTCTCCCCATATCTCTGTGGGTTTCCTCTGAGTGCTCACTCTCCAAAGATGTGTAAGTTAGGTGGATTAGTGGAGCATCAATGGCACAGTGGCTAGCACTACTGCCTCAGAGCACCAGGTATCTGGCACTGCAGTCACTGTATGGAATCTGCACATTCTTCCTGTGTCTGCATGGTTGTCCTCTGGATGTTACAGTTTCCTCCCAGAGTATGAAAGATTGCTGGGGGGAGTTTCGCATTAACTTCATTGCAGTGCTAATATAAGCCGACTTGTGACACTAATAAGTAAAATTTTATATACATGGGATGGCCCTGAGTAAGATGTTCTGTCTGGGAATCAGTGCAGACACGATGGGCCGAATGGCCATGTTCTGCGCTGTAAGAATTCTGTGGATGCTAGAGGAAAAAAATCTGATGGAAACTTTCTATAAATTAACAGGCATTTTGAACCTTGGTGTATGAAGGAGCATTAGAGACAGATAGGTACGCTTGTCAAAGGTTATTCTATTGGTTCTGAGTCAATGCAGAAAAGTAAAGACTGCTCTCTTTAATACATGTTCAGTGTTTCAGTAGTTTGTGTGGCATATTTATCTTGGTCTGAAATATATGCTAAATAAGAGCAAGAAAATCTAACCTCTTCACCAACCACCACTACCCTGACCTTAACCAACCTCCAGCATCTCTACCACTACCCTGACCTTAACTAGCCCCCAGCATCTTTTCCATTACCCTGACCTTAATCAACCCCCAGCATCTCCACCACTACCTTGACCCTAACCAACCCCCAGCATCTCCTCCACTACCCTGACTTTAACCAACCCGTAGCATCTCCACTACTAGCCTGACCCTTCACTAGCCTCCAGTACCTCCACCATTACCTTGACTTCTTCATTTTGAGGTTTGAGTTAGGTTTTTTTTGTTTTGCTGCCTCATTTGTGCCTCTCTCTTTTATGCACTGTTCATACCTATCTTCATTCCTTATCTGTTTCCTGCTACCATCTCCTGCATTCTCTTTCCTCTTTTCCCTTCCAGCATCCAATCTTTTACTCGGGAATAGAGTTTGTAAACATTGGTTATATCCAAAGGTTTTCTGGTTTTCCTCTAGAGGATCGATTGAAAGAGATGAGAATCACCGATTTGCTTTTCATGGAATCAGTTGCAATATATTGTATGTGGAAAAGTTGTGTTTGTAAGAATATTTGATTTAAATGTGAGGAGTGTCTAGGGTTTAAAACTGCATTTTGATGGCGCTAACGTGTTTTTCTTTTAGTAATTGGTCGAGGTGGGGAACAGATCTCGCGCATACAGCAAGAGTCTGGATGCAAAGTTCAGATTGCGCCTGGTAAGAGTTTGTTCGTCTTGAATTTTTTATGGTTAAATCATTTGCGTTAATATCGAATCAGAAGCTTAGTTTTGGTTGGCTGTAATGAGCTATTATTAAAATATACTGCTATAGTCTGGCAAATTGTCAGAGAGCAATTGGAATAAACAGATAACACATTCAGAATTAGAATTACACATTTACTTTACTTCAGACATAATAATTTTGTTCTCGGTCCTCCAGATTTTAATTTGATTCCTTTTGATTGAGGGGCATGTTCTCCCCTCTCTCTCTCCCATGTACTCATGTAGCTTTCCCTTAAATGCATTTAAGCTAATTGCCATAATCCCTTTCAATGCATCTGCCCTTAATTGTGGTATCCTTGTGAATCTTTTTTGTGATTTGTCTCCATTATGTAAATGGAGATCAGATCTGTGCCCATGGTTCTCTGCAGAGTCATAGAGCTCACAACACAGAGAGAAGCCCATCGGCCCATCATGTCCACACTGGCCATCAAACATCTAAAAATCTCATTTTCCAGCACTTGGCCATAACTTTGTATGCTGTGGCATTTCAAGTGCTCATCTAAATACTTCTTGGCGGCATGGTGGTTAACACTGCTGCTTCATAATGCCAGGGTCCCAAGTTTGATTTTCAGCTTGCATCACTGTCTGTGCAGAGTCTATACGTCGTCCCATGGGTCTGCATGGGTTTCCTCTGAATGCTCTGGCGACTAGGGGATTTTCACAGTAACTTTATTGCAGTGTTAATGTATGCATACTTGGGACACTAATAACTAAATTAAATCTTTCCTATATTCCACTTATTGAAGCAACTAGCCATTAATCCCTATGTTATTTTCCAACCAATTTTCCAGCTGTTCTGTTGTACTTGCGCTCTGGCTTCGTGTATTCTGACCGTGCATTTCATTTTCAGACAGTGGTGGTTTACCAGAAAGATCCTGCATGTTGACAGGAAGTCCTGATTCTATTCTGTAAGTGTACTCCAAGTAGTCAGTGATTTCTGTATGCCATAATATTGTTGCCTGTAATGCATGGTGTTCTGGTTGTATACGTGGTTATGCATCCAATTATCTCCCTGATATTGCATTTAAGTCTCTCAGTAGATTGGTAGTTAAAACTTACATGAAGATTTTTCACTTCCCCTTTCACTGACCACTCCAAACATTCGATGTTACAGAGCTGCAAAGAGGCTACTTGATCAAATAGTTGAAAGAGGCCGAATTGGTCCAGGTACGCATCATGGAGATGGACCAGGTACTTCTGTGCAGGAGATCATGATTCCTGCAAGCAAGGCTGGACTTGTTATTGGAAAAGGTGGAGAAACAATCAAGCAGTTGCAAGTAAGAGTTCTGTTTACTGTCTTTGCTTTGCTTTATAAATGCTGAGACCTGGTATTTAAACTTGCAAAGGTGGGTACATGGAGTTGTTTTGTTGCAAAATAGGAACGTGCAGGAGTCAAGATGGTGATGATTCAAGATGGACCTCAGCCAACAGGATCAGACAAACCCCTCCGCATAACGGGAGATCCATTCAAAGTACAGGTACGAGGTAGCTTTTCTTCCTCACCTTTTTTTAGACAGTGTCACCAATGAATGAGTATGAATACAAGCTTCTGTGTTTTTTTTGTTGTGTACTTCAGCAAGCCAAGGACATGGTGATGGATCTAATTCGTGACCGAGACCAAGGTGGTTTTAGGGAGCAGCGCAATGAATATGGATCCCGCTTAGGAGGAACCAATGAAGCATTGGATGTAAGTACACGGCATACTGACCAAGCAAATGAAATGTTTTCCAGCCTGTAATTTATGCAGCAAAGAATTATTCCACTTCAAACTTCATGTTATTTTCAGTTGATTTGTATTTAATTTTTACTGTATTGACAGGTTTGGTATATTGCTTTTACAGGCAAACCTGGTAATGTTATTTATAACTGCCACTGGTTTCGTCCAGAGGGTCTGTTTGTTGTAGTAGATACTAATTACGTTTTCTTTTAGGTCCCTGTACCTCGATTTGCTGTTGGTATTGTAATAGGGAGAAGTGGAGAAATGATCAAGAAGATACAGAATGATGCTGGTGTGAGGATTCAGTTCAAGCCAGGTGAATTTAATGCAACCATAACTGTTCTGCAATTGGAATAAGATTTAATGTCTTTTCTTGTTGCAAAAAAAAAACTTGCCAATTTTTTTATCACAAGATGATGGGACGACGCCAGAAAGAATAGCTCAGATCCTGGGCCCTCCAGACAGATGTCAGCATGCTGCAGAAATACTTACAGACCTCCTACGAAGTGTGGAGGTTAGGTTACAAATGCTTTCTTTTTAAGCATGCCAATTTAAATGTCTGTCTTAAGAGTGTTTGACTAGAATTTTCATTATCTGTACCTACATTGTATTGATTGTTGATAGCAGCTAGAAAATACCTTTAGGATACTTGCCATTTGGGATCTTTCTGTAAGCAGTGGTTCAGAAGTTTTTTTTCACTCCCACTTTTAGGCTGGCATGCCTCCAGGTCCTGGTGGCCCTGGACCTGGCAGAGGAAGAGGGAGAGGCCAAGGGAACTGGAATATGGGCCCTCCAGGTGGACTTCAAGAGTTCACTTTCACAGTACCCAGCAGCAAGACTGGCATAATCATTGGCAAAGGTAATGTGTTGTCATGAAAAGAGTTATTCTTGGTTTCTTTTTAGTTTCACATTACCTGCGCAAATAATTAATACCTTTAAAGACAGCGTAGTGTTTTCCTATTGAACAGAATTGCTGAAATGAAGTTAACGCTTTCTAATTACATTGCATAATGTTGACAGCTCAAACTGGCCATTCAGCCTAAAATGTGTGTGTTGGTGTTTATGGTACATCTAATCCTATTCTCATTTTTTTCCATTCTCTTCATTCTTAATAGTCATCTAGATATCCTTAAATGCACCTGTGCTGTTTATCCCCATGTGTAGCAAGTTCCATATTCTAACCATTAGTGTGTGTGGTTCTGTTTTTCGGCGTTGGAGAGGATTTGAAAATGGGCCATGTGGTGACTTGAGTAGAAAAAGCCTGCTAGCAAAAATATTCTGATGTGATACGAAAGGCCAGTTATTTAGTGGGTTAAAGTGTTGACTAATTATATAATATTCTCAGGTGGTTCACAAGCAAAAAAAAAATGCAAATATTGATCATAGATTTATTTCCCTGGGGTGTGGGGAGGGCTGTTCTGGTCTACCTGAGAGACTTTTTATTCACCTAAGCACAATTTGAGGTACAATAAGCAAAATACTGCAGATTCTGAATCTGAAACAAGGTAAGAGAATGCTGGAAATACTTAGCAGGTCCATCAGCATCTATTGGGACCAAAGAGTCAACAGATTGAAAATGTTAACTCTCCTAATACATGGTGGCAGACCGGCTGGGACTTACTATGTTAGCTGGCTTGAGATGCTCTACTCCTGTTTTGTATTAGTCTCTTGACTAACAAAAGGGATCAGAGGTTATTCGGAATGGTTGGGAATGTTGAGTTGAGGCCGCAGTCACATCAGCCATGATCTTGTGGATTGGTGGTGTAGGCTCAAGGCACTGAACAACCTACTCCTGTTTCTAATTTATTTGCTTAAATTAGTCTGCTTTGGCAAAAACTGTGGGGAATAGAGAGAATATGGTCATTTGAGATTAAAATGAAGGCAGATAATTGGGGCAGTGTGTTAGGGCTTTACCCTGCAGCTAACCTCTGATATATCTGATCTGGAAGTGTATGCCACTGATACTGTTGTGTTAAAATGGCTAAACACTCAATTTCCCACCACTTCCTCGGCTTTGACTAAAAAGTGTTAACTTTGATTACTGATTGTCAGTTAGTCAACAAGTGAAAATGTGAATGACACCCATGTTTGACAGATTAACGCCACTTTTCTTGATTGCCTTAGGTGGTGAGACTGTAAAGGCAATTAGTCAACAATCAGGAGCACGGATAGAGCTTCAGAGAAACCCACCACCAAATGCTGATCCCAACTTTAAAATGTTCATTATTCGTGGATCAACTCAGCAGATTGATTATGCAAGACAACTTATTGAAGAAAAAATTGGGGTAAGCTCAAGACTATTTAATAAGATTTTTTTGAGACAAAATGAATCTTGTGATGAAGCTTCCTGAGCGATCGTTAGGATGAGTTATTGCAGATTAACAACTTCACTACTTTGTATACATGAGCAGATTGCCATGATTCACTTGATGGTTTAATTGCTCTCATACCCCATGGTATGCTTGTTTCCAGGCTGTCGCCAGACACTGTCTTTAGGATTTAGAAAAGGAATTTAGTGGTGCTTAAAGTAGATCAATCATTATAGTAGGAAAGTCACTGATAAAATAATCAAAACTTGCTTTGAATCACATGTTTGGAGGATCTGCAAACTCTCTTGTTTTGATTGGACTTCACAGCATATGGAGCAGCTAATGTTTGTGTAGCATTCCACATGTAAAGGAACATTCCATGTTTTATCTGAACACCAAGTAAATGGTAAATAGTTATTTTGACCATGCTGGTGGCCCTCCCACATTGTTGCTAGTGTTCCCACGTATGCTGAACACTAGTGATGCATCATTGATGACATTCTTCTCCTGGAGCATATTTGATTGTGGTAAATAGTCAAGGAGTGATTTCATGCAGCCCTGTCTATTACAAAGACATGGGTTTAAACAGCAGGACTATCTGAGGACAATGTTAGTGATCCCCATCTCCAATTCACCGCAATCACCAGGCTTAACTCTTCCATTGTTTTCAAACTATCAGACATAGAGTGCATCAATAAACTTAAATGAACTGAAATTTTGTCCAGTTATATATTGGGAAGATGGAATCCATTTGTCCTTGCTCGCCACTGTAGACTGAATTCAGTAGCCATCAGCTTTATCTCTGTTTAAGGCTGAACCTGAATGTTTGGAATCTTGGTGTCTCAATTTAACCCCAAGATGAGCTTCTTACCATTACCATCATAGGACCATTTATTTCAACCCCCATAACGTTGCCTGACACTGCTGTGACTGCTCACCTATTGCAACTATCATTGGTGCCTTTCTTATCTTTAGACTTGACTGTTGCAACACACTACTGATCAGTCCCACTCCTTCTACCCTTAATAACTTTGAGATTATCTAATCTCTGATGTCTGCGATTTAACTTGCTCCAAATTCAATTCATCCATTAATAATCAATGTAGGCTACCAATTGAAGTACTCATCCTTGTTTTTAGATCTCTCCATGACCCCTCTATTCTGTAATTTTTAGGTGCGAAACCCTGATTTGGGCATTACGATTTTAGTTGTTCCACAATTGATAGCTGCACAATAGCTTCCATGGTATTAAACTCTGGAATTCCTGGCCTAATCATTTGCTTCTTACCTTCTTTAAAATGCCCTACCTTTCAAGCTGAGTTTCTTATTATGTTCTCTTAATATCTCCTTCTATGGTTCAGTGTCGAATTTTTCTTCAAATGCTTCTGAAAGCACTTTGGGATAAAGTTATAGTCTGTATATAACTACAAGTCTGTCCTCCAGTATATAGGGTGAGCCTTAGTGAGTCCATGGTTCTGACACACTGTCCCAGTGATCGATAATTGTAACAATACCTCATAGCATCCCAGTGACAAATCAGGTAGTCAAACCAGTTTGTTTAGTGCATTGTTAATTTTAAGGTGGGCTGCTGCAAAATCATTAACAAGTGAAAATGAAATTATGGTTTGTAATCTGCAGCCTCCGTTTTTGTCACAAACTAAAGCAAGAGGAAATGTCCTAAAATTAGGATTAAATTTATAGCTTTCTGACTCAAGTTTTCTAAAATTTTTCATTTTATGATGAAATGCTGCTATGTTTACGTGAAACATAAAAGTTTTATCCACTTCTGCATGGAAATAATGGAGTTGATCAGTCTGAGAGTCTGGAAAATGCATTGATGGAGGAATGTTTTTAATATCTTTTTAAAAATGTCTAATTTAGCTCTTACTGAGAATAATGTTTTTCATATGGGCTGGCGTTCTCTCCACAGGAACCTCCCTATTTGTAGACTTGATTTATTTCACAATGTATGTTTGTATATTTAGGCTCCTACTGGTCCTCCTGGGCCACCTGGTCCCCATGGTCCTCATGGACCCCACTTGCCTCCTGGCCCTCATGGGCCCCCTGGTCCTCCAGGCCCTGGAACTCCAATGGGACCCTATAATCCGGGGCCCTATAATCCAGGACCACCTGGTCCTCCTCAGCAGTAAGTAATCTGATTTAAATCAAACAATTGTTTTAAATTTGAGTACAGAGTAAGATACATTGCCATTACTTAATCTCTCAACCTCTGCAGTGGTCCACCAGCACCGTACGCTCCACAAGGATGGGGGAATGCCTATCAGCCCTGGCAGCAACAGGGCCAACCAGATCCAAGTAAGACACAATTCCTTTCTTAACATTTTGCATCAGAGCTTTTAAAAGCAATCCACTGAGCTCTTCAACAGCTCATTTGCAGTATATAATTGGGCCATGCAGACCCACGGGGCCCAGGTTTGATTCCTGGTATGTGCTGAGTTGGCTTATCTCAGCCAGGGTGGGTGGAGTGGTATTATTTAGGGTTCCCAACCCTATATGCTAATCAGTGACCCCTGCTCAAAAAGCATGTGTGCACCAGCATCAGTTGAGGTCAGGGTCAGTTTTGACTGGGATGTCCTGTCCAGTTAAATAGTTGAACAACTTTTGCACAGACACAGATTTAAGGTGCAGGGAAGCAAATACAAAGGAGATGTCAGGGGTAGGTTTTTCACTCAGAGGGTGGTGAGTGAATGGAACCGACTGCCGTCGGAGGTTGTTGAGGCAAACTCACTGTGGTCTTTTAAAAGACTTCTGGATGGGTATATGGAAAAGAATAGGATAGGGGGTTATAGATAGGTCTGTGGATTGGTAGATGTGATCGGCGCAACTTGTGGGCTGAAGGGCCTGTTTGTGCTGTATTGTTCTATGTTCTATGCACTGTTGTGGCTGAAACGTGCAGACTGACCATTCAGATGGGATACTGGAGAGTAGCTTGCACTTGTGACATCATACGTGAGCAGGCTTCACACCTTCAGGGGAGGAAGAAGGGAAGAGAAGTGATTCACTGACCTTGCTATAATACTGTAAAGTATTAAATAACTTGAACGTTTTTACCTACAGCGTTTGAATACCAGCAGTAATAAAATATTTTTAATCTATTGTAGGTAAAGCTGGAGATGCAAATACAGCTGCATGGGCAGCATATTACGCTCAGTATTATCAGCAACAAGCACAGCAACCACCTGCAGCTTCAAGCACTGGTCAGGGCAATACCCCAAATTCTGCACCGGGTAAATCATCGGGTATTTTTATTAGATCTTCTGGCTACACTGACAGAAATTTAATTGCTGCAGTTTTTAAAATCTTCTAAGAACTAAGCTTGCATCTTACTCCAAAAGAAATTTTATAAGCTCTGATTTCTTTTGGAAACCAGTATTAGCTGTTATAGTATTCTTGTTTCTTAAATCAGTGGCATTATGTGCCTAAACCACTTCACACAGAGAGTTAGAAAAGCTCTTCTCAATTAGTGTAGCAGCTTTTGGGTTTTCCTTATGTTGCAAAACTGCCTTCTCCTTCTATTCCCTCCATGGGAAATGACAACCTTGGTGTTAATATGATATTGACAGTGTTGTACTTTTATCAGCAGGTGACCCAAACCAGCCCAATGCGGCCCAGGCTCCTCAGACTGATTATACCAAAGCCTGGGAAGAATATTACAAGAAATTAGGTAAACACCTGAGCATGTCTTCTCAAAATTTTGGCAGATGAAAGGAGATGTGCAGGTTAGGTGGCTTGATCGTACTAAATTGCCACTTAAGAACACAAGAAATAGGAGCAGGAATAGGCCACCTAGCCCTTCGAGCCTGCCCCGCCATTCAATAAGATCATGGCTGATCTCAAGGGGTATAGTTAGAGTAAACAGGGTTAAGCTTTTTCCTAGGATGGACTCGAATAGCACAATGGGTCATGGGTTTAGGGTGAGGGGGGTAAGGCATAATTTGGATGCTAGAAGGGAGTTTTTTCATACAGAGGGTGGTGGGAGTATGGAATGCGCTGCCAAGTAAAGTGGTGGAGGCAGGCACTCTGGAGTTATTTAAGAAATACTTAGATGGGCACATGAACAGAATGGGAATGGAGGGGTATAGAAAACTGATTTAAAATAGGGATCATGAGCCTTGGGAGTCCCTGGGAAGTGTGTAAATAGATGATGATATTGATGTACTTGTTTTTATCCTACAGGTGCTTTGGTCCACCTTGTTGTCTAACAAGGGGTATACACGCGATGGGTCGTGACAGGGCTGCTCTTGGATTTTTTTTCGAGAGTATCCTAGTGCTTCACGTCGTTAGCGTACGCTTAACCTGGACCATTTGATGGACAACATGACAGCTCAGTGACTATCACTGTGCTGTGCAGATACATGGATTTGGGCCTGTGTCTGTGGGAGTTTGCGCATTCTCCCCATGCTTGCGTGGGTTTTCTCTGGGTGCTCAGGTTTCCTCCCACATCCCAAAGATGTGCTCTTAGGCTAATTGGCAAAACAAAATTCTCCTTAAATTGTCTCATTTGGTTATTAATCCATAGATCTATAAACATAGACAGCGATCACGGGTAGAGGTGGGAACATCGGGGTGGCAGCGTGGGCTCGTTGGGCCGAAGGGCCTGTTTCCCGTGCTTCTTTGTTCTTTGTTCACTTTCCCGCTTTCTCTCCATAACTCTTAAGTCTCTTGTCTATCAGAAACCTATCTACCCGTGACTTAAATATATTCAGCGAGGTAGCCTCCACCACTTCAATGGGCAGAGAATTCCAAAGACTCACCACCTTTTGAGTAAAGAAGTTCCTCCTCAACTCTGATCTAAATTGCACCCCCCCCACACACTTATTTTGAGGCTGTCCCCTCTAGTTGTGCTATCCTTTCTAAGTGGGAAGAATCTCTCTATCTCTACCCTATCTAGCCCTTTCATTATTTTGTTTCTATAAGATATCCCCCCCTCAGCCTTGTAAACTCCAATGAGTACAGACCCTGTCGATTCCATCTCCTCATAGGCTAACCCCCTCATCTCCAGTATCAGCCTACTGAACCTTCTCTGCACTCCCTTCAAGATCAATATGTCCTTTTGCAAATGCGGTACAGTTGCAGCAAGACTTTCAGGTTTTGTATTCTTTCTCCCTCGCTATAAAGGCCAACTATGGACAGTGATAGCCTTTTTCCTAGGATGGAGAAAGCTAGCACGAGGGGACACAGCTTTAAATTAAAGGGTGATAGTTATAGGACGGATATCAGAGGTAGGTTCTTTACCCAAAGGGTGGTTCGGGAGTGGAATGCCCTGCCTGCCGCAGTTGTAGATGCGCCAAGTTTGGTGGCGTTTAAGAGGTTAGTTGATAAGTATATGGAAGAGAAGGGATTGATTTAGTTTGGAGGGTCATTGCTTTTTATATTGGTCGGCGCAACATCGAAGGCCGAAGGGCCTGTTCTGTGCTGTAATGTTCTATGTTTCATTCACCTTCTTGATCACCTGCTGCACTTGCAGAATGGGTTTTTGCGATTTGTGCACAAGGCCCCCTAGGTCCCTCTGCACTGTAGCATGCTGCAGCTTTTTGCTCTTTAAATAATAATCCCCCTACTATTATTTCTACCAAAGCGCATAACCTCACATTTGCTAACATTATACTCCATTTGTCAGGTCCTCGCCCACTCACTCAGCCTATCCAGATCTCTCTACAGACTTTCCGCGCCTTCCAAGCAACTTTCTCCACTCAAATTCGTGTCATCAGCAAATTTCATTACCCTACACTCAGCTCCCTGCTCCAGATCGTCTATGTAAATGGTAAACAGTTGAGGCCCCAGTTCCAATCCCTGCGGCACTCCACTAGTTAACAACTGCCAATCAGGATAGCACCCATTGATTCCAACTCTCTGCTTCCTATTAGACAACGAATCCTCTATCCACGCTAACATCTTACCCCCAACTCCATGCACCCTAACCTTTTGTGAGGCACCTGATCGAACGTCTTCTGGAAGTCTAAAAACACCACATCCACCTGTTCCCCTCTTTCTACCGCACTAGTCATACCCTCATAGAAACACAATAAATTTGTTAAACACGACTTCCTCTTCACGAATCCGTGCTGTGTCTGCCTGATCAAACCGTTCTTTTCTAGGTGTCTCACTATTTCTTCTTTGATGGATTCTAGCATTTTTCCAGTTACGGATGTTAAACTAACTGGCCTATAATTCCCCTGCCTTTTGTCCGCTATCTTTTTTAAACAGCCGCGCAACATTAGCTGTTTTCCAATCTTCCGGCACTTCCCCTGAGTCTAGTGAATTTTGATAAATAATTTAGTTAACTAACTTAGTTCCCAAGATGTGTAGCTTAGGGCGATTAAATATGTGGGATTACGGGGATGGGCCTGGATAGACTCAATTCAGTAGCCATCAGCTTTATCTCTGCTTAAGGCTGAACCTGAATGTTTGGAATCTTGGTGTCTCAATTTAACCCCAAGATGAGCTTCTTACCATTACCATCATAGGACCATTTATTTCAACCCCCGTAATGTTGCCTGACATCTGTCAGGGATTCTGTGATGTACAAAAAATGTGCAGTCAAACTAAAGATGTAATAAATTATGTACAAAACTCAATACTGCCCGTTACTACTGAGTTAAGTATTCCTGTTTCATCCTGGATGGATTGAGTACAATTTACAAGTGGCATTGGCCTCCAATAGACATGATTACCTGCTCCACTTTTCTACTGAACTGGAGTGCATGTCAAGTCTTTGTGCTAGGGCTAATCACCTGAAATTAAAACTCGTGGAATTCAAAAGGCCCGTTGTATTAGTATTTTGAACATTTATGTTCAAATGTATTGATTATTTGTACCAGTATAATGCTTCATCATTAGCAGTTGCAAATTCAAAACCATTTTTGAATTGTCTTGGTTTTTCTTATTGTTTTATCTTTAGATATTCAAAATAAATGGAATTTTAAATAGCGTGAGTTTTTAAGAAAAGTATTGGATGATAAAGCGCACCCAAAAGAATTAGTTATTCTGCATGTTAATTCATTACTTTAAAAACTGAAACTATCCACATTTTATCTGCATGTTCTTTGCTTAATTAGATTTCTTTCATAAAAATATTACCCATGTTTTGTTTAGGTCAACAGGGACAACCACAAGGAGCCCAACAGGATTACACCAAAGCTTGGGAAGAATACTACAAGAAACAAAGTATGTATGTCTCTGGAAAGCATGATTCAGTTAAGTTTGAATCATCTGAATTTGGTCAGTGACTCGGTCCTGCTTGTTGTTTCAGGTCAGGCAGCTCAGGCTTCCAGTACGGCAGCTCAGCCTGGTGGACAGCCAGATTACAGTGCGGCATGGGCTGAGTATTACAGGCAGCAAGCGGCTTACTACAGTCAGACAAACTCCCAGGGAATTCCCCAGCATCCGCCAACACAGCAACCCCCACAGGTAAATTCCAGTAAAAAAAAGAGTACTTCGGTTCGTGATTGAGAGTGTGTTTTGGTTCGGCATGCAAAAAGCCTTCAAGTAGCCTACTGGTAACTTCTGCAATAAATTCATCAATAACTAAAATTGTATGATGTACAGAACACACTTTATATCAACACCCGTGTACTCTTGAAAGTTAAGTACACACTAAATTCAGAGAAACACATTTAAAGAGCATTGAATGAATGATATGTTATTTGAATGGTTGTTCTTACTTGACGTTTCCCCCCCCAACCCAAACAGGCAATGTGAAAAGTGAGAGCAGCTGTCCAGCACTGCTTAACCTTTCCTTTCACAGATAGAGGATCCTGCCCACACTCAGATGTCCATGAAATGTTTCATGTTGGTAACCACTTGTGTATTTCTATGTATTTCTTCTGTGCAGGCCCAGTAATGTGAAGTGGAGATATTTGCGTCATTTGGGGAAAAGCCTTTGTAAAATTTATGGATACAGACGCCTTGATGAAGATCTTAATTTTGTTTTTGGTTTAAGAAAAATAGTGTTTGTTGCTATTGTCATACTTAAGAGGTAGCGAACTTGATAACCATTATTTTGTGTAGAATTGCAAATTTGGTTTGCTTTTAGTGGAACACAATAGTTTGAACATTCCAGCATTTGTATTTTCAATTTCTATTCAGTCACTATAGTGACATGTGCTTCTGTTGTAAAATGTATTAATTTCATTGTATACTGTTCACTTTTAAAAATGCTTGTTTTGTGCTTGACAATAAATAATATGAAAACCCTTGTTTGTGGGTAAGTTGGATCTATGGGTAAATACCTAGTACTGTGTGTTGTACCTAGTGAATTGTAACCTGGTATGATGACACATTTGCATTATGGAATTTTCTGTTGGGTACAACTGAGACTTTAAATGTGCATAATTTCAATTCAGATCCAAATAGCTGCTATAGTCCAGGTTCCTGAAGCCATCGTGACTGCAATTTAGCTCATCAGTAATGATGCATAATGCAAAGCAGTATATCTTTTGCATAATCTTTCTATAGCAAAACATACGGACATGAAATGCTATTTAATCTTGTGGCTGGCATCCTTAGCTTTTGTTTGCAATTTTGTTCTAATGGTCTGTGACAGACTTATTGGGAGGCATTTTGTCAATTTGTTTTTATGGTCTGCAATTCTTGCCATGTAAAATAGTGCCCCATAACTTTTTTTTCTGACAGAAGGAGTTTAGGAAAGCTGATGGTAAGATATCAATCAAAGTACCATTAACGATTAAGTAGTTCCTCAAATTGACAATGGAATTGTTTTTGTAATGCATTATTGACCTGCTTTAGATGCATTATTTTTCACGTTATTTAGTTGGAATTTGCCATTTTAAAACCTCGAAAGATTACCTGAATTGCTTCTGCATATTTTTCCCTCTATTTGAAAGTGATTGTTTCTGTGCAAATTAGACCTTTTCTCCCCCATGTTAGCACTCGAATATTCTGATAGTTGCTCAGTTTATTTACGCAAAAGACGAATGCAATTGCAGTCTCTGTTTGCCACTGTATTTATTGAAGTACAGGTGTGTTCCAGCCAGTGTAATACTAGCTCTGTAAGGGTAACGTGGCGTATGCTATGCACCATCCTTGATTCTGTTCCTTCAAGGAGCTTTGCACTGTAAGTACACTAAACCGTGTGACTGAAATAGAAATGACTTACTGTGCAGTAACACTTGAACTTGTTTTTGCCCATGTCTTTATTTCTCAATATATACATTGAAATTTGATTAACAGTACAGAAATTAACGTGTCCTGATCAACTACTTAGAATGTAATACGTGTAGAAACTAAACTAATCACCTGCCAGTCTTGCTGATTTTACAAAGCTTTTATTGTGGGTAAGTATTTCCTAAATTGCAGTAAATAATGTTTGAGGAATGCAGAATGGAAAGGTATTTTAGGTGATATTGTGATAGTTTTTGTTTTAGATTTACTTAAACCATTTGGAATTTTGTTAGGTTGAAGGTAGGTAGGCCAGGAGTGTGTTGTATTTCAACTGCCTTGATGTTCAACTTAATAAACGAACGTGAATAAATCTGCTGTTTATGTTGATGCTTAGAATGGTGGAAATTATTTCAGGTTTTTAAATGAGCGTGTTATGTTTCAGTAGCAAAGTTGTCTTTTTGCTGTGAATTTTATTAGAAATGGCTAACTGAAGTTGTAAACTTTTTGGGCGCTGCATTTATTTTTGCTAGACATGAGAATGGAGCAATGCGATTTTTGTCATAGATACCATTGTTTTGAGCAGACACCTGAAATTAAGAAAAACAACTTGTCTAATAAACATCTATGTGCTGTTTTGAATGCTTTTTGATTGATTCAAGTGGAAGAAAATAATTCTTTTCTGATATTTGAAAGAGTGAATTATTGCTCTGTTCGTATGATGTGCATTTAGATAGTATCCGTTACTGTAACTTAGCTTCACAGATGGCACACATTCACAGAATCGAATTTTGCAGGCATTAATGAAAGCCTTCTGTCTCTGGAAAGCTACAAAAAAGAGTGCTCAGTAGTCCAGGTGTTGCGGATTGCTTGTTTTTAGATGTGGAGAGCCGAATGAGTACTATGACCAAGAGCCACAAGACATCTGCAGGTTAAATCTCAATGTTAGTCTTATTCATGTATGAAAATCTTTGCTGAAGTCTAATGTTAAGAATCTAGACTGAAAGTTTTTGAATTCTATTGTGCCGAAAATGCGGGAAGAGAATTGTGAACTTCTATAGAGTAAATGATGTAAGTTTTGAAGTGGTTAGTCCATATATCTCGTTATTTTCTAATGCAGATTTTGAATTCAATGTTGTTAATTGGAGAGATTTTTTTTAAAAAACAAATGATCTCCATATTGCATTTACAACCATATGCACCACTGTCTTTTTATTTAGGCATATATAGTTATTGAAACAGGGAAGCATTTAAATTATTTTTCCCCATATCTCATTCAAATTTACACTTCACCCTTTTTTGCTATCTCTAATAGAGACTATTCACAGTTGCAACAATGGAGAACAGTACAACAATCATTTTCCCGTTTTCATTGCTGTCCTTGTCCATTTCAGGTCCTTTTGTCACATAGTCAAACTGACAATCTCAGCTCAACTTAATTTTAGAAGTGTGCCCAACAATAAACTTTTACAATGGGCAGATTACGTTGTCTTGCTGTGGATTTCATTGAACACCCCAAGAAGCTTTAAACATTTAACAACAAGGATTCGTAAGCTGATGTCTTGTGTTACATGGAGAGTTTAACGTTGACAAAAACTCATGGTGAGTAATCACACCTGACCAAAAAGCGTATGACCACTGAATGATGTAACCTCTATATATTAAAGACAAATCTAAATCTTAATAAAAGACATGCATTCATAGAAAACTGGCCAGATGGCCTTTTCTATAATTAAATGCTCTATTGGTCTTAGTGGGTTTGTTGACTCAAACTGCTTTGATCAGCCTTGCTGCTCTCGAGGTTATGAAAGAGGTTGAGAAGTCAGTTTTTCTTTCCATTTTTCTCCATTTTGTCTTTCCTGACAAGGGAGATTCATACTTGGGTGAAGTTCCAGAATGCTGATGGCTGGTGGCTGATGTTGTTCCTAAGAATTCATTTGTTCATTAACGATCTAGGGTGTCTTGTCTGCAGGTTGGTCCACAGTTGGGGTGGGAATCATTGAAACCAAGTTCAATAATGTTCCCATTCACGTTCTCAGCAAGAGGCACTCAGTTGCAGTTAGGAGGAGGGAACATTTTTCTTTCTTCTCTTAACTTACAACACCGCAAATCCCCCCACCCCCAAGCCCAACCCAGGTGTTCCAGAATACAGTAGTGGAACTGCCATCCTATTGATACACCTTGATTGGCTTTGGCTCTGTATGGTCCTATAAGTCATGAACCCACTTAAACACCAAAGCCAATAAGAAAACAGACAAATATCCAAATTATGAGGGCAGATTTATGAGTGGCCGAATACAATTCGCTGAGTCTAATGGTAGAAAGTGCTTTTAGCAATTGGAACCAGATCAGTTGTAACTTAGGATATATTCATATCTTTCTAACACTGAATGGAAAATGATTTTTTTAAACTGGTGCATGTTTAAATAGCCCATATGAAGTAAATTGCAGTTGATTATTTGAGGGAGAATTTTACTGAAACTTTGTTTAATATGTTGTGACTTTTGTCATTGTCATTACCCAAAACAATTTGCCTCAAAAGTTTTGTAGGTTTTGACTTCTAGATATCCGTGCATTAACTTGAAATCCAAATGCCTCTTAATGTTCCGGTTGACTTAGAAAATATGTCTTACTTGGGGTTACTGAATTCTGAAGTTGTATTCTTGTCTCACTGCAGGCTGATGTGCTTCCTAATTTTGTTATAGACCTTATGGTGAAATAAAAGATCTAAAATTCTGGAATAAAAAGGGGAAGACCGTAGGAATAAAGTTGAATGCACTTAATGTGGATGATTTAAATATTTGCATACGCTAGTTGATTTTCAATTTTAAACAAATGATTAAAATATTCACCCTAAGGATGGCCACTCACTATTATTGATGTGAATATCCTGGTCTGCAGTAAGATGGAGGATTCTGCCATTCCAATGCATTTCCTGGTCTCTATCCTTCAGGATCCCAATTATTCCAGATTGGTTTGTCGGTTGCATTTCCTTTCATTGAAAGCAATATCCAAGTATTGTAGAAATTTACAGCATTGGAGACCATACATCCTATTGCTACATGGGATAAAGTATTAATTTGAGTTGAATTTAATTTATTTCTCCAGAAACTTATATTTTTCTCCTAATTCTAGTCCAAACATTTTATATCTGCAGTGCCAAAATGCTCTTTGAACATTGTGGCTATGTGATTTCTATACTGAGGAATCTATTTATGATGGTTTTGCTGGAATTAAATTCGAACTTGTTACAGTTAAAAACAAAATTTGTGTTTCGACCAAATATTGGAGTTTATGTTTCTTACTTGAAAACTTCAGATTGATCGTATTTTAAGGTTCTTAATTATTGATTTGTGTTGTTTTGCTGTCAGTGTGTGCATAACAGAACAATACTTGCATAAATGTACCTGCACTGCTGCAGCTTTTGTTTTAAAACTTTGGTCTGAAGCAGATTTAAGATAAACTGCATGTTTAGTCATGGCTTAATGTCTGAAAATGGTATCATGGTGCAGTCCAGAAGTTTGAATTTAGTAATAATGTATAAGCAATTGCTATCACTAATTTAACATGGCTGAACAACTGGGAATTTGATAGTGCTTGAAGTGGTGTTTTATATGGGTTCCAAGGGACACCCAAAAGAAGTGGGTAGATGAAGCCATCCTTTTTCTTAATTAAGCCAATGGTATAGCAAAGCAAAGTCTTCTGCCTGTAGTGTGACAATGAGTTAAATATTACATAGAACATAGAACATTACAACGCAGAACAGGCCCTTTGGCCCTCGATGTTGTGCCGACCAATTAAAAAAAAGCAATGACCCTCTAACCTAAACCATTCCCTTTTCATCCATAAACCTATCCACAGACCTCTTAAACGCCCCCAAACTTGGCGCATCTACAACTGCAGCAGGCAGGGCATTCCATACCCTTACCACCCTCTGGGTAAAGAACCTACCTCTGACATCCATCCTATAACTACCACCCCTTAATTTAAAGCTATGTCCCCTCGTGCTAGCTTTCTCCATCCTAGGAAAAAGGCTATCACTGTCCACCCTATCTAAACCTCTAATCATCTTATATGTTTCAATAAGGTCTCCTCTTAACTGCCTTCTTTCTAACGAAAACAACCTCAAATCCCTCAGCCTCTCCTCATAAGACCTTGGCCTAAGTTAATCACTCAGTATACTTGTGCAAATGGTAGTTCTGTGCAGCAGGTTTATTTCATCAGCTTTGCCAGATTAGTTGGTACAAGTTTGGTTTTCAGTACAGGACAGCTTGTGCTGTATAGACATGAAACACTTAGTTATTATCTTTGCATCTTGGCCTGGAGCTCAAGAGTGATATGATGATTCTGCAACTTGACTTTTGAAACTTTGAACTTGGGTAGCAAACAAATCTCCACTCTTCAATTTGTTAGGAAATGAGTGTGCTAATGAATACAAAAGATGGGATTCTGTACAAATCAATTCACTATCTGTAAAATTTTTATGATCCCACATATTTCTCTTTCCTCTCCCAAAATCACTAACTTGTGGGATTCTGTAGGTGCCCGTTAGCTTCTCTCTAAGCGCCCATTCTTCATGTCGGCACTGATGGTAAACCAAGTTATTGGAATAGTGGAATACGTTCCAACTGAGATTGTGCAACGCAATCCAGACACCTGGAAGACATAAACTGTGATGACTGTTGTCTTTATCTGTCCCTTCATTTACACCATTTCAGTGGTGCCGACACTCATTATGTAGTACAGTCTATCACTGTCCCTGTTTGAAATTGGCCAATTCAACTGACAATTTACTGGCCTATATGACTAAGAGCCTAGTGTTGTGGATTTGCCAATTGCGATAGCTGAATTAGCTTTTCTAATGTAAATATCTTCAATTCAAAAACTGAAATTTTATGTTGAATTCCCCTTATAAAGCATTGTGTCCATACTGTCATCGTTGCTGGATTCTGCAATCAAATCTCAACTTTTGGCTTAGTTACTTGAGAAATATTTTTCAGTTCTTTTAGCCTTTTGGGTGAATTGCCAAGTACCAAATGTCTTTATTACACATTTGTCAAATTTCAACATACAATCTATTTTCAACTAGTTTTTATTCCTTGAATGAAATGTATAATCGGCAGAGTTTAAGTAATGCAAGCAGTTGGGCTATAGCAACTTTTATTTGTATCCTGCCATGAATGTTTCTGAGAGAGGGACTGCTACTGGCAGTATTGGAAGAGTTCTGGAAATTAATCAATTAACATTCAAGAAGACAAGGTTTTGAGACTTTTTATAAAGTTAGGGAGCAACGTAAAACTGGAAGATTAGGTGTTAGTGGGGCCAAGTCAGCTGGCAGTTGCGTTGAATCATTCCAATTAGATGATGATCTGGAAACTCAGAATAAACACAATCTTACAGACTTGAAACACTTTGCTTTGACTATAACATTTAGCTCCAAGGCACTGGACTCATCTGTATAATCTGGGAAATGTTCTATTGTGATATTGCTTCACAGTAGTTTTACATTATCTTTCCCTCTTTTCACCACTACTCCCCACTCCATACCTCCTTTCAAAACATCTCTTTCAATCATGGCAAACTTTTCAAGTCAAAGTCCATGTTGATAGGAATGCTGATCTGGAGAAGTTTGATTACTTGCTTACCTGTGCATTTAGCTTTAGTAGAAAAGTGTGCATATCTTTCTGTCAATTCATGTTGGGTACTTTATTCAATAGTGCTCTGTTTAAGCATAACCATTTACTTCATGATTTTGCTGATAAACTGAATTTGTATCTGTAGGTCTGGCTTACACGTTACAGGGTGTTGATTTTGATATTCTAGGATTTGTGTTAATTTAATGCAGAGAATGTTTTCCTTGATCTTAAATGAATTGCACTGTCCATGAGACCTGATTCTGCATCTTTACTGCCCTGATTGGTTCAGTGAATGATGAGTGATGTGCTTATGGCAAAGAAGCCTATTTTTGCAGTCACAACTAACTGAGAGGCTTCCAACTTGTGTTCTAAATTGTAACTGGATTTGAGTGGTGAGGGTGGGGACTAGTTAAATGATAACATTTTCACATATCCCAAAGGAAAGACGCACTTCTTTGTAATTCTGTCTTGGGTTGATGAAGGTGCACTGTTTTTAACTGCTAATGCATTTGCCTATTGCCGATGGAGTTTATCATTTAAAGTCATGATGTAGCTGTAAACAGTTATGTGCAGCTAAATGCTTAGATTTGATTCACACACAAATGCCACTCCACCCTTTCCCCCCTAGGCCTGATGAATACCAAAATTCAAATGATTGTGAACAATGTGATAAAATGAGAATTATGATTGATCAGGGATATTTCTCTTGATTACTGTTCTGTAGGGTGGTGGTCACATTTCGTACCGTATAGGATTATTTTTCTGTTCGTTTTTAAATTTAGGCTTTTATTCTTTGTCAGATTATAGACCTAAGCACTTCTGACAGTGTGACCTTGCAGACACAATCCAGGCCAAATTGAATTAGTCATGACAAAATCTTCACCGGGATTACACGTGCCTGTTCAAAAGTTTGGATGATCCAGACTCCTTAACATTGGTCAGCAGCAGTCTCGGATCCCAAGGTGAGGATGACCGTCACCTCCCACAGTCTAATTCTATATCAGAATTGTTGCATATATGTTGGCGGCTCTGGATATCTGCCTTAGACTGCCACTAATTCAAAATTGATTTGTAGTGCATGTGGAATTTCTACTCTGCCAGAGCTCTCATTTTCTGCATTTACACAGGTGACTGTGCCTCAGTTAAATCTCACTTTTCAGATTTAATGCCTATTAGACCAAAGTACCTTACTAGAGTATTATTCTGAAATCATGAATGTTTATGTTTCTTAAGTTGTGATGCTTGGACAGATTTTACCTTTTTGGGGTAATTGTATTTATTTGCAATATACAGTTACGTTAGAAGGGTTGCCAACATGAAAGAAATATCCAATAAAAATTTGTTCCCACATTTCTAGCATTACTGTTCTAATCTTCTGGGGCAGCTGAGTTGTGTACTTTGTGCTAACCCTGCCTCTCCCCTTCTTCTTAACAACTTCCAGCAGTGCTTTTGCACTTAACCTTATCATAGATTTGCACACCTTTAATGATGGGTAATTGATGCACCTTTTTTACCTCTCCTTCAATTTCCACCCCTATGAGGGCACTAAAAGTTATGCTGAGGTAGTAGTTTAATCCGTGGTTAAATTGGGAGCCTATTACCCTTTCTGGTACACAGTAATGCTGTTTGTTTTGAAACCCTTTTGGTCAGTCAATTCCTGAGAATGCACTAACGTGTATGTATATGTGTGTATGAAAAATGTAAGTTAATTGGAATATTTTATCTGTTTACACTTTCAAGTTTTGCAAAGTATGGTAGGGATTTTGTAACTTTACTGCTGTATGAAGCATGCTTATTTTAATGTCTGGACTGGAGATGTACACTCAGCTTTGGTTTGGTCAGAAAGGTATGTTGGAAGGTCAGAGCCTACATTTTGGTTTCTTTGCAGTGTACTTCTCCAGTCTATCATACTTTAAAATAAACATTTATTGGGTGGGGAGGGTTGGTAGTGTTCAGTATAGCTTGTAACTCCTGCATCTTGTGTAGCAAAGGATAATCTGAATCAATTTACCTACTTTTTACATAGTAATGAAGCATACAGGAAAATGCTGTTTGAATAGTGCAGTTGTTGATGGTTTATTAAACTTTTTGCAGTCAGTAACTGAAGCATGCATTATTGATTTTTAGGTAATTAGATAGAATTTTTTTGAAGAGATGTCTCAGAATATAATTACTTCTATTAAGAATTGAATTTTGTTTAATGAGAAAACCATCTTCACCTTTTAAACAAAAATTCCAGAAAGAGGGTTTTTTTCAGCTTGCATTGCTACTATCCACCAAAATATTAGTAATACTGACTTTATAACGAAGTGTTTCAAAATGGAGGCTGTTGGTATAGTTTTCTTGTACCATGTGAAGTCGCAGCTCATCGCAAATGAAGTGCAATTTTTATACTTCACAGTGCCACCCAGACCTTGAACCTTAAGTTCTGCTGCAGTACACTAAAGGTAAGCAAGAATGAAGGCGTATTGTTTCAGGGTTTAAAAAGATCTTGGATCAGTCAATGGCCCTCTTTTATGTATGCATTATTTTAATGAAACTCAACATTCCTTCACCAAAGTATGGAATTAAATGTTAGTCTGATCAGCCAAATGTTCGATAATTTGTTTTTCTAGATACTAAAACAAAAAAAACTCATCAGCTGTAAATCTGAATTTCAAAAAATGTCAGAGGGTCAGTCAGTGCCTGAAAAAAAGACAGGTTAAAGCTTTGGGCCTACATCTGAAGGGTTAACCTGTCTTTCCAGGTGCTTTCAGCTTTGTGATATATTTTTAGCTTTCTCTATGAATACAACCATCCTCTTTGTGGATGTTGGGTGGGCCAGGTTTAATACTTAAGATCATTTAGTTTTCAGCAGAAACTACAGCATTAGTTTTGACAGAAAGTTTATTTTTGGATATCATACACAGTTTAACCGTTCCAACAAATGTATATTTAGATTTCTGTTCATATTAGATATCTGATATTCTGTCATTATTAGTCAAGTTTAAATGTATATGGCTATGATGTAAATCAGTTGTTGGGCAGATACCTTTGTTGGATAAGTAGTTAGAATCCTACCGTATAGCTATTCATGTACTATAGGGAAAGAAAAGAGCTGTCCAGTTTGTACTTGTAGGATAAACTGTAGGTTGTGTTGGCAAGGATTGGTTTACATTGTCTTATTTTAACCCTCTTGTCATTCTGGTTGATGAAGGTCTTTGTTTAATTAACCTAATATAGCAGGTCACTATTTCCAAAAAAATAATTTTTAATGCTACCAAATAAAGATCAAACCTTCGAGCATAACAAAAACGCTTACAGCTCTTGCTGATACATCTGCATAAGAGCTGGATAGTTGACTCTTGATGTTCATGTTCTGGGAGGCTGTTTTTGGGAAATAACCAGGGAAGAGGGTTAAAATATTTGCAATAAATTGCACTGCTCTAACTTCAGGTAGATAATTGCATCTTAAGGCGATGGGGTGTGATATTATTTTTGGTATGGGATTTTAATGCTAAATTGTGTTTGGTGGTTTTGACATCTGTTTGCTGTTTTAAAATGCATAAAATATCTCATTTTGAGATGCGTTTAGAATTCCAACTGTTCGATTCCATCCTTAGTGCAATTTGTATGTTTTTTTTAAAAAAAGAGTAAATCTTGCACTGATAAAGGTTTGTCTTTTAATCAGGAAATCTTAGGGTTTCTTTGCAAATAGCCAACCTTCTTACCTCTTGGCAATTTTCTTTTCAAAGTATTCAAAAGGTGGTCCCTCGTTCTTGTACAGTGCTGAAGAGCTAGCTGCCAGCACCCGATTCATAGGTCATAGGATCAGGTCCTGAGATAGTTTCTACCCTTATGGAGGACTCCTTTGCGTTCATCCTATTGAACTGATGAACATAAACCATACAAGGGCTCTCTGTATAAGGTAAATCTTTTTGAGGGAAACATAACATTCAAATGCAGGCAATTTGGCTGTTTTCCATGAACTGTAATGTCTAGGCCAGGAGGTATGCTGTCCAAATCTTTTGGTTTATGCACTTGTTTTTATTTATCATTTGCATACAAATGTTAAACTAAAGCACATTTCTTTCTTCAGGGTGAAACAATATTGTGAAATGTCATAGCTCAGTCATATTAATCTGATAATTTTGGAGCTTTGCAAATTTTAGATCATTGGTTTAGTATTGCAAGACTCAATGTTTGCCTTGCGAAGTTTCCCTAGTAAGTCAAGTTTTTTGACTCTTGATGTTTATACAGAAAATCCACAGTTTAAATATAAATTAAATTGTTAACAGTTAACATCTCAAATGCACTTGCATCATATTTGAATAGTGTTGGGGTACAAAACATAGTTTAATTTGCCTGATCTCTTGTTTAATGTAACTATGACACCCCCCTGTCCCGTCCCCCCCGCCTCCCATTTAAGGGATAATGACTTCCCTTTTAGTGAGTCTGTCTGTGGATCTTATATATGTATATACATGCACATTTAGGATGTGATTTTTACTTTTTTGTTCTAAAATGGTTAGAAGTTGTTAATTCAGAAAAATCTGCAGAAGCGAATGTTTTTTAAAAAAATCTGTACGCAAATTGTGTAGTTACATTTTGTGGGGAGATGCATCAGTTAACCTAATGTAACATGTTAAAGCAGAGACAGTATCTGTGTTAGAATTAATTAGAAGGAGGATAGACTTCAGGTTTTGACTGAAAGTTTTTGTTGTTGTCCCTGTTCCGTATGTTTAATATCAGCACACTGCTAGAATAGGTGTCCTGCATATTTCTTTTGCATGTTTTTTTTTACACATGGCTTTTTGAGATGGATTAGCTATTATCTCGAAGAAAAAATTCTTCAGAAAATGTGCATTGCTGGCGAAGACTACTAAGCAGATAAAGGGCTTGCTGTGGTTGGAGAAAGGGATATCATACAGATTTGGAGCTGAAATATAAGGTAACTTCAATCTGACGGAAAAAAACGGTTTAAGAATGATCCAGATGTATTCATACTCACGTTTTGTTTTTCTGATAATGTAATCAGATTTTAGTGTGAATTAAACTGTTAAGATTTTGAAATTATAAATAAAGTTTGAAGTGCACGAATAATAATGGCTTTCTTTATTACTGTGTCCATCAAATGTGGGTTTGGCACTACTTACCAGGGCCAGCATTTACTACTTTTAACTAGTTAATTTTGAAAAGATGGGAGTGAGGTGGTGCAAGACAATCTGCTCAAAGTTGAGGCGAAAAGAAACATTTAGCCAGATTTCTTATTCTAGATTTTCATCCAGTGATCCCTAGATGAGTTCAGATTCCATCTGGGTGCTTTCTAAATGTGTTTTTCAAGCTGTGTGGTGTACCTGCAGAGAGCTTGGGCCAGAGTTCCAGTACTTCTACCCAGTGCTGTTGGAGGAACAATGATGTAATGTTCAAGTCAGGATGGTGTATAGCTTGCATGAGAGTGTTCCCGTGCACTTGATCCTCATATCCTTCCACGATTTGATGTTGCTGACCCTTAGAGCTGTATTACCAGGGTGACACAAGCACTCATGACTCAGTAGGGAAGCCAGTGTTATCCCTGTGCTTCATTAGTGCACCCAAGCAGATACCACAAAAGGAGAATCACCTCTTGACTAAAGCATGATGCTTAGTGCAGGGGGAGTGAAAAAAGTCTCAAAGTAGAAATTAAAAAAAAAGTTCTGCAATATTTTATTAAACTAGCAGTTACAGAAAATATCAAAAGTTCATCTCTGTTGCTGTCTGCACTTCCCTGCCGAGTGTGAGCATTGGTGATTACACTGATGGCTGCGTGCATGTGTTACACTGATTCAGGACGAAGCTCTAAAATTTTTGGTTTGTGTTGTTTCTGGAGATGCTATCAACATATCCACGCCACCCAAGGTGTAAGTCAGCACGCTGGCATCAATATTGAAACAGAGCAAGGAAAAGCAGCACATAGTTTTCTTTCAAAGTAAACTTTAAATGGTATCTGAAAATTCAATACAATTGAGCAGGAGTTGAACTGCTTACAAAAAACAAAGTAGATTCTGCATGAAGAGCATTTCTGAGGGTTACAGATTGTCCAATATGAAATATGCCATGCCTCTTGGGCCCCTTACTCCGAGTTGCGTGAAGGAACATCTTTGTCCGTGGACAATTTGTATGTAAGGCTTCACGGTTATTTATAGTGATTAAATAAGAGTTATTTTCTGTATGTAGACAACCCAGAGTTGCTTATTGATTATGATCAACAAGTAATTTTCCTATTGCATTTAATAAAAAAATCCTTTAAAACTCCTGTACGCAGGAGTTTACTGGGCTTTCACAATGGACAATTCTAACAAGTTATTTCAGAACCAGCATTTTGCTTGATTGCTAAATTGGGTAACCCTGGATTACAGTTTTTAAGAATTTGCAGGTTCACAGATTGGTTCTTAACTGGACTCCACTATTAACAATCGTGCAAATATAATAGCATCTGTTAAATAACATCACAAAATAATTTCAAATGATTAAAACTGACCAAATAAAACCAATATGTAAACATCATGCATTTTTCCTAGGCTATGCGTTAACCGTGAAAGGAATAATGATCAACACTACTGCAATTTTTCCAAGGGTAATAGGATATTTAATTTTTTTGGCCCCATCAGAGGGGAAAGATGGATGTAGTAAAGGTTGAGGACAGAAAGGAAATTCCAGCAGATTTAGTAGTCATCAGCTAAAAGAGAAGAGAAAATTGAAGAGGTTAGTTGCCATCAAAAAGAGCTGAAAATTGAAGTATAGTTTCTTTTTACTTGGTGTGAGTGTGGGTGAGTTTGTGGGTCTCCTACTAGTGCCATACAAAATTTAATTCTTACTTTCAATGGTGAGAATGCAGGTGCTAGCAGCTGTTCCTCTTGTGTTGACAGCTTTGCACATGTATTCTCCTTCATCTTCAGGAAAGGTTTCAGGTAGGTAAAGGCAGTAAGTTTCTCCTCTTTCAATGTATTGATAGTCCTCGCAGTCCTGCAACATTTCGCCCTCAAACCACCACGTGACTCCTGGCGTAGGCTCCCCCCTGACTTTTACAGTGAACCTCACAGGCTCACCGTCCACTACAGATGTGTTCTTGAGGGGTTTCTTGAACCATGGAGCGCCGGATCGAATGAGTTCATCCGTGTCATCCTCACAGGCTGAACCATTAACAATACTCCCTTCCTCTTCCTCCTCTTCATCCCCTTTCTGCAAACAATTCAGTTCAAAAAAATGCTTTAGCATCTAATGGCAGTACAATCGGATTGTAGTGCGGGCAGAGTAAGAGGTTACTGAACTAGCAAATCTGGAATTCAGACCTCATTGTGAATTCATTCTGTCTGTAAATGTCTTGCACCATTGGGAACTTTTGATGGAACCTTAAAGGCTTCAGTGCTTCCTATATTAAGTTGAAGAAAGTTTTAAGATGGGATAGAGTACAGAGTTGAGGTAGTTTTGTATCAACATAAACATGCAGCTATAACGTTTAAAGTTTATTTATTAGTGTCACAAATAGGCTTACATCAACACTGCAATGAAGTTATTGTGAAAATCCCCCAGTCACCACACTCCAGGGCCTGTTTGGGTACACTAAGGGAGAATTTAGCATAGCCCCTGCACCCAACCAGCATATCTTCTGGACTGTTGGAAGAAAGCCACACGGACATGGGGAGAACATGCAAATTCCATACAGTGACCCAAGCTGGGAATTGAACCTGGATCTCCAGCATTGAGGTATCAGTGCTAACCACTGTGTGGCATGAGTTTGGTGCCTCTATTGCTATCAGTGCTTGTGGGAATGAGAAGAGACCTGAGGGAGGGTGGTAGTCAGACAGTAGGTGGGAAAGTACAATTGCTAGTAAGCCGAGGGAGCAGTGAGAAGCAGTAGGGACGGTGAGCAGGTGGTAAGTAGGAAGAGGGTGCTGCTTTATTTAAGAATATTCCATTTTAAACTCATTCATGTAATAGTTTGAGCGTAAAATATTTAAATACAGGACATATTTTTTCCCCACAATTCGGAAGTCTTATTTGTTGAACCTTGATGCATTTAAAGCTGCACTTTTCAGGAAACAACTGTTAGAATAGGCAGTGACCATATTGAGGCAGTGTTCCACTGCACAAGGACAATTTTCAGGGTAAGATGTTGCACCAAAGACCTGCCTGTGCCTTTATGGTGCTATTTTGAACAAAACGGGAGTTTCTCGTAGTTTCCTCACAAATATCTAAACCTCAACCAACATCACAAAAATGATTTATGTCATTGTACTGCTTTTTATGGGAACTTAATAGTGTATAGACTGAATGCTGCGTTTCGTGCTGTCCAAGATGTGTGCCTCAAAAAAATAATTGGCTCTAAGGTTTTGGGGACAAGAGATAAATGGCACTATATAAAATCAATTGTCCTTTTCTCTTTCAAACAAAAGTTTGACATTGTCGAACCAATGCATCCTGATTTACCTTTGACATTTATTTTCAGTCTCCAGTCATTTTGGGTTCCTCCTTAATATTTTCAAATAGGCTGCTTGGCCCAATTAATGTTATCAGTGCACATTCAGCAACTGACATGGAAAAGAAAATGCCACTGGTTTTGTTTCAAAGAGAATGGGATATAAAAATTGTGAAATCTTGCTTAAAACTACACAGCGTTAGCTTGTTTATTAGTCAAACAAGTCTTATGTTAACACAGCAATGAAGTTAGTGAAAATCCTCTAGTTGCTCCAGCTCTTGTTCAGATACATGGAGAGAATTTAGCACAGCTAATGCCTGTAACCAGCATATCTTTCAGACTGTGGAGGAAAATGCAGCACCCAGAGGAAACCCATGCAAACATGGGTAGAAGGTGCAGACTCTGCACAGACAGTGACCCAAGCCAAGAATTGAACCTGGGTGAGGCAGTAATACTAACCAACTGTGCCACCATGCCACCCGAGGAAGTCATTGGATCACTCTTTGAATAGTTTTGGTCCCCTTATCTCAGGAAAGATATACTGGCAATTGAGGCATTCCACAGGAGGTTCAACTAGGTTGATCTCAGCTGTGAAGTAGGTTGGGCCTGTACTCATTGGAGTCTAGCAGAATGAGAGGTGATCTTATTGATGCATACAGGATTCTCATAGGGCTGGACAGTAGCTGTTTCTCCTGTGGGAGCGTCTGGGACCAGATGGCATAATTCCAGATTAAGGATTCACCTGTTTAAGACAGAAGGAATTTCTTCTTCCAGTGGGTGGTGAATCTGGAATTTTTTTTACCACAGAGGGAGTTGTAGAAAGTAGGTCATTAAGCATGTTCAAGGCTGAGATAGATCTATAAGCAATAAGGGACTCTAGAGATATGGGGTTAAGGTGGGAAAATGAAGTTGAGAATTATCAGATCAGTCATGATTTTGAATTATAGAATCCCTACAGTGCAGAAGAAATCCATTGGGTCTGCACCAAACACAATCCTGCCCAGACCTTATTCCCACAACCCCACTTAATTACCCTGCTAATCCTCCTGACACTAGGGTCAATTTAGTATGGCCAGTCAGCCTAATTTGGACTGCAAAGGGAAACTGGAGCACCCGAAGGAAACCCACGCACACTGGGGGAGGATGTGCAAACTGCGCACAGACAGTGACCCAAGCTGGGAATTGAACCTGTGTCCCTGGCGCTGTGAGGTAGCTGTGCTAATTACAATGCCACTGTGTGATCCAAACAATTTTGAGTACCACAGCATTTTGCCTTGCCGGATATCAGTATCCTTGTGGGAAAGAAATTCAGATTCCTCCCAATGCCATCACGGGATTTGAACCAGTATCGCCCAAGAATAGCCCTCAGGATTAGCATTCCCATGACATCACTGTGCCTCTATCCACTTCCCCCCATCCCCTTTGAACGGCAGAGCAAGCATGATGGGCTAAATGGCCTACATCTCATGCAATTCCCATCACTCATTGCAAGTAACAAAATCCCCATATTCTATTCTTTTCACCGTGTACTTGCAAAGCTTCCTCTTAAATCCATCTTTACAATTTGCTTCAATTACTCCACGTGGCATCTCAAGTTCCATATCCTGAGGGTCAAGTTTCAGGTTTGACCTGAATTTTCACTTGGAAACATTTGAGGATATATTGACAGAATGGTTGTGTTTCAGAAATTATTTTTTAAATAAAAAATTACCTTTTGCAATGCTGCATCAATTTCTTTCTGCTCAAATTGCATCCGTTGAAGTTTCTGCTCTTCAATTCTTCTCTTTTCCTCATCCTCTCTTGCTTTAGCCATTTGCTCAAAGCGAGCTCGCATATCGACCTTGTGAGTAAATGGAGCATCGTCTCTTTTGACTTCCTTTGTGACCTCTTCTGTTTCTTCCTGCAAGTGTAAATATAATTGAAAGCATGTCTTAAGAACTACAGCTTTGAAAGTATCTTTTGGGTAAATGCTGTCATCCCATCTCATGGCTCTTCCACTAAGATGTAAACAGGGAATGAGTATGGTTTTTAGAAACTTGGCTGAGTTAAGGAAATAGATTTCTGATTGGTACTTTTTTTTTAGATTGGGGGAAGGAGGGTTCTCTAAATTGGTTTTAGAATTGGTGTTCTTGAGTAATACTTGTGGTCTAGATGTGTCAATGGAGTACAATTACAAAATTTGCAGTTGAAAGTATTGTGAACAGTAAGGAGGATAAAAGTGGGAATGTGATCATAGGGTGGAATGGATATACACGTGGCAGTGAAGTACATTCAAATAAAGGGTAATTCTAAAGAGGGTACCAGAACAGTGACATGGGGGAGAGAGATATACGTGCGTATTTCATTGACTGTAGCAGGGCAAGTTGAGAAAATGGTGACAAAGACTTCTTGAGCATGAATAAGGGCATGGGGATGGGATGGGGGGGAGGGGAGAGAGAGAGAGAAGCAAAAAGCTGATATATCTTTACAAGAAACTAGTTTGACCTCAACTGGAGTATTTTGTCAGCTCTGGTCGGCACACTAGTAGAAAGATGTAACAAAGTTAGAGAATATTTCCAATGCAGGTGTCCTCTCCAATCTATGAAAATGAAGTATTCAGGATCTTAAGGGATCTGAACATAGTAATAAGAAGAAATATTTTGCATTGGATGGAAGGATAGAGGATACCAAATTAAAAAGTGTCTGATGACAGTGTTCTGTAAATGGTTAAGCTCTGAAATGCTCTGTCTTGAGAATGTGGTGGAGGGAGATTCATTTGAGGACAAAGCGGTCATTTTGATGGGTACCCTTCCACCAGTTTGAATGTTCATTCCTACCACTATTGGCACATTGAGCAGTATGTACCATTACAAGAAGTAATTAGGTGAGTCCTGATGAAGGAGCAGCGTCCGAAAGCTTGTGATTCCAAATAAATCTGATGGACTTTAACCTGGTGTTGAGAGACTTCTTACTGTGCCCACCCCAGTCCAAACCCGGCACCTCCACATTATGACTGCCATCTACAAGAAGCACTGCAGCATCTTGCCAAGATTCTTTTGACCACATCTTCCAAACTGATGAGCGCTATCACCTAGAAGGACAAGGGTAGTAAAAGCTTTGGAGCACAACCACCCATGCCTAACCAACACCCCGCCCCCCTTTCCAAACTGTACACCATCCTGATTTGGAATCATATCACAGTTGCTTCATGTCACAGGGCGAAGCTCTCAGGATTTTGCCTTAAACAGTAGGATGAATGTACCTGCACGGCATGGACTACAGTTCATCACTACTTTGTCAAGGTTAATTGCGGGGCAGGCAGGTGGGGTGCAATAACTGCTGGCCTTACTATATCCCATGAACAAATAATTTTTATAAAGTTAAACTTTAGCGTCACCACTTAGTCATATAAATGACTTGGATGTATTGGCCATGGTAAATTCCCTCTTCGAGCCCAAAGGTGTTACAGGGATGGGGTCTGGTTGGGTTGCTTTGTCAGAGTCAGTGCGGATTCTGGGGCTGAATGGCCTGTTTCTGCTCTCTAGGAATTCTGAGGCTGTCAGTGTTCCTATCAGAACATAAAAGTTGTCACACCAACTTAATCCTTTTTTTTAAAGAGTTGTGACAAAATTTGAATTTGAAAGCTTTCATTTTCCTTTTCCTGAGGAATGGTGCCATCCAGTGGCAGGGAGTGGCAATTACTGTGCATCCCATGTCATGATGTGATAATGCCAGTACTTGGGCAAACACAGTAAGAAGTGTCACAGCACCAGGTTAAAGTCCAACAGGTTTATTTGGTAACAAATGCCTCTAGCTTTCGGAGTGCTGCTCCTTCGAATTATTCTCCTTGGTTGCTTCCTTCCTCACCTGATAAAGGAGCAGTGCTCCAAAAGCTGGGAGGCATTTATAGAACATAGAACAATACAGCACAGAACAGGCCCTTCGGCCTTCGATGTTGTGCCGACCAAAATAAAAAGCAATGCCCCTCCAAACTAAACCATTCCCTTCTCTTCCATATACTTATCAATTAACCTCTTAAACGCCACCAAACTTGGCGCATCTACAACAGCTGCAGGCAGGGCATTCCACTCCCTAATCACTCTTTGAGTAAAGAACCTACCTCTGATATCCGTCCTATAACTCATACCAAATTTGTTACCAAATAAACTTGTTGAACTTTAACCTGGTGTTGTGAGACTATTTAATGTTTTTATCCCACATCAGGCAGAACACACTGTTTCCTATTCATCAAGATCTGGGTGTTGGATCCAGTATCCACTGGCCTTTTGCAATAAACTAAATAATTAGAAGGTCAAGCAAATTCTGGCTACATTGACTGATAATGAATTGAAACCAGGTATAAAGTATGGTGGATCACCATCTTGTTATTTGAATGCAAGATGATTGATTGCATTAGCTTTCATAGATTTACTGTTACCAGGAGGGACCTGTTAACTGGCAGTCTCCAGTTCTGAGACTATGCTGTATTGTATTTCAATATTGTTATAAACAAATAAAGATTGAATATCACAGTGTGTGGCTACCTTATTGTGTCCTAGTTACACAAAACCAAAAGCCAATGGAGCCATTCTTTGAACTTAACTGAGGACCCAAAACGTCTGTTTTACAAAGTCATTACTGAACCGATTGTCAGAAACTTAACTCCTCGGATGATCTGTGTTGCTGGATTTTTATAATGGCATGAATAAAATGTTTGCATTTCTGTAGCATTTTTCTCGATCTCAATGTCCTGAAAACAAAAGTGACGTCCACAAAGTACTTTGCAAACGGACTCACTGTTGTAATATCAGGATATAAAGTGGCCAATTTGCACACGGCAAGGCCCCACAAACAGCAAGAGATAGGAGGAGATAATTGAATTTGGTTGAAGAAAATATATTGACCAAGACATGGGTGAACTCCGCTTCTCCAATCTGGTGGGACCTCTTACATCCATCTAAGAAGGCACATATCATCATAGAATCCTAACAGTGTAGAAGAGGCCATTCAGTCCCTCAAATCTGCATGGACTCTCTGATAACGTATCTTATCCAGGCCCCCTCCCTGTAACTGCATGGACCATGGATAATCCGTAGAAACATACAAGATAGAAGCAGGCAGTGGCCCTTCAGGCCTGCTCCACCGTACAATCGTGGCTGATTGTCCAACTCAATAGCCTAATCCCACTTTCTCCTCATAACCTTTGATCCCATTTGCCCCAAGTGTTATATCTAGCCACCTCTTGAATGCATTCAATGTTTTGGCATTTAACCATCTTACAGCATCTAACCTACACATTGTTGGATACTAAGGGGCAATTTAGCATGGACAATCCACCTAACCTGCACAAAGATACAAAAGTGCAGTTTAGCATGGTTAACCCACCTGACCACATCTTTGAACTGTTGGAGGAAAATGGAGCACAGGGAGGAAACCCACACAGACATGAAGAGAACATGCAAACTCCACACAGTCACCCAAGGCTGGAATTGAACACGGGTCCCTGACGCTGTGAGGTAGCAGTGCTAACCACTATGCTGTTCAAAATCTTTCTGTGTGAAACCCAGCACCTCTGACAGTACAGCACTCCCTCCATCCTGTACTGATATGCCAGTCTAGGTTTTGTATTCAAGTATTTGAGGTGGGGCTAGAGTTCAATGTTCTGATCAGAAGCGGGAGAGCTACCCACTAAGTTGCAAGTTGCAATTTTAAAATGATAGAATACAGGATATTATTAAACTAGAAAGTGTGCAAAAAGGATTTATTAGGATGCTACCATGACTTGATGGTTTGAGTTATGAGAGGCTGGATAAAATGAATTTTTTTTTTCCCTGGAGCACAGAAGGCTGAGGGGTGATATTATAGAGGTCTATAATGAAGGGCATAGATCAGCTACATAGTCAATATCTTTTCCCAAAGGTAGAGGAGTCTAAAGCTACAGGGCATAGGTTTAAGGTGAAAGGGGAGAGATAGAAAAGGGTGCAGAGAGGCAGTTTTTTCACACAGATCAGTGTTGGGTCTGTAATTGTTTACAATTTACATAGATGATTTGGAGTTGAGGACCAAGTGTCAAAATTTGCAGCTGACACTAAGATGGGTGGCAGAGGACACAAAGTCTGTAAAGATATATAGATAATCTAAGTGAGTGGGCAATGATCTGGTAGATGGAGTACAATGTTGGTAAATGTGAAGTCATCCATTTTGGTAGGAAATAACAGCAAAATGGACTATTGTTTAAATGGTTAAAAAAATTGCAGCATGCTGCCGTGCAGAGGGAACTGGATGTCCTTGTGCAAAAATCTCAAGGAGGTTTTTATCCCACATCAGGCAGAACACACTGTTTCCTATTCATCAAGATCTGGGTGTTGGAGCCAGTATCCACTGGCCTTTTGCAATAAACTAAATAATTAGATGGTCATGCAAATTCTGGCTACATTGACTGATAATGAATTGAAACCAGGTATAAAGTATGGTGGATCACCATCTTGTTATTTGAATGCAAGATGATTGATTGCATTAGCTTTCATAGATTTACTGTTACCAGGAGGGACCTGTTAACTGGCAGTCTCCAGTTCTGAAACTATGCTGCATTGTATTTCAATATTGTTATAAACAAATAAAGATTGAATATCACAATATGTGTGGCTACCTTCTTGTATCCTAGTTACACAAAACCAAAAGCCAATGGAGCCATTCTTTGAACTTAACTGAGGACCCAAAACGTCTGTTTTTCAAAGTCATTACTGAACCGATTGTCAGAAACTTAACTCCTCGGATGATCTGTGTTGCTGGATTTTTATAATGGCATGAATAAAATGTTTGCATTTCTGTAGCATTTTTCTCGATCTCAATGTCCTGAAAACAAAAGTGACGTCCACAAAGTACTTTGCAAACGGACTCACTGTTGTAATATCAGGATATAAAGTGGCCAATTTGCACACGGCAAGGCCCCACAAACAGCAAGAGATAGGAGGAGATAATTGAATTTGGTTGAAGAAAATATATTGACCAAGACATGGGTGAACTCCGCTTCTCCAATCTGGTGGGACCTCTTACATCCATCTAAGAAGGCACATATCATCATAGAATCCTAACAGTGTAGAAGAGGCCATTCAGTCCCTCAAATCTGCATGGACTCTCTGATAACGTATCTTATTCAGGCCCCCTCCCTGTAACTGCATGGACCATGGATAATCCGTAGAAACATACAAGATAGAAGCAGGCAGTGGCCCTTCAGGCCTGCTCCACCGTACAATCGTGGCTGATTGTCCAACTCAATAGCCTAATCCCACTTTCTCCTCATAACCTTTGATCCCATTTGCCCCAAGTGTTATATCTAGCCACCTCTTGAATGCATTCAATGTTTTGGCATTTAACCATCTTACAGCATCTAACCTACACATTGTTGGATACTAAGGGGCAATTTAGCATGGACAATCCACCTAACCTGCACAAAGATACAAAAGTGCAGTTTAGCATGGTTAACCCACCTGACCACATAGAACATAGAACATAGAACAATACAGCACAGAACAGGCCCTTCGGCCTTCGATGTTGTGCCGACCAAAATAAAAAGCAATGCCCCTCCTAACTAAACCATTCCCTTCTCATCCATATACTTATCAACTAACCTCTTAAACGCCACCAAACTTGGCGCATCTACAACAGCTGCAGGCAGGGCATTCCACTCCCTAATCACTCTTTGAGTAAAGAACCTACCTCTGATATCCGTCCTATAACTCATACCCCTTAATTTAAAGTTGTGTCCCCTCGTGCTAGCTTTCTCCATCCTAGGAAAAAGGCTATCACTGTCCACCCTATCCAAACCTCTAATTATCTTATATGCTTCAATAAGATCCCCCCTTAGCCGCCTCCTTTCTAACGAAAACAACCTCAAATCCTTCAACCTCTCTTCATAGGACCTGCCCTCCATACCAGGCAACATCCTAGTAAACCTCCTCTGTACCCTCTCCAATGCCTCCACATCTTTCTTATAATGTGGCGACCAGAACTGCACACAATACTCCAAGTGCGGCCGCACTAGAGTTTTGTACAGCTGCAACATGATGCTGCGGCTCCTAAATTCAATCCCCCTACCAATAAAAGCTAAGACTCCATAAGCCTTCTTAACAACTTTATCCACTTGACTGCCTTTGAACTGTTGGAGGAAAATGGAGCACAGGGAGGAAACCTACACAGACATGAAGAGAACATGCAAACTCCACACAGTCACCCAAGACTGGAATTGAACACGGGTCCCTGACGCTGTGAGGTAGCAGTGCTAACCACTATGCTGTTCAAAATCTTTCTGTGTGAAACCCAGCACCTCTGACAGTACAGCACTCCCTCCATCCTGTACTGATATGCCTGTCTAGGTTTTGTACTCAAGTATTTGAGGTGGGGCTAGAGTTCAATGTTCTGATCAGAAGCGGGAGAGCTACCCACTAAGTTGCAAGTTGCAATTTTAAAATGATAGAATACAGGATATTATTAAACTAGAAAGTGTGCAAAAAGGATTTATTAGGATGCTACCATGACTTGATGGTTTGAGTTATGAGAGGCTGGATAAAATGAAACTTTTTTTTCCCTGGAGCACAGAAGGCTGAGGGGTGATATTATAGAGGTCTATAATGAAGGGCATAGATCAGCTACATAGTCAATATCTTTTCCCAAAGGTAGAGGAGTCTAAAGCTACAGGGCATAGGTTTAAGGTGAAAGGGGAGAGATAGAAAAGGGTGCAGAGAGGCAGTTTTTTCACACAGATCAGTGTTGGGTCTGTAATTGTTTACAATTTACATAGATGATTTGGAGTTGAGGACCAAGTGTCAAAATTTGCAGCTGACACTAAGATGGGTGGCAGAGGACACAAAGTCTGTAAAGATATATAGATAATCTAAGTGAGTGGGCAATGATCTGGTAGATGGAGTACAATGTTGGTAAATGTGAAGTCATCCATTTTGGTAGGAAATAACAGCAAAATGGACTATTGTTTAAATGGTTAAAAAAGTTGCAGCATGCTGCCGTGCAGAGGGAACTGGATGTCCTTGTGCAAAAATCTCAAGGAGGTTTTTATCCCACATCAGGCAGAACACACTGTTTCCTATTCATCAAGATCTGGGTGTTGGAGCCAGTATCCACTGGCCTTTTGCAATAAACTAAATAATTAGATGGTCATGCAAATTCTGGCTACATTGACTGATAATGAATTGAAACCAGGTATAAAGTATGGTGGATCACCATCTTGTTATTTGAATGCAAGATGATTGATTGCATTAGCTTTCATAGATTTACTGTTACCAGGAGGGACCTGTTAACTGGCAGTCTCCAGTTCTGAAACTATGCTGCATTGTATTTCAATATTGTTGCAAACAAATAAAGATTGAATATCACAATGTGTGTGGCTACCTTCTTGTATCCTAGTTACACAAAACCAAAAGCCAATGGAGCCATTCTTTGAACTTAACTGAGGACCCAAAACGTCTGTTTTTCAAAGTCATTACTGAACCGATTGTCAGAAACTTAACTCCTCGGATGATCTGTGTTGCTGGATTTTTATAATGGCATGAATAAGATGCAGCAAGTAATTAAGAAGGCAAATGGAATTCTGTCCTTTATTGCTAGAGGGATGGAGTTTAAAAATAGCAAGGTTATGTTGCAGCTGTATAAGGTGGTGGTGAGACCACACCTGTCTGTGTACAGTTTTGATCTCCTTACATGAGAAAGGATATACTGGCACTGTAAGGGGTGCAAAGAGATTCACTAGATTGATTCTGGAGTTGAGAGGGTTGACTTATGAGGAAAGACTGAATGGACTGGGATTATACTCATTGGAATTCAGAAAAATGAGGGGCAATGAAGGGAATAGATAAGAAAGAAGCAGGGAAGTTGTTTCCACTGGCGGATGAAACTGGAAGTAGGGAGATAGCCTCAAAATAAGGGAAAGCAGATTTAGAACTGAGTAGAGGAAGAACTTCTTCACAGAAAGGGTTGTGATTCTGTGGAAGCAGTTGAAGCTACTTCATTGAATGTTTTTAAGGCAAAGATAGATAAGTTTTTGAGCAGTAAAGGAATTAGGGGTTATGATTTGCAGGTGGGTGAACGGAGCTGAGTCCATGGAAAGATCAGCCATGATCTTACTGAATGGAGGAGCAGGCTCAAGGGGCCAGTTGGCCTAATCCCGCTCCTAGTTCTTATGAGTGTCTGGAACAAGCTACCAGAGGTAGTACTAGAGACTGGTACAATTTTGTCTTTTAAAAAGCATTTAGATAATTACATGGGTAAGATGGGTACAGAGGAATATGGACCAAATGTGAGCAATTTGGACTAGCTTAGTGGTTAAAAAAAGGGCAGCATGGAGAAGTTGGAAACAGGGTCTGTTTCCAAGCTGTAAACCTCTGACTCTATGACTGCTCATGTATAAAAAGAAAGCCCCTTTAAACAGCTTCTTATTCTTTCAAAGTGATGCAATTCCTTAATAGAATGATGCAGTTGCATATCATGTTAGCAAATGAGAGGGTCTTCTTCAAAAAGAAAGTGACAGGTTAGTCTGATTATAGTTATGTTAACTGACAGAAGAATGTTGGCCGGGACACAGAATTCCAAAATCTCAACTGTACAGTGGCGCAGTGGTTAGCACTTCTGCCTCACAGCGCCGGGAACCTGGGTTTGATTCCTGGCTTCGGTCCCTATCTATATGGAGTTTGCACAGTTCTCCTGTGTGTGCCTGGATTTCCTCTGGGTGTTCTGGTTCCTTCCCATCCTCCAAAGAAAAGCAGGTTAGGTGGATTGGCCATGCTAAATTGACCCCCAGTATTCCAGGTTAGATGGATTAGCCACAGGCGAGGTTATGAGGACAGAGCAGAGAGATGGTGCAGACCTGATGGCCCGAGTGGCCTCTCTGCGTTGTATGGAATCCTGGGATCTTGCCTGTGAACACAGATGAGGTCTATCTTTGACATCGCATTTTAAGATGTGATCTTTCTGGTGTACGGTAATGCTCCACGACCACAATGGTGTCCCATTATAAGCGAGCTTAATTCCTGGGGTCAGGAAGAGCCCAGAATCTCTTCACACAGAGGCAGGAGTGCCACCAACTTAAGGATATTATTAAGCTAGAAAGAGTGCAGAGAAGATTTACTAGGATGCTACTGGGAATTGATGGTTTGAGTTATAAGGAGAGGCTGGACAGACTGGGGCTTTTTTTCTGGAGGATAGAAAGCTGAGGGCTGGTCTTATAGAGGTCTGTAAAATAAAAAGGGGCATAGATCAGCTAGATCTTTTCCCAAAGGTAGGAAAATCTAAAACTACAGAGTATAGGTTTAAGGTGAGAGGGGAGAGATACAAAAGTGTTCAGAGGGGCATTTTTTTTTTTTCACAGAGGGTGATGAGTGTCTGGAACAATTTGCCAGAGGTAGTAGTAGAGGCGGGTACAATTTTGTCTTAAAAACCATTTAGAAAGTTACGTGGGTATAGAGGGATGTGGGCCAAATGCGGGCAATTGGGATTTGCTTTGGGATTTAAGAAAAAAGGAAATGTGGACAAATTGGGCCTAATGCCTGTTTTCATGCTGTAAACTCTATGATTCTATAACTGAGCCAAGAGAGTTGGTGACAAATGGAATTCATTCTGAAACATCAGGGACAAGACTCTGTGATCGAGTCAAATCTATTTTCTACCAAACGCAAGGTTACCTCTTTGAATCGCTCAGATTCTCTTTCCTTTATCTCCAGATCTTCAGCTCTCCTCCTGGCCCTTTCATCTTCGATCTTCTTCTGTATTTCCTCCTCGGAGAGTTTACCGATCTTTTCAAACTTCGACTTCAGGTTCTTGGCTTGAATGGAGCCTGTTCGTTTTAGCCGAATTAACTCTTCGTACTCTGTGCTCACAACTTCAGTGCTCTCGTTGACTTCATCCTGAAAGAGAGTCAATGGCAGAGATTCAGGAATTGGGCTGGAGCTACATGACCAGTTAACCAGTTGGTCTTCAATTGTCCACAACTGTGTGGCTTTTTCTCCCCGCCCCACCCAAGGCTATTTCAGTGGATAGTTAAGAGTTGACCACATTGTGTACAGCTGGAGTCAAACATAGGCCACACTAGTTAAAAATGGTAGGAATTCTTCCCTTAAGGATTAATTAAAATCTAATTATTTCTCAATCACTTTCTGATCCCAGCCTTTTATTTCCAGATTCTTTGTAAACAGAATTCAAATTCTCAAATCTACCTCCCATTTAGTCCATGGTTCTGGATTATTGATGGTAGAACGTAGAAGCTGGACTAGGCCATACGGCCCTTCAAACCTACTCTGCCATTCATTCTGATCATGGCTGATCATTGAATTCAATATTCTGATCCTGCCTTCCTCTCGTGTCCCTCGATCTCTTTAGCCCCAAGAGTTATGTCTAACATAACTGACAAACCACCATACGTTCAACTGAGGGGAAAAGTATTCATCATATTCGCAAGAGAGCCAACAGGAGTCTTGATTTAATAACTCATCCAAAAGACGGCACCTCTGGCGGTGCAAGACTCCCTCAATTCCGCACCAGGAGCGTCAACTGAGATTTTGTGCTCAAGTTTCATGAGCTGGACTTGAGTCCACAATCTTCTGCTTTGGAAGCGAGTGAGTTTGTGGGTGAATCAGTCATCGAAGTACGATGTGCCCCTCACCTGCCACTCACCGTGTGCCAAATCAACCTCACCGCAAACTTTACCCACCTCTCCCATTTCCTGTCGTTGTTGTTCAAACTCTTGTTTCTCCTGTTCTAGTTTCTGCCTTCGCTCCTCTTCTGTCCGTCTTTTTTCATCTTCCATCTTTTGTTTCAAAAGCTCTTCAAAGTTGATTTCCAATTTGCGTGGGCAGTGCACATCATCGGAATCTGAAGATGTTCTTTTGACATCGGTTGGCTCATCATCAAATTCCTATTTGGAGAGGGAGGGGGCGGTGGTAGGAAAAAGCAATCTTTGTGAAAGCATCTTTTCAAATTTGTAGAGTTTACTCATTTGAGACACAATCTTTTCCTGCCCGCAAAAAGGCAAACCCTTGTTTGGCATTTCGTGAGTGTAAGTGATCTATAATTATTAAGAATCAACTGTTTGATATTCTAAGTGTTTTGAAGTGTTGGACAGTGAGAAATATTACCCTCTCTTTTATGATTAGTTATGTTCAAGATGTGCTCTTAGGCTAATTGGCAAAACAAATTCTCCCTAAATTGTCTCAAATTTGGTTTTTAATCCATAGATCTATAAACACGGACAGGGACCGCGTGTAGAAGTGGGAACATCGAGGTGGCGGCGCGGGCTCGTTGGGCCGAAGGGCCTGTTTCCCGTGCTGTTTTGTTCTTTGTTCTTTGTTCAGTGCTGCACAGTCCTGTAGCCAGCAGTGCTGTGAACGACCACGCAGGTGTAAGTTTCTGCATCTTACTAGGTTGCAGTAGAGGTACCAAACTCAGATCTCACGCAACAGAGCGGACAACGGTTAGCATTGCTGCCTCACAGCACTAGGGACCTGGGTTTGATTCCCAGCTTGGATCACTGTCTGTGTGGAGTTCACATGTTCTTCCCGTATCTGCATGGGTTTCCTCCCAGTGCTCCAGTTTCCTCCCACAGTCCGAAAGACATGCCGGTTAGCTGCATTGGCCAAATAAGTGCTGGACTGTGGCAACTATGGGATTTTCAAGTAATTTCATTGCAGTAAGCCTACTTGTGATAAACAAATAAACTTTTAAATATACACTTTCCAGCACGGCAGGACTGGAATTTAAGCAGCAAATGCGATTTCTCGAAAAAGGTGAACCGATATTTGAAGAGGAATTTTCCAATTTTTTTCGTTTATTAGCACCAGGCTTAAATTTTTTTTTGGTCACCCAGGAGATTGGATGGTTGTGGGAGATTTTTGCGATTGGATGTATATGTTCACAATTCTCCAGCCGCTTTCAAGACTTGATGAAATAGCTGATCTTTTCGTCAGCCATCCTGTGAGGCCAATTCTCGATCACGAATGCCTGCAGGAGTTTGCCTTTTACTAGCTTTCTCGTCCAGATTCTCAGTGGGGACCAGTCTGCATTCAGCATTCACGGCAAACAAAAATCTAGGTGAGGTTTAAACCGTACGAAAAGTGAGGCGTGCCTTATGTGGAAGTGAGATAACGCTATAAGGAGGTGCTGGGTTTGATATTAACATTCTTGCTTACACAGTATTTGTACTTTTTAATAAATTATGCCTTACTTCGTCAGGTCCATAATCATCCTCGTGTGAACTTGCATGCTCCTTCAGAATGCTATCCTGGTCTGGACTCTTAAAAAATAATTAGGACATTGGATAACTCTTAACAGCCGTAAATATCACTTCAATAACGGAACCACTAAAATCAAAGGAGTTACGTTGGGGCATTATAATAAAAGATAAAATGTTACATTGTCTTCACTGATTGTAAGCATGAAGATAACTGGTCTCACAATACCGTTCCTGAAATGTAGGAAACATGGCTCAAGTTTGGTTAATAATGTTGTCTCCTCATCCCAGTTACTCAACTTACCCTCTCAAGCCTACTTCATTGGTTTAGATTATGATTGGTCTGTTTCTTAATTCTGTTAACATGCTTTGATTCTGAGACCTTTCATACCAATGTCAATAGAAGACTTCTGGATTGCCTTTAATGTGAGCTGCCAGTCTCTTCTCACACACTCTTTGCTTCTCTAATTTACTTTATCAATTCCCCTCTTAACCTTCCAGATTTAGCTTGGTTCTCAATTGTCTTATCCACCTGAGATTGGTCATAAATTTGCTTTTTCTCCTTCATCTTTGTCTCTTGTATCGTACAGGCAGCCCCGGACTTGCTCGCCCTGCCTCTTCAGCTTTGTGGGAATATACCTTGTCTTCTGCCCAAAAAGCTACACATTTTCTCAAATAGAAAAGGCAAATGAAGTGTTGGCCTTTATTTCAAAGGGAACTGAGTATAAAAATTGCGACACCTTGCTGAATCTATATAAGGCATGAGTTAGGCCACACTTGGAATACTATGAATGGTTTTAGTCCCCTCATTTAAGGAAAGATATACTGGCATTGGAGGTGGTCCAGAGAAGGTTCAGTAGGTTGATTCTGGGTGTGGAGGGGTTTGCTTATGGCAAGAGGTTGAGTAGATTGGGCCTGTACTCTTTGGAGTTTAGCGGGATGAGAGGCGACCTTATTGAGACATTTTAGATTCTCAGAGGGCTTGAAGAGTAGAGGCTGAGAGATTGTTTTCTCTTGTGAGACAGTCTTGGACTATAATCTCAGGGTAAGGGGTTGTCCACTTAAGACAATGATGAGGAAGAATTTCTCCTGAGGATGATGATTCTGTGGAATTCTTTCCTCTAGGAGCCAGGTCATTAAGTGTGTTCGAGGCTGCGAGAGACTGACTTTTAATCAGTAAAGGAATCAAGATGGGAAAGTGGAGTTGAGGATTATATCAGATGCATAATGATTTTATTGAATGGCAGAGCAGACTAGGATGGCACAGTGGTTAGCACTGCTGCTTCACACCGCCAAGGACTTGGGTTCAATTCCTGGCTTGGGTCACTGTCTGTGCTCTCTGAACAACACGTTCTCTCTGTGTCTGCGTGGGTTTCTCCTAGGTGCTCCAGTTTCCTCCCACAATCTGAAAGACTGTGGATTGGCCATGCTAAATTCTCCCTCAGTGTACCTGAACAGGCACCAGAGTGTGGCGACTAGGGGATTTTCACAGTAACTTCATTGCAGTGTTAACGTAAGCCTCCTTGTGACACTAATAAATAAACTTAAACTCAATGAGCCATATGGCCTACTTCTGCTCCTGTGTCTTCTGATCTTGCCTTCGGAAACTGTTTGGGTTGCCAGCCTTTGAATTGGGCCCAGATCAATTGGAATCATCCTTCCCCCCTCACTGATATTGTTATTTTTTTCCCCCCAATTAATTATTCTTATTTCAGATTGGCCCTCCTCCATTTCCCATAGCTAAGCTAAACCTTGTGATAAAATGATCACTGTCCCCTAAATGCTCCCCAACTGACATTTGATTCACAGGAATCCTGCTTTTGAATACCTATCCACCAAGATGACTTGGCTCAGCACAGTAGATGAATTGATAAAAGCAAAATACTGCGGATACTGAAAGCTGAAACAAAAACAAATCTCAACAGGTCTGACAGCATCTGTGGAGAGAATAGAGCCAACATTTCGCATCTGGATGACCCTTCATCAGAGATGAATATGATGAAGTGTCTTGGAAAGACTTTTGCTTCTTCTCCCTCCAAGTCAACTGTCTTAAATTACTTAAACTCTAGGCTACTCCCATTAGTGGTAGATGATAAATTGAAATAATTTGCTCCATTGAAGCCTATTCTGTTTTCTGCTATCCAATAAATGGCAAGCCATATCTTAAAATACTAACCAAGAGGAAGGGCTGAGGTTCAGTAAGGGGTGGAGTTGATCTTTAGCCATAAGCATCAAACAGGCGACAGTGAATAGACTACCTGCCTTGAATCTCACCCAATGATCCCTTCCCGGATAAAAACTCTCCTCAAATCTTCCTGGAGCAAAGGAAAGTGAGCACTTCTCAGAGAGAGGCCATCTTGTACGTGGCACTGCCAGAGAAACATAACACATGGCTGCCTCCAAAGGTCAAAAAAAATCTGTGGCCTTGAAATCAGAATCATACAGTGCAGAAGAGGCCCTTTGACCTGTCAAGCCTGCACTAACACATTAGAAATACCTGAACTTCCATCCAATCCCACCTGCCAGCACTTGGCCCACAGTTCTGAATATTATGAAATTACAACAGGGGAGTGTTGAAGGTGCCTGTTACCACTTTACAGAGACGTCCAGCGAGAATCAAGACAATTGGGTAATTTCCCTGTCTAACACGCCTGGAGACTGCACAGCTTTGTGACTGGGATAGATGTTATGCAGATAATTTGTGGGTAACTACCCTCCACTCGCTGCATTCCTGTGGGAGAAGTAATTAATTTCGATGATATAAATTCTCCTCTACTCCAGTCATTTTGTGGGAGAAATAATTTCCGTTATGTAACTACCCTCCACTGCATATTCTGGAAGAAATAGTTAATTTAGATTAGATAACTATCATCCATTTATTGCATTTTGCAGGAACAATAGGGTCGAACTGCCTGGTTTAAATTTCAAACATTGCTCGGCAGTTAACTATCAATCACCATCAACTACTGCACTGTCCATGACAATGCCTCGACCAATCAGAGTCTCTTGCCAATCAATCAGCATTCTTGCCAATCAATCAAGATCAACTGCACTCCTTACTGAACCTCAGTATAAATAATTGTTTATCCCTCATACTGGTTTTCTTGTGAAGTGTCCTATTGAGTGCAAGATGAAAGCTTCAACATATCTCTCTTTTTCAGCAATACTCATACTGTACAACCTAATGACTAATTCTATTTTCATTGGGAAACTTTTCTGTAGTTTCAGTCATAGGCTCTATTTTCCATAGTTGGTGGAGAATTTGTTTGCGACAAGATCAACTATTTGCAACAGGTCCTTCTGTAAATCTCAGCCTAACCCCAACTCCTTGAATGACACAATCATTTTTTTTTAGAGCAACACAGCACGGGAAACAGGCCCTTCGGCCCAACGAGCCTGCGCCGCCGTCATAACTATATAGTAACAATCCCATTATCCTATTCTAATTTTAGGTTATTCCTAATATGGAAGAGTCTCAATGTAGGGACAATTTGTTTCCCAATCAGCCTAAGAGCGAATTTTCTGGGATGTAGGAGGAAACCGGAGCGCCCGGAGAAAACCCACGCAACCACGGAGAGAACGCGCAAACTCCCGCAGACACCGGCCAATTCCAAGTGTCTGCACAGCTACAGCGATAGTCACTGAGCTGTCATGGTGCCCTTCAGATGGTCCAGATAAAGCGCTCATTTACGACATGAAGCACCAGGCAACCCATGAATCAACATCCAAGAGCTGTCCTCGCACCACTGCCGAATGCATGCTCCTTGTTGGTCAAGTATGGACCGAATTACCTGTGGAAAAAAAAGCCATAGTTAAACAGTCCTACTATATCCCTCTATCTGCATACTGCTCATGTGGCTGTCCAAGAGACCCTTAAACAGCCCCAGCGTGCCTGCTCCCACCACCTTACTCGGCAGTGCATTCCACACCCCCACCACCCTTTGTGTGAAAAACTGCCCTCTAATATTCGTCTTATACATAGCCCCCCTCACCCTAAGGCCATGACCACTCGTCCTATCCATTTCTGAAGGTGGAAAAAGTTTACCACCATTTACTCTATCTATACCCCTTATAATCTTATACACCTCTATTAGATCCCCTCTAAGCCGACGTCTTTCAAGGGAAAACAACCCCAGTGCATTCAATCTTTCCTCGTAAGACAGTCCTTCCATACCAGGCAGCATCCTGGTGAACCTCCTCTGCACTCTCTCCAAGGACTCCACATCCTTCCGATAGTACGGCGACCAGAACTGGACGCAGTATTCCAAGTGAGGCCTAACCAACGTTCTATACAATTGCAACATCAAACTCCTATTCTTGTATTCTATACCCTTTTCTATGAAAGCTAACATACTATACGCTTTCTTTATCACTTTCTCCACCTGTGAAGATACCTTCAGAGACTTGTGAACCTGCACCCCCAAGTCTCTCTGCGTCTCTATACTCCGAATAGTTTTACCTTTTATCCTATAACTCTCTTCTACATTTTTCCGGCCAAAATGCATCACCTCGCATTTATCCGATTAAATTCCATTTGCCATCTATCTGCCCAGTCTACCAACCTGTCTATGTCCTGTTGTATTGCCTGGCACTGCTCCTCTGTCCCCGCCAATCCAAGCATCTTAGTGTCATCAGCAAATTTGCTGATCTCACCACCTACCCCAACTTCCAAGTCGTTTATGTAGCCCACAAATAGAAGAGGACCTAGTACTGAGCCTTGTGGCACTCCACTAGTGACAGGCTTCCAGCCGGAAAAAGAGCCTTCCACTACTACCCTCTGTCTCCTCCTCCCGAGCCAGTTTTCGACCCATCTACATACCCGGCCCTGTATCCCATGCGCCTTCACCTTCTCTATCAGTCTACCATGAGGAACCCTGTCAAACGCCTTACTGAAATCCATGTAGACGACATCAACAGCATGTCCTTCATCAACTGTTTTTGTCACTTCTTCAAAAAATTCCACTAGATTTGTAAGACAAGACTTCTCCTTGACGAAGCCATGCTGCGTATCCCTGATCAGATCGCAGCGCTCCAGATGCTCATATATCCTGTCCCTGAGGATCCTCTCCATTAGCTTACCTATAACTGAAGTCAAGCTCACCGGCCTATAGTTCCCTGGGTTATCCCTCTGACTTTTTTTAAACAACGTACTACATTTGCTATCCTCCAGTCCTCTGGGACCTCACCTGTGTCCAAGGAAGAGACAAAGATTTGCGTCAGAGGCCCAGCTAGGTCTTCCCTCAACTCCCTTAGCAGCCTGGGGTAAATGCCATCAGGCCCCAGAGCTTTATATGTCTTTAAGCCGCCTAACAGCCCCAACACCTCTTTCCTCGTAATCTTTATTTCCCTCAACTGATCCTCAACTTTGTCAAAATCAGCAACAGACATCTGGCCAGTCTCCTGCGTGAATACCGACGCAAAGTATTCATTCAGGATCTCCCCCATTCCCTCAGGCTCTAAGCATAGATCCCCTCCTCTGTCCCTGAGTGGTCCAATCTTGCCTCTAACCATCCTTTTGCTCCTTACATAGGCGTAAAATGCCTTAGGATTTTCCTTAATCCTACCTGCCAGAGCCACTTCGTGGCCCCTTTTTGCCTTTCTAACACCCCTTTTAAGATCCCATCTACACTCTCTATAAGCTTCCAGCGTTGTCTCAGTCCCCAGCTGTCTCGATCTAATGTAAGCCTCTCACTTCTTCCTGATCAATTTTTTTTTCTTTTTTTTCGTGGTTCAGCACAAGGAAAAGGGTACAGCAACAACAAGCAAGTTACCCAGTGTGGGAACCGATTTACCAAATGTTATAACTTTTTTATATTTAAGTCATTGGTAGTATTTGTAAATTGTTACGGTCTCGCTGCTGAATCTTGAGGCACTCCTCTAGTCACAGCCTGCCAAACAGAAACAGCCCCATTCATCCCTACCCTCTTCTTCCTGTCCATTAAACGAACATCCATCTATGTTTACATTTTAACATAAGACAATAAGACAAGGGGACAGAAGAAGGCCATTCAGACTTTCCAGTCTTCTCCACTGTTCCAATGAGATCATGACTGATCTGATAATCCTCAAGTTCACATTCCCACCTTATGCCCATAACTCTGGATTCCTTTACTGATTCAAAATCTATTAATCTTGAATATATTTAACAACAAAGCCTTGACAGCTCTCAGCAGTAAAGAATTCCAGTTACTACTCTTTGAGAGAAGAAATTCCTCATCTGTCTTAAATAGGTGACCCCTTACTCAGGGATTGTGCGCACTTGTTCTACTCTCCCACAAGGACAAACAACCTCTTAACATCTCGCCTGTCAAGCCCTGAGTCCTATATACCTCAATGTTATGAGCATCATGTTAATGTTCTCTCCATAAAATAAATGGAACAAAGTCCCCATTAAAATAAGAGGTCAGAATCTCAAAGAAATGCGGCAACATTTGCACCATAATGTTCTGACAGAAATTTAAAGTGAATTTTTTGGTAAATCCTAATCTTATCCGGGTGGTATGTGAAGAATTCTATATTTGTAATGATGAAAATTGCAAAAGAGATCATGAATCCAGTCTTATAATTTGAAGAGCTAAAATTCGAAAATCCAATGTTTATCCTCAGCATTACAAATGGGACTGCACAGAGTGAGCTGGTCAATATCTTATTGCTGTTATAGGAGCTTGCTGAGTGCAAACTGATTGCTATCTTTCCCTACATCATAACAGTAAATACACACCAAAAGTACTTACTTGGTCAAGGTGGTTTAAGATGTCCTGAGGTTATAAAAGATTCATAAAAAGTCCCAAACAGGCACTGGAATGTCGAAACTAGAGGATTTTCATAGTAACTTTACTGCAGTGTTACTATAAGCAAACTTGTGACTAATAAATAAACTTTAACTTCTACATAAATGAAAGTTCCTCCTTTGCCTCCAATATTGTCTCTGACAGATCAAAGGATCATTCTTTGATCAAGGAATTTTGTATTGTGCATTGGCTTTTCATTTAATGTATTTCTTCTGGTCCTAGATTGATAGAAATATAAAACCAGATTTATTTTATCCATGTCATTCAATGTTCAATAATCTCAGTGAAGCCCAGTAGCTGCTTTCCTTTCAGACTGTACAGCTTAAGCATAGCTCATCTTTGCTCCTCAAAGATCCCCTTTATATTTGGGCTTGTTGCACTTCAAGGGCAGTATGTAGCACAGTGGTCGACACTGCTGCCTCACAGTGCCAGGGACCACTATTCAATACCAGCCTTGGGTTATTATCTGTGTGGACTTTACCCATTCTTCCTGTGTCTGCATGGGTCTCCCCTCACACTCCAAAGATGTGCAGGTTAGGTGAATTGGCCATGTTAAATTAATCTTAATTTCAAGGCATTATCAGGGTAAATGTGTGGGGTTATGGGAGCATTGCCTGGGTGGGATTGTGGTCCGTGTAGACTCGATGGGCCAAATGGCCTCCTTCTACATTGTAGGAATTCTACGATTCAAGGACCATCTGCAATGCTTGGATTGATATAATAATGGCAATAAGTGGATTAATGATGGACCCTGGATTACTGATTTAATATTTATATTACTGAGTAATATTTAGCTTTCAGAATCTACTGACCAAGTCATTAATGGTGTCTAGCTGCAATACCAATATCCAAGGTTTAAAATAAAAATTAGTAAGTTTATTTATTAGTGTCACAAGTAGGCTTACATTAACCCTTCAATGAGATTACTGTGAATAAGTAAAATGAATGATTAGAAATATTTGTGACGCCTCTGTAACTGCTATTATTCCAGACACCACTCCCTGCATAAGCATTTCCATGCTGGATTTTTCAAATTATTATTCATTCATAGGATGTGGGCAAGGACAGCATTCATTGCCCAACTAGAGCTGCCCTTGAGAAGGGAGCTGCCTTCTTGAATCACTGATGTCCGTGTGGTGTACGTACATTCGCAGTGCTGTTATGAAGGGAATTCCAGGATTTTGACCCAGCGTCATATTTCCGAGTCAGGAAAGTGAGTGACTTGGAGGGGAACCTCCAGATTCCCCAGAGTCTGCTGCCCCTCGTCCTTCTGGATGGTTCCTAGAGGTTTTGGGTTTGGAAAGTGCTGCCTAAGGAGCCTTGGTAAGTTGCTGCAGTGCATGTTGTGGATGGGTACTGGGCTGCCACTGTGCATTGGAGAGAGTGAATGTTTGTGTCTGGGGAGTCTGCTTTGTCCTGAATGGAGTTGAGCTTTTTGAGTGTTGGAGCTGCACTCATCCAGGCAAGTAGAGAGTATTCCATCACACTCCTGACTTGTACCATGGGAATGGTGGGCAGATTTTGGAGTGTCAAGAGGTGAGTTAATCTCCATAGATAGGACTCCTAGCCTGTGAGCTGCTGTAATGGCCATAATAGTCAAAAGGCTAGTCCAGTTCCCCCTAGTTCCCCCTATGGGTACCCCCTAGGGGGAGGTCAGGTGTGGTTAACTCTCTTACACAATAGTCTGCCATGCTAATTAGCTCTGTTTTGCCAATTGCAATGAATGGGGATGGATCTCTCTGTATTGCTGTCAGGAGAATTGGATCACCTAGGATCTCCTCACGTAAGAAACTAGGCAACAAAACCTGCCCATTGGTCAGTGAGCTTGCCTGATTCCCATCCAATCATACCCACTAATTCCTTTGGGCTGGTGGTTGGGAGGATTTACTGTCCCCAGATCATAGAATGGAAGAATCCCCATGGTGCAGAAAGAGGCCATTTGGCCCCTGACAATCCTACCCAGGCTCTATCCCTGTCACCCCATATATTTACCCTGCTAATCCCTTTGACATAAGGAACAATTCAGCAGAGCCAGCCCACCTAACCTACATAATCTTTGGACACTAAAGGGCAATTTAGCATAATCAATCAATCCAACCCGCACATTTTTATACTGTGGGAGAAAACCAGAGCACCCGGAGGAAGTCCACACAGACATAGAACATAGGACATTACAGCACAGAACAGGCCCTTCGGCCTTCGATGTTGCGCCGACCAATATAAAAAGCAATGCCCCTCCAAACTAAACCATTCCCTTCTCTTCCATATACTTATCAACTAACCTCTTAAACGCCACCAAACTTGGCGCATCTACAACTGCTGCAGGCAGGGCATTCCACTCCCGAACCACCCTTTGGGTAAAGAACCTACCTCTGATATCCGTCCTATAACTATCACCCCTTAATTTAAAGCTGTGTCCCCTCGTGCTAGCTTTTTCCATCCTAGGAAAAAGGCTATCACTGTCCACCCTATCTAAACCTTTAATCATCTCATATGTTTCGATTAGGTCCCCTCTTAGCCGCCTCCTTTCTAACGAAAACAACCTCAAATCCCTCAGCCTCTCTACATAAGACCTGCTATATGGGGAGAACATGCAGATTCCGCACAGGCAGTGACCCAAACCAGGAATCAAATCCGGGTCACTGGCACCGTGAGGCAGAAGTGCTAATCACTGTGTCACCGTGCTGCCCAAGCTGCTTGGCCTAACCCTAATCCGAAACCCCATTTTCCGTAGATTTGCCATTCGGCGAGAACTTGTGAGCGAGGAAATTCACAACTTTCTAGATGTCAGTAACCACTCGCTGTTTTTCAGCGATCGATACAATGTGAGTTACAGCGTGAGTACCTACCATGTTTCTCCGAGCTTCGGCAAATTGCTTCCTCTCTTCCTCTAAGCGCTTGCGAGCCTCCTCCTCTGCTTTGCGCTGCTCCTCCTCACGCCGCTGCCTCTCCAACTCCTCGAAACTTAGCTTTAGTTTCCCGGGCCGCATTGGGTCTTTCTGAGCCACACTGAGACTGGGTAGATCATCTTCATCTTCAGCCAGAGACTGAGTAGAAAAGGAGCCATCAGATTAGGGTGATAGTCAAGGCAACGGCTGGAGAAAAATAACCAGGCCACTCAGCCCCCTGAAGGTCATTCTCGTGACATCCAAACTCCCCGTTTAGTCACCAACCCCATTTTTGAATGCCTTTCGCTTGGCAGATTATTTCAGATATGTATTGATCTAACTGAGAGTTTCTTGTTAACATTGTGCAGTAAAATTTGGAAGTGATCAGAGAGGTCAAGAAGATAACATTGTTAAAATGCAAAGGAGATCCTGGATCTTATAAATGGAGCAAAACAGTTTCGGGGTCAATGGGGGAAGGGTGAGAGTAATTGGACAACTCTTTCAAAAAGCCAGCATTGTTATAAAGAACAGAATGGTCTCCTGTGTTGTATCACTGTGGATCAGGTATTCAGACTCTGAAGATGGAACTTGAATCCATGATCTGCTTTTTGTCCTTGCCCACCAGCTATTCAATTAAGACTGTCCAGACTCCAATGTGCATTCATTAAATGATAGACTCCCTTCAGTGCAGAAGGAGGCCATTCGGCCCATCAAGACTGCACTGACAATACTATTCAAGCCTATCCCTATCACCCCAAATGTTAACCCTGCTAATTCCCATGACACATAGGGGCAAATTAGCTTGACCACCTAACCCGCACATCTTTGGACTGTGGGAGGAAACCCACCCAGACACAGGGAGAACATGCAAACTCCAAATAGACAGCAATTCAAGCCGAGAATTGAACCCAGATTCCCCTAGCGCTGTGAGGCAGCATTGGTAACCGCTATACATTGTACATGGATAACAAGTGCAAGCTGTAGCATTAGGTTCCAACCTTCCTTGCTTCAGCAAAAGCTGCCTTTTCCTCCTCGATGCGCCGCCTTGCTTCCTCCTCTGTTTTCCTTCTCTCCTCATCCTGCCTCCGCCTTTCTATTTCTTCAAAGCTGAGTTTTAACTTCCCGGGACGGATTTCACTCTTGCAGGGGGCTGCATTTTCTGGCATCTCGTCTTTATCCTTTTCATGCAGAACGTAAGCAAATTAGCTCTAAAACGAGCAATTATAAAACATCTCACATCCTAAAGATGTGCTCTTAGGCTAATTGGCAAAGCAAATTCTCCCTAAATTGTCTCAAATTTGGTTTTTAATCCATAGATCTATAAACATGGACAGGGATCATGGGTAGAGGTGGGAACATCGGGGTGGCGGCGCGGGCTTGTTGGGCCAAAGGGTCTGTTTCCCGTGCTGTTTTGATCTTTGTTCTATCAGCAAAGGACTCACATCCAGGGTCAGGTTGCCAACCCTGGATAGCGTTTGGGAAGCTTTTATCACATGGCCTCACACTCCATCCTCATGGTGCCCCGCCTTGTGTCACTAATTGGAAAACAAACAGGCTCATTGTAACTCGATTGATTGACAGTCAAGATTCACCCATATTTTTGCCACCTTGTTCAAACCCATATGGAATTCAATTCAGACCAATGCTGAAAGGACAGAATTTAAAGGTGTGTTATCTGAATCCATTTGTAACCAGATGCATGTATTCATGGTGCAGACAGATATGTGATAGCAACAGCGAAATAGATGTTAGTTGGTATTTTGGAAGGAAAGGTGGAAAGGTAAAGGAGCTTTGTTAACCAAAAATGAAATTCCTTACAGCAGTGAGAAATGATCTTGGGGTTCAGAGGATCAAAATGTAAAATGAATTAGGGTGAATATAAGAAATAGCAAAAGAAAAAAGTCACCAGTGGGAATGGTAACTTGGCCTCTGTTCAGAGGACTGAGTATAAGTCAAGAAATAATGGGAAGTCACAAGAAAGGGACTACAATAATCATGGGAGATCTTAATCTTCATCTAAATTGGATGAATCAAATTGTCAGTAATAGCCTGTAGGATGGGTTCATAGTGTATTTGGAACAGTTCCTTCCAATTAAGGACCCCATGCACTGTTCTAACGGATTTCAAAACATGAAAATGTGATTGGAATGTCACAGATATAAATAAAATAAGGACAGGATTCCATTAAGTTGAAGCTTATTTATTTGTCTCACGAGTAGGCTTACAGTAACACTGCAATGAAGTTACTGTGAAAATCCCCTGCCTCCACACTCTGGCGCCTGTTCGGGTACACCGAGGGAGAATTTAGCATGGCCAATGCACCAAACCAGCATGTCTTTCAAACCGTGGATGGAAACTGGACCATCCAGAGGAAATCCACGTGGACACAGGGAGAACATGCAGACAGTGACCCAAGCCAAGAATTGAACCCGGGTCCCTGGTACTGTGAGGCAACAGTGTTACCCACTGTGCTGCCCTAATATTGCACAACAATAATGTTGCTCAAAGTGAATTCCAGGTCAGAGTTCTAAGGATCCAAATTTATTTTTCTGAATTCGGAAATGTCTCAGTACCTCTGCAGCCTTTTTTGCCAGCTCACGCTGTAACTTCCTCTTCTCCAGAATGTCCTGCTGAATCCTTCTCTTCCGCTCTTCCTCCATTCTTTTCTTCTCCTCCTCCTGCCTGACTTTTGCCATTTCCTCAAACTTGCCTTTAACTGTCCCTGTGGATAGAGGAAGGCAGAAGGATCATCTCTTCCTGTCCCCCAGCTTTTACACAACATGTGACTGCTGAATTTTGGGTCAGAGTGAATTCGCTCTTCTTTACCTGTCAGTTTGGGGACGTACGCCTTTTTCAGTTCATTTGATTTGTTCTCATCTTCTTCGTCTGAGGCGAGAAGCTCTCTCAGCTGTAATAGATTGAGAGGATCAGTATTGTTTGTTAAAACACTCAGTCCAAACCACTCAGATCCTGTACTAACTTTAAAGTTCATTTGTTAGAATCACAAACAGACTTACATAGGCTCTATAAACATAGATAGGGATCACGGGTAGAAGTGGGAACATCGGGGTGGCGGCGCGGGCTCGTTGGGCCGAAGGACCTGTTTCCTGTGCTGTTTTGTTCTTTGTACATTAACACTGCAATAATATTGTCTACATGGACTTTAGCAAAGCCTTTGACAAGGTACCGCACGGTAGAATGTTGCATAAAGTTGAATCTCATGGGATCAGGGTGAGGTATCTAAGTGGGCAGCAGTGCTTTCAAGTGAAAACAATCCTAATTTATTCAACCTCTTTTCATAGCCAACACCCTCGAGACCAGGCAACATCCTGGTGAACCTTCTTTGTACTCTCTCCAAAACTTCTGATCATATGGTGATCAGAACTGCAGACAATACTCCAATTGCGGCCTAACCAAGGTTTTATATAGCTGCAACATAATTTCCCAATCCTGTACTCAATGTACTCATGAAGGATGGATTAGTAAATTTGCAGATGACACCAAAGTCGGAGGAGTGGTAGATAGTGAAGAGGGGTGTTCTAGTTTGCAGAGAGACTTGGACAAGTTGCAGAGCTAGGCCGAGAGGTGGCAATGGAGTTTAATGTGGAAAAGTGTGAGGTAATTCACTTTGGCAGGAATAACAAATGTGTAGAGTATAGGGCTAATGGTAGGACTCTTAATAGTGTTGATGAACAGAGGGATCTTGGTGTATGTGTGCATAGATCCCTGAAAGTTGGCAATCAAGTCGATAAGGTTGCTAAGAAGGCATACGGAGTCTTAGCTTTTATTGGTAGGGGGATTGAATTTCGGAGCCGCAACGTCATGTTGCAACTGTACAAAACTCTAGTGCGCCCGCACTTGGAGTATTGTGTGCAGTTCTGGTCCCGCATTATAAGAAAGATGTGGAGGCTTTGGAGAGGGTACAGAGGAGGTTTACCAGGATGTTGCCTGTTATGGAGGGCAGGTCCTATGAAGAGAGGTTGAAGGATTTGAGGTTGTTTTCGTTAGAAAGGAGGCGGCTAAGAGGGGATCTTATTGAAGCATATAAGATGATTCGAGGTTTAGATAGGGTGGACAGTGATAGCCTTTTTCCTAGGATGGAGAAAGCTAGCACGAGGGGACATAGCTTTAAATTAAGGGGTAGTAGTTATAGGATGGATGTCAGAGGTAGGTTCTTTACCCAGAGAGTGGTAAGGGTATGGAATGCCCTGCCTGCTGCAGTTGTAGATGCGCCAAGTTTGGTGGTGTTTAAGAGGTTAGTAGATAAGTTTATGGACGAAAAGGGAATGGTTTAGGTTAGAGGGTCATTGCTTTTTCTTGATTGGTCAGCGCAACATCGAAGGCCGAAAGGCCTGTTTTGCGCTGTAATGTTCTATGTTCTACGTAATGCCCTGGCTGATGAAGGCAAGCATGCCATATGCCTTCTTAATCACCTTGGCCATCTGTGTTACCACTTTTAAAGAACTGTGGGCCTGTGCGCCCTGATTTCTCCATATGTTCTCCGAAGGTTTCTGCCATTCATAGCTAAATTTGATCCTCCAAAATGCACTGTGCCACCGTGCCACCCATGAAGGCAGTACTGTATGTTCAGTGCAATGTAGAGATGACACTAGTTTCTCTAGGTAGGATTCTGGATGGACCTGAAATTCCCACCCAGAGTCAATGGACCATTGCAATGGACCATGTACAGCTGGTCCATCAAATTATCCGTGAAGAGCAAGTCAAAAAAATTGACCAACAGGTTTTATTGACAATGCTTTAACATGTCTACTTTTTTTCTGAGTCCACATCCAACCTTAACTAATCAAACACCGTGAAAGTTAATAGTAAACATATTGTCATAATCAAGCGCAGATAAATTGAATACTACAGATAGCTCATTAGCGAGCGCTCTCAGAAGACTAAGGAAATTTGGCATGTCGGCTATGACTCTCACCAACTTTTACAGATGCACTATAGAAAGCATTCTTTCTGGTTGTATTACAGCTTGGTATGGCTCCTGCTCTGCCCAAGACTGCAAGGAGCTATAAAGGGTCGTGAATGTAGCCCAGTCCATCATGCAAACCAGCCTTCCATCCATTGACTCTGTCTACACTTCCCACTGCCTCGGCAAAGCAGCCAGCATAATTAAGGACCCCACGCACCCCAGACATTCTCTCTTCCACCTTGTTCCGTTGGGGAAAAGATACAAAAATTTGACGTCATGTACCAACCAACTCAAGTCTTCTCTGTTACTGTCAGACATTTGAATGGGCATTAAGTTGATTTTTCTCTACACCCTAGCTATGACTGTAACACTACATTTGGCACTCTCTCATTTCCTTCTCTATGGACAGTATGCTTTGTCTGTATAGCGTGCGAGAAACAATCATTTTCAATCTATGTTAATACATGTGACAACAATAAATCAAATCAAAATCAAAATTAGAATTGGCACCGAATATCAGCTTTGCTGATGATGTACGCATCTTGAGGATTAATTAAAAGTAATATCCTCAGATCTGCTGACCATCTGGAAAGTATAGCTAAGGAACAATCTTTAACCGATCAGAAGGAGTGCAGAGGGTAAAGAGGATACAATCTATAGGCTGAGTGACCTCCTGTTTTATCTTTGTCCATTCTTTCTCCTTCTTATACTGTTCGTTTCTCCTCTTCCTCTCTTCTCCGGATCTCCTCTTGCTCCTCTCCTCCCGCGCTTTCTGCATGGCTTCGAACTTAGTCTTAACATCCCCCTTTGTCAGCTTTGGCACGTATGATTTATGAACGGGTTTAGATGTAGAGAGAAGTATCTAGGTGGGTCAGGAAGAAAAAGGAAAAAAAAGAGACAGAGAAAGGAAAGGGGGAAGAAAAAGATAAATGGCAGAGCTTAATAAGAGGAAAGGTATAGACTGATGAGAATTATTAACGAGATGGTAGAGGATTTAAAGAATGAAGTGGTAAGATTTCAAGTTTTCAATTATTTCCAGCTGATCAACTGAAATCGCCTTAATGTTTTTTCACCAAGGTTTGTGTATCTCGCATAATAATGACTCACATACAAACAGAAAATGCTGGAAAATCTCAGCTGGTGAACTGGTAGAAAAATGGGGGATAAGAGGCATATCAGCAATGGGCCAAATGGCCTAATTCTGCTCCTATATCTTATGATCCGACGAACTTTAGGTCTGACAGCGTCTGTGGAGACAGATTAGAGCCGATGTTTTGGGTCAGCATGGCCCTTTGTTTCTCTGCACAGGTGCTGTCAGACCTGCTGAGATTTTCCAGCACTTTTTGTTTCAGGTTCCAGCATCTGCAGTATTTTGGTTCCATATTATCATAACAATGACTGCAATTTGTACTTTAGGTTCTTGTTGCATTACTAAGACATTAATGAAAATAAGATAGCAAAGGAATGTTCCAATACATTGGTTGCTATTATTGCAAAGGAACATGTCAACCTGTTGGCACTAATCGCTCAAACTCCCAGTTACTGTGAAGCAAAAAGCCCTCCGTTCATTCCAAAAATGACTACACTCCTCTTTAAATAATTATTGAATTTTAATATCCGAGTTTAACTCATAGAAAGCTGGTGCAAAAGAGAGGCTACAAGCAAGTTTACATCATGCAGCCTACAGAGAGCAGCCCCCAGGCAGATACAAGTCACACAGCATTAGACTGGGAGATTGGTGGGAAAACATTTACAAGTCCAATAGTGGCAGACAATGGCCTTTGGATGCACGGTTAGTCTTTCATCCGCCCCACAAAGTTTTTAAATTAAAGTTTATTTATTAGTCACAAGTAGGCGTACAAGTAGTTACTGTGAAAATCCCCACAACCACCACACTCCAGCGCCTGTTCGGGTACATTGAGGGGAATTTAGTATGGCCAATGCATGTCTTTCAGACTGTGGGAATAAATCAGAGCACCCAGAGGAAACCCACACAGACATGGGGAGAACATGGCAGACACCACACAGATAGTGACCCAAGCTGAAATCGAACCCAGATCTCTGGAGCTGAGAGGCAGCAGTCCTAACCATTGCATCACTGTGCCACCTTAAACTGGGATTTAAGAGGTATCCCAAGGGATATTTACAAGGATGCTTAATTTTCTGCCTGTCTAGGGAAGGTGGGGCAGTTCTTCAAAAATCCTGTACCCCAGAAGTTCTGTGATAGGGTGGACAGTGATAGCCTTTTTCCTAGGATGGAGAAAGCTAGCACGAGGGGACACAACTTTAAATTAAGGGGTGATAGTTATAGGACGGATATCAGAGGTAGGTTCTTTACCCAACGGGTGGTTCGGGAGTGGAATGCCCTGCCTGCAGCAGTTGTAGATGCGCCAAGTTTGGTGGCGTTTAAGAGGTTAGTTGATAAGTATATGGAAGAGAAGGGAATGGTTTAGTTTGGAGGGTCATTCCTTTTTTATAATGGTCGGCGCAACATCGAAGGCCGAAGGGCCTGTTCTGTGCTGTAATGTTCTATGTTCTATAATCAGCTGTCAAACAGTTAAGATCACCTTAATGAAATGTGTGCAGTCATTTTTACGAGTGTACTGCTATTTTTCAGGGGTCTCCAAGAGGCATTTATGCTTCTTGGTGATTCATAGAATCCCTACATTGCAGAAGGAGACCATTCAGCCCTTTGAGCCTGCCCCACCCAGGACTATCCCCATAAATCCTCACGTATTTACCCTGCCAATCCCCCTGACACTAAGGGGCAATTTATCTTAGCCAATGCACCTAACCCACACATCTTTGGATTGTGGGACAAAACCGTTGTACCCGGAGAAACTGTGAAAAACATCGGATTAAACTATAAAACATCAGAGATAAATGACACCTCCAGTCAGAGTGACAGCTGTGCACTCATGCCGAATTTGAATGGTGTTTTTGTATTCTGTTCCCGGGTCAATCAATTCACAAACCCGCATTGTTGCTTCAAGGAATCAGTGTGGTAAAAATCTAATTCATTGTTCATATTGATGTTGTTCATGTGAACGAAGAATAAAGTTATGAAAACTGAGATAATTAAAATGCTGAGCTTCAGAGATTGCTAAAACACCTTAAGAAATGCCAGTTCAAAAGGTAATCCAACTTTATTTCAAGAAGTCAGAATAGAAGAGATAAAAGATACAAAAGAACAGGTAAACTGACCTAAGAAAAGAACTAGAAACAACATCTGCAATGCTTGTAGAGAAGGGCATTTCAGAGATGTTGGTGTTTTGGGAGTTAAATGTAATTAGTTTAAAAGCATACAGCATATTTGATAATTAATCTAACGGTCGGTTTGAAGACAGCCCAAAGCAAACCATGTTGTCATGGAGGTGGGTACTAGAGGAAATTTTTTTTGGTTTCAATTTATCTGGGTATTTTCTGAGAGTTAATTGCAACTTGGAATTGGTGTGCACAGTTTGTAACTCACCAAGGAAAGATAGTTAAGGAAGATGACAGTTGGACTTGCACTGGAAGCAGAATTTAAAAAAAAACAAATTCTCCATTCCTCATGCTGGTGAAGCTTAATCTCAGTTTGGATTTTGTGATGGTACATAAGCTGGAAAATTTTGAAACTAGTGGAATAATCTACAGTGGTCCCTGAAGAGTCTTGTGCCAATAGAAACAATAAACAGATTAGCTTAGAAGTATTGAAAATAACCAGAACAATAATTGAGGTATTCAGAGTCAAGAGATGATACAGAAAAATTTCATCTTTGAGAAAGTTGAAGTTGAGGAAGTTACTCCAGGGGATCTGGCATTTTTATGGGTGGTCCCTACATAACTTTGAAGATTGAATTTTTAAGTTTATTTTATTCAGGTCACAACAGGTTTATATTAACACTGCAGTGAATTTGCTGAGAAAATCCCCTAGTCACCACACTCCGGTGCCTGTTTGGGTACACCGAGGCAGAATTTAGCACGGCCGGTGCACCTAACCAACACGTCTTTGGGAAGAAACCAGAGTATCCAGAGGGAAACGCATGCAGACATGGGGAGAACGTGCGGACTCCACACAGACAGTGACCCAAGCCAGGAACCCGAACCCAAGTCCCTGGCATTTTGAGGCAGCCGTGCCAACCACTGTGCTACCCATGCCCCCCTCTGGTGTGTCTTTGGCGACAGATGGTGCTGCAGTGGTAATATCATTGGCCGAGTAACCTAGGAACTCGGACTCTGAGGACCATCCCCTCAGTTCCGCATTTCCCACTGTCCATCTCCTCAGTGACCATGTTTCCCACTGCCCACCCCCTCAGTGACCGCGTTTCCCCTCAGTTCCTTCCCACTGCCACCCTCAGTGACCTGTTTCCCACTGCCCACCCCCTCAGTGACCGCGTTTCCCACTGCCCACTTCCTCAGTGTCCGTGCTTCCCACTGCCCACCACCTCAGTGTCCGTGCTTCCCACTGCCCATCCCCTCAGTGACCGTGTTTCTCACTGCCCACTTCCTCAGTGTCCGTGCTTCCCACTGCCCACCACCTCAGTGTCCGTGCTTCCCACTCCTCACCCCCTCAGTGACCGCGTTTCCCACTGTCCACCCCCTTCAGTGTCCGCGCTTCCCACTGCTCACTGCCACGGTGGTGCCAGTTTGATGCCGGAGGTGCACCTGAGTGAAGAATATTACCTGCTGTGCCCAGTGTGTGCTGGGGCAGCTTTAAAAATGTCACCTGGTCCCCTAAAGAGTGGACGGGACGAGTGAACCAGAGGCTGCCCACCAATGGTGCTTCATGGAACCCCTGTCTGCCTCCTTTCTGCACCAAGTCCAGCACTTTGTAAAGAATCCACCAGTGCCATCAGCAGGACCAATATCACTGATATTGGAGAATATTAGGGAAAATCTCACCCATTATATAAACTGAATGTAGATCAATACCAGTCATTCAAAGCACTGCGATCTCCAGGCAGACTGATGGGTGAGTTAACCAGTGTTGACTATTTCTGTCTCATATTTGTGTGTCTCTGTCTGCAGCCAAAAAAATCTGTTCAACTGCAACCATAGCTTCCCACCAAAGTTGGCGCTCTTGCACCAACTATTGGCTCCTTAAGTCTGTGTTGCAGTGAAACTCTGATACCCTGAGCAACTTAACTTCCTGCATCCAAAACTCTCGCCTGTTCAGCTATAATCTCAAAGTATAAGGGCAAACAAATGAATGCTATTAAAGTGGGGATTGAACTCATAGATTTATAGAATCCTTCGATGGGGCCGAATAGCCTCCTTCTGTCCTTTAGGGATTCTATGAATGCAGCCCATCGAGTCTGCACTGGCTCTTACCTCATAACCCCACATATTTCCCACTAATCTCCCTAACCTATACATCTTGGGACAATTTAGTACAGCCAATCCACCTAATTTGCACATCTTTGGAGTGTGGGAGGAAACCAGAACACCTGGAGGAAACCTATGCAGACACAAGGAGAATGTGCAAATTCCTTACACTGATCCAAGGTCAGAATTGAAGCTGGATCCCTGGAGCTGTGAGGCAGCAATGCTAGCTACTGTGCCATCTTGCTGCCCAGAAGAAAGCCATGGCCAGCAGTAATGATTACCTCCAGAGGCCCTTTGCTCCATCAAGCCTGCACTGACGTATGAAAGGCCTTGACCTGTCCATCTAATCCCACTAGCCAGCAGTTGGCCCATAGCCTTGAATGTTACACTAATTCTACCTCACCGAAATGTCACACTTAGTCTTGACTCCCTGGAGGCAATTTTGATTTTGCAGGATTATGTAAAATATTAATATCAAATCAGCTGCTTGTTAAACGTCTCCTAGAGTTCTTTAAAGTGATATATGGCAGAGGTGTGTAAGTTGCAGTGGATATGATATAGACCATCTCCAGATTCAACCAGTTAGCATCGAGGTTACTCTCCCTGTCTGCAACATAATGGGAATTAATTAGTTGATCTTTTTAAAACAGGCACTGGAATTGTAGCCTAATGGAGGCCTTTTGGCCCAACAGGTCCATGCTGGCTCCCCACAAGACCGACTCTCTGGCATGTTCGCCCCAAGACTGGAAAGACCCGCCTGAAGTCAACAGACCTTTGCACAGTCCTGTCCCGCCCGGACAATTCCCATAGTGAACGGGACAGGAATATTCCGCCCAAAGAACCCATACAATCCCTACAGTTCAGGAAGAGGCCATTTGGCCCGTCAGGGCTGCATTGACTCTCTGACATAGCATTACCCAGGCCCTATCCCCATAACCTCACGAATCTCCCTAATTTACACATATTGGGACACTAAAGAACAATTTATATGGCCAATCCACCCAAATTTGTACACTTCTAGACTGAGTGGAAACAGGAACACCTGGAGGAAACTCATGCAGACACAGGGAGAATGTGCAAACTTCATACAGACAGTAACCTAAGCCAGGCATCGAACCCAGGTCCCTGGCGCTGCGAGGCAGCAGTGCTAACCACTGTGCCACCATGCCACCTAACTCAGTTATCCCTCCTCTCTGCCTCTCCCTCATAGTCCTGCAATTGTTTCCCTTCAACTGTTCATTCAAATTTCTCTTGAAAGCCACAACTGTGTCTTGCCCCCCACTACACACCCAGGCAGTGCATTCCAAATCCTAACCATTCACTTCGTAAAAAGGATTTTGCCCACTGTCCTTTTGTTAATCACCTTAAATTTGGGTTCTCCATCCTTCTGCCAAGGGGAGCAAGTTCTCCTAATCTGCTCTGTCCGAACCTCATGTTTTGAACACCTCTATTAAATCTTTTCCTTTTCATCTCACGGTGGCAATGCTGCGCGAGGGATCTGGGTTCGATTCCAGCCTCAAGTCACAATCAGAGTGGAGTCTGCACATTCTCCCCGTGTCTGTGAGAGTTTCCTGCAGATGCTCCACTTTCCTCCCAATGTCCAAAGTTATGCGGGTTAGGTGGATTGGCCAGACTAAATTGTCCCAGGTATGGGGCAGGGGGGCGGGGGTGGTAAATACATGGGGTTACGGGGATAGGGCCTGGGTAAGATGCTCTGTCGGAGAGTCAGTATAGACTGGATGGGCCAAACAGTCTCCTCCTGTACTGTAGGAACTCTATGATTCTCCAAGGAGAATGACTGAAGTCTTTTACCTCTGGAGCCACTAACAGGATTTTAATTGGCCATAGCTCCGGTCTGACCTTTATCCCCTTCAGTCCCACACCCAACTGACTCTTAACCCATGAATGAAGTGGCCCAGTGAATTTATCAATTCTCAGGGAAATTAGGGATGCAAGCCTTGCCTGCAAGACTCATGTTCCAAAACTCAAATTTGCATTTTGTTCCAGGGTTTTAACAAAAAAAGCAAGCTTTGTACTTTCTTATAGTTCTGCTATCTCTTTTTACAGCCTGACTAAAGTACCAATACAGTCAATTTCATCTTTGTTCTCAGTGGCCATGTTAAATTCATCCTTAGTGTCAGGTGAATTAGCGAAAAAAAGCGTTAAAGTCTATTTATCAGTGTCACAAATAGGTTTACATTAACATTGCAATGAAGTTACTGTGGAAATCCCCTAGTTGCCACATTCCAGCGTCTGTTCAGATCAACGCACCTAACTTTCAGATGTGGGAGAAAACTGAAGCATTCCAAGGAAACCCACACAGACACAGGGAGAATGTGAACCAAGCCGGGAATCGAACCCCAGTCACCGGTGCTGTGAGTCAGCAGTGCTAACCAATGTGCCGCCTAAGGTGATCCAGCAGGGTAAATGGGTTTGCAGGGATAGGGCCAGAGGTGAGATTGTTGTCAGTGCAGGCTTGATGGGCTGAATGGCCTCCTTCTGCACTGTGGGGGTTCTGTGATTCTATGCAAGTGTTCCTGGGGTTCCTCCATTGCTATTTGTAACTGCCTTGAGTGGCAGATCTGAAACAGGTACCCTCAAAATCCAGACTGGTGTCAAACAAGGCTGTGTTTTAGGCACCCCATAACTATTCAGAAATCTGTCCAATTCATCTCATCAAAGATCAACTGGTGTCAGGATTAAATATCATCCAGATGGAGAACTCCTTAACCTCACTTGTCTGTGTCAAAATTAATCTGACTTCTGTAAATATATATGATCCACACTTTGTGGATGTCTGCTATGTTGTTGTCCACGCTGCACTAGATTTGCAATTCCCTCCCCCCTCCATCTCTGCAATTTCCCCTCCAGGAAACTCAGTCTGATCTTGAATTTTGCTGAAGCAAAACTCATTATCGATTCACGTCTAGTTGGCCAAATATTCTGCCTCCCTGTTTCTGGAGAGACTTGGGAATAAATGTAGGTCTTGCCAGCATTTCCCAATTCTTGATAGCTGTCTCTCAAAAGATTGATCTGGAGATCCCACACAGGACTAGCTTTGTCTTCTGCAAGCCCCAGCAACGAGCTTTTCACAATAAAGACCTCGACAAGTCAACCAAAGTACTCATGTAGAGTTGCTGTTGTCACCGTACTGCAGTGAGACCTGGTCAGTGTGGCAGTGACACAGGGCTAGAGAAATTCCATCAGCACCATCTCCGCTACATTGACTGGATTTAATGAGGGGGGGAGGAACTGTCATATAAATGTTATTTTTCTTCTTCAAGGCAGCCCACAAGATTCCAGGCAAATTACCTTGTGTCCAGATATCAAAAACCATCCTCCCTACCAGGTTCTGTTTTCTCAACTTTCAAATAACCAGTTTTCCCAGGGAAGACAAAGAAAATGCTTCAAAGGTGCTCTGAAGCGTGGTGGCACTCATAGTGACTGGGAGGAACTTGCTACCGACCAATTACTCAACTGACAATTCGGAATGGGCAACAAAAGCCCATTAACAATTGGGGTGGCTTAGCACTGCTGCCTCACAGCGCCAGGGATCCGGGTTCAATTCCTGGCTTGGGTCATGTGGAGTCTGCACGTTCTCACCGTGTCTGCGTGGATTTCTTCTGGTGCTCCGGTTCCTTCCCACAGTCTGAAATTCTCTCTCAGTGTACCTGAACAGGCGTGGAGTGTGGTGACTAGGGGATATCCACAGTAATCGCGTTGCAGTGTTAATGGAAGCCTACTTGTGACAATAATAAATAAAAGTTACCCATCACTTTGAGTCCCAACATCTTAATGGTGAGACAGAGCGACAGCAGAGAGTAAAAGGGAAGGGAGTAAATCCTGCTTTCTGAATCCCAAGCCTCATGGGAATCCTGTCCCACATATCCAAAGATCTTTGTGGGTTGAGAATCATCTGGTTCAGTCATGTAAACCACAGCAGAAACTCTGAGTAGACATTTCCCTTAAAATGGGTGCTGTGGTGGGACAGTGGCTAGCACGGCTGCCTCACAGCACCAAGGACCCAGGTTCAATTCTGGCCTTGGTTAATTGTCTATGTGGAGTCCGCACGTTCTCCCCGTGTCAGCGCGGATTTCCTCCGGATGCTCTGGTTTCCTCCCACAGTCCAAAGACCTGCAGGTTGGGTGGATTAACCATGCTAAATTGCCCCTTAGTGCCAAAAATGTCCAAGTTATGTGGATTGACCGCAATGGGATTGCGGGGATAGGACGAGGTAGGGTGCTCTGTTGGAGGGTTGGTGCAAGTCCAATGGGCCAAATGGCCTCCTCCTTCACTGTAGGGATTCAATGGAGAGAGCCAATGATGATGTTCTTATAGTGAGTCTGGATGGTCCAGGGACAGCTTCACACTTACCCTGTTATTCAATGCCATCTGTCACTACATATCAGGGGAGGTGGTGGCATAATGGTACTGTCATTCGACTAGTAACGCAGAGACTTAGGCAATGATCTGGGGATCCAGGTTCAAATCCCACCATGACAGATGGTGATATTTGAATTCAATAAAAATCTGGAATTAAAAGTCTAATGATGATTGTGAAATCATTGCCAATTGTTGTAAAAACCCATCTGCTTCACTAATGTCTGCTGAGGAAGGGAATCTGCTGTCCTTACCCTGTCTGGCCTACATGTGACTCTAGAGCCACAGTAATGGGGCAGCACGGTGACAGAGTGGTTAGCATTGCTGCCTTACAGTGCCAGGGACACGGGTTCAATTCCAGCCTCGGGTCACTGTCTGTGCGGAGTTTGCACATTCTCCCCGTGCCTGTGTGGGTTTCCCCCGGGTGCTCCAGTTTCCTCCCACAATCTAAAGATGCACAGGTTAAATCGATTGGCCATGATAAATTGATCCTAGTGTCAGGAGGATTAGCAAGATAAATATGAGGGGTTACGGCTACAGGGATTGTTATCAGTGCAGACTCGATGGACAGAATGGCCTCCTTCTACACTGTAGGGATTCTATGATTCGTTCAATTCCTTAGACCAATGTCGGATTCTAGGAATGTGGTTGACTCTTAACTGGCCACAATTCAAGGGCAAATAGGGATGGGTAATAAATGTTGGCCCAGCCAATGATGCTCACAACTCATGAATACATTTTTTAAAAGAATCATTACATAGGGCTAATGGAAGGACCCTTAATAGTGTTGTCAAGCAGAGGGATCTTGGGGTACAAGTACATAGCTCTTTGAAACTTGGCACCCAAGTTGATAAAGTTGTTAAGAAGGCGTACGGTGCGTTAGCTTTTATTGGTAGAGGGATTGAATTTATGAGCCGTGAGGTTATGCTACAACTGTACAAAACTCTGGTGCGGCCGCACTTGGAGTATTGCGCATAGTTCTGGTTGCCGCATTATAAGAAAGATGTGGAAGCATTGGAAAGGGTGCAGAGGAGGTTTACCAGGATGTTGCCTGGTATGGTGGGAAGGCCTTATGAGGAAAGGCTGAGGGACCTGAGGTTATTTTCATTAGAGAGAAGGTTACGCGGTGACCTAATTGAGGCGTATAAGATGATCAAGGGATTGGATAGGGTGGATAGTGAGAGCCTTTTTCCTCGGATGGTGATGACCAACACGAGGGGACATAACTTTAAATTAAGAGGTGGTAGTTATAGGACGGATGTCAGAGGCAGGTTCTTTACACAGAGGGTGGTGAGGGCGTGGAATGCCCTGCCTGCAGCAGTTGTGGACTCGCCTACTTTGGGGGCATTCAAATGTTCGGTGGATAGGCATATGGATGATATTGGAATAGTTTAGGTTGGAGGGTCCACTGGCCGGCGCAGCATCGAGGGCCGAAGGGCCTGTACTGCGCTGTAATGTTCTATGTTCTATGTTACTTCTGGAAACATTCTTTCAATGCACCTGCTAAATGGCTGCAGGCCTGCAAATGGGCAGGCAAGGATTAGAAAGCAATTGTTCTATGTTCAAACTTTTAACCCGTGAAGCTGGCTCTTGTCTATAGAACGCCGAATCATTTCAGGATTAGTGAGAGAAGTTAACTTCAACTGAAACCAGAAGAGAGAGTGTTGGAAAATCTCAGCAGGTCTGGCAGCATCTGTAAGGAAAGAGCTGATGTTTTGAGTCCAGATGACCTTTTGTCAAAGCGTCCTTGACAAAGGATCAACAACTTTGACAAAGGATCATCTGAACTTGAAATATCAGCTCTTTTCTCTTCTTACAGATGCTGCCAGACCTGCTGAGATTTTCCAGCGGTTTCTCTTTTGGTTTCAGATTCCAGCATCCGCAGTAATTTGCTTTTAATTTCAAGTGGTTCTACTTTATTATTTATAGCTATATAACTTTATTTGGCGATAGATTTTTATCTATGTCTTTTTGTAGCTTGTGTTTGTCCCCTTTCTGCTGCTCAGATTCAGGGACATTGGATGATGTTGGAGAACAGGGGCCTTCACTTTCAGGATCTGGCTGGGTGTAGACCTTAGCTGGACACAGCGAAGGCCTCTTGTTATACTGCTCCAAAAGCACGTTCCTTGGCCACAGCTTTTGGAGGGGTGGGGTACCCCACACACTGGCATCAATGTGACTTTCTGCCAACCCCCCACCATTTTAAGCACCTCACTAATTATCCTGTTGCATCTTCCAAGCGATAAGGGGCATCTTGACAAATACACGAAGAGGATGGGAGTTGAGGGATATGGATCCCGGAAGGGTAGAAGGTGTTTGTTTGTTGAGCAGCATGGTCGGTTCAGGCTTGGAGGGCCGAAGGGCCTCTTCCTGTACTGTAATTTTCTTTGTCTTAAGCAACATGCCTATTATGGCTGAGCTACAGGTTGAAGTTGAGCTGTGCGATATATAACAAACGGGTTAATGAATTACATTGACTTAAGTTAGTAGAGGGAAGGATTTCACACGGATGCGGGCAGTTTGGTCAATATCGATGCACTACAGCAGATTTTTGCAAGGAGTTTTATTCACATAAGAAGCAGAACATGGCTTCCAAGGAAACTAATTCACACACCACTACACCGGACTCACCTGGGCTTTCTGTGCCACGTCCGTCATGGTTGCTCCTCACTCTTCTCAGACCTGGTTTTCTGATTAAGCTCCTTCAGCCTTGCCTCACAACTAAAGAGAAATGAGACATTATTTATTGCTCTTCAGCATTTGATCCCATCGTCAAGTTGTAGAAGATGATCCAGTTCAACGGGCCCAAGAGACCCTGACCACAGGGTATGTGAGTGTCGTGGTTACATTACTTGTCATCTAGATATTGAGTTTGAAATCCACCACACCTCTTTACATAGAAATTTCAAAGATAGAAGCAGGAGGAGGCCATTTGGCCCTTTGAGCCTGCTCCATCATTCATTACCATCATGGCTGATTATCTCCAACTCAATAGGCTAATCCTGCTTTCTCCCCATAACTTTTGATCCCATTCGCCCCAATTGCTACATCCAGCTGCCTCTTGAATGCATTCAATGTTTTGGCATCAACTACTTCCTGTGATAATGAAAATTTAATCTCAGTTTTCAAAATCTAGAAATCAAGAAGGTTTAAGTGATGATGAAACCATTATATTGTTGTAAAAGTCCAACTGATTCACCATTATCCTCCTGGGAAGGAAATCTGCTGTCTTTACTCAGTCTGGCCTGCTGGTGGCTCCAGACCGCACACCAACATACTGGACTCTGAACTTCTCTATGATCGGGGAGACAGTGGTGTGTTGGTATTGACGTTGGACTTAATCCAGGGACACGACTCTGGGGACTAGGGTTCAAATCCTGCCACTGCAGATGGCGAAATTTGAATTCAATAATAAAAAAAATCTGGAATTAAAAGTCTGATGACGACCTTTAATCGATTAAAAACCCATTTGGTTCACTAATGTCCTTCGAAGAAGGAAATCTGTCCTTCCCTGTATGTGACTCCAGACCCACAGCAATGTGGTGGACTCATAAATGTCCTCAAGAATGGGCAATGAATGCTGGCCCAGCTAACGATGTCCACATCCCATGAATTAATTGAAAAAGTGTCACACTGCTACAAGGGGAGGGCTGGAGGGGAACTACCATCATCTCTGTGCACCTTGGGATGGACAATAAACAGCAGCTTTGACAATGACCCTTCCCCACCCCACATTCTATGAATAATAAATAAATTGCCCGCCGATTCTCAGCCTGTTATGCAACCAATAGAATCCAGCAGACTACGAGGGAGCAAGGGGAGGTCTAATGATATTATCGCTAGGCTAATAATCCAGAAACTCAGCTCATGTTCTGGGGACCTGGGTTCAAATCTCACTGTGGCAGATGGTGCAATTTGAATTCAACAAAAAAATATACTGGGTGGCACAGTGGTTAGCATTGCTGCCTCACAGTGTCAGAACCGGAGTTCGATTCCAGCCTCAGGTGACTGCCTGTGTGGGGTTTGCATGTCCTCCCCATGTCTGTGTGGTTTCCTCCCACACTCCAAAGATGAGCGGGTTAGGTGGATCGACCATTCAAAATTTCCCATTTGTATCAGGAGGACTAGCCGGGTGAATACAAGGGGTTAATTTGGTAGGGCCTGGGTGGGAATGTTGTTGATACATGTTCAATGGGCTGAATGGCCTCCTTCTGCCCTGTGGGAATTCTGTGATTCCAGATAGGCAAAGGGCAATAGCAATTGGAATAAAGGGAAAGAGGCTGATTACATGTGGTGAATCTCAAAACGTCCTAAGTTTTAACATTGTACTTATTGTATAAGATGGCAACCGTTGTGTAAATATATTAAAAAGTGATTTGCAGCATTTCAGAAGCCCTGTCATTGTCCATCAGTCAGCAATTAAGAGTCCAACAAAATAGCTATTTCCAGCCCACAGCACTTAACCACTCTGTCTCTGTGCCTGTGGCTCTGTGTGTGTCTCAGTCTCTCCCTCGGTCTCCCTGTCCCGTCTTTCTCTCAGTCTCTTCTCACATGTCCAAGAGAATTCTTTGGGCTGTGGTATGTGTGGTATTGAAATAACCAGGATAAGGTTAAGAGGCAATTCAGATTCCTGTGCAACACAACACTGAAAAATGTTAGACCCTGCAAACTGATCGCCATCTCATTCCAGTCTGTGAATTACATTTTCAAAGGCGAAACAGCAGCTCTGAAGACAGCCACAGAGATCCCTACATTAAAAATATTAGTGAAGATATTCTGAAACGGAACCTTTTTATAACATTCCAAACTTCAGCCTTAACCAGAATTTAAAAAAAGAAATATATTAAAGTTTATTTATTAATACCATGAATAGGCTTACATTCACAGTGCAATGAAGTTACTGTGAAATCCCCTAGTCACCACACTCCAGTGCCTGTTCGGATACACTAAAGGAGGATTTAGCATGGCCCATGCACATAACCAATGTGTCTTTTGGATTCTGGGAGGAAACCGGAGCACTCTCAGTCATTCATGTTTCATAAGACCACCTCTCATTCTTCTAAACTCCAATGGATATAAGCCAAGCCTCTCCCAATCTTTTCTAACTGGGAAAAATACCCCCATTCTAAGTTAAAGTTTATTTATTAGTGTCACAAGTAGGTTTACATTCACACTGCAATGAAATTACTGTGAAAATCTCCTAGTTGACACACTCTGGCGCCTGTTTGGTACATTGAGGCCAAATTTAGCATAGCCAATTTACCTCACCAGCACATCTTTCAGACTGTGGGAGGAAACTGGAGCACCCGGAAGAAACCCACATAGACACGGGGAGAACATGCAGACTCTATGCAGACAGTCACCCAAGCCAGGAATTGAACCCAGATCCCTGGCGTTGTGAGGCGGCAGTGCTAACCACTCTGCCACTGTGCTGTGCTAATATTATAATGGTGGGGAGAGAATGCAGAAAGTCTGAGGTACAGAAGCATCTGGATGACCTGGTATACGAGTCGGGAACAGTTTGTACACAGATACAACAAGCCATGAGGAAGGCAAATGAAATGTTGTTTATTGGAAGGGGAGTGAAATGTAAAACTAGGGGTAATGCTACAGTTATACAGGGTATTGATGAGAACATAATGAGAGCACGGTGTACACTTTAGGTCTCCTTCTTTAAGAAAGAACGTTAGAAGCGGTTCAGCAAAGTTCATGTGACTAATTCCTAGCACAGTGGTTAGCACTGCTGCCTCACGGCATCAGGGACCTGTGTTCGATTCCTGACTTGGGTCCGCACATTCTCCTTGTATCGGCATGAGTTTCCTTCAGGTGCTCCAGTTTTCTCTCACAGTCCAAAAGATGTGCTGGTTAGGCGCATTGGCCACGCTAAGTTCTCCCTCAGTGTACCTGAAGAGGTGCCAGAGTGTGGCGACTAGGAGATTTTCACGCTAACTTCATTGCAGTGGTAATGCAAGCCTACTTATAACAAAAAATAAATAAAACAAATTTCCAAATTTGCAGGTGACATAAAACTTGCAAGTATTGTGAAACATGAGGGGGTCCAATGATAGACTTCAGAGGAACATTGACAGGCTGGTGGGATGGGCAGACAGGTGGCAAATGAAATTTAATGTAGAAACGTAATGCATTTTGGTAGGAAGAATGAGTTAAACTCATACAAAGAGGGTGCAGGCATAGACTAAGCTTGGAATATATATGCATACATTGTTGAGGGCGGCAGACAATATTGAGAAATCGAGATAGAGAGTACCAAAGCAAGGAGGTTATGATGAATCTTCCTTATATACTGGCTCAGCATTAACCAGCGTATTGTATTCACTTCGAGGCAAAACATTTCAGGAGAGATTCAGGGGCCTCAGAGAAGATGCAGAAAGGATTTCTGGGAATAGTTCCAGGGTTGAGGAATTTTAGTTCTGTGTTTACTTTGGAAAAGCTGGAGTTGTTATCCTTCAAGAAGAGAAGATTGTGAGGAGATCTGTTCAAAACCATGAAGGGTCTAGACAGAGTCAACAGAGAGAAACCGTTCCCATTGGTGGACACTGATATAAAGTAAAAACCAAGGAACCAATGACAACGTGCACAATAAATCTACATTTTTGCCCATTCTACATCAATGGAGACGAAGTGCAAATGGTTGAGTGTTTCGTGATTTTAGGTGTCCAAATAACCAACAATATATCCTGGTCCCTCCATGCTGACTCTATAGTTAAGAAAGTCCACCAATGCCTCTACTTTCTCAGAAGACTAAGGAAATTTGCCATGTCCACTATAATCTTCACCAACTTTTACATATGCACCACAATCTTTCTGGTTGGATTACAGTTTGGTATGGCTCCTGCTCTAAGAACAAAGAACATTACAGCACAGAATAGGCCCTTCAGCCTTCCAAGCCTACACCAACCATGCTAAACTGAAATCCCCCACTGTTCCAGGGACCATATCCCTCTATTCCATCCTATTCATGTATTTGTCCAAATGCCCTTTAAAACTCCCTGTTAGCCCAGTTTCCACTACCTCTCCCGGCAGCAAGTTCCAGGCACCCACCACTCTTTGTGTAAAAATTTGCCTCGTACATCTCCTTTAAACCTTACCCCTCGCACTTTAAACTGCAACAAACTACAAAGGGTTATGAACAAAGCCCAGTCTATCACTCAAACCAATCACCAATCCACTGATACTGTCTACACTTCCCGCTGCTTAGGAAAAACAGCCGGCATAATCAATGATTCCACGCACCCCGGACATTCTCTCTTCCACTTTTGTCTGTCAAGAAAAAGATACAAAAGTCTGAGGACACGTACCAAGAACTGAGGGCATGACTCAAGAACAGCTTCTTCCCACTGGCATCAGACTTTTGAATGGACTTATTTCACATAAAGCTGACCTTTCTCTACACCCTAGATATGATTGTAACACTACATTCTGAACTCACTCCTTTCCTTTTTTATGTAAAGTATGCTTTGTACAGTGTGCAAGAAACAATACTTTTCACCGTATACTAATACATGTGATAACAATAAATCAAATCAAAGTGTTCAGGATCTGAAATGCATTAAGTATGGTGGAGGCAGATTCAATCAGCAGAGAGGACAAATTTACCAGGCTTTGGAGAAAGAGCAGGGGAACAGGACTTTGTGAGAAGTTGAGTTGAGTTATTTTTGTAGAAAGCCAGCATGGACACAATGTACTGAATGGCCACCCGCTGTGCTGTAATCAATCCATGGTGTAGGGATGAAATTCCAGAGCTTGGGGCTGTTAGGGGCCAGATATGAGGTATATTTTTTAGACCTCAACTATTGTTTGATTTTAGCATTAGTGTGAGGATAGGGTATTTCACTCTAGGTGAGATTTTATTGACACACTGGGAAGCTTTATCAAAGCAAACTGTATTTAACAATACAGTTTAACTATAACAGATGAAGTAGCTTAACTTTTACCAATTGAAATACTTAAACATGACAAGATACTATTCATAACCACTAACCTATTTCTATTAGTTCCAATTTAAGCAATATTCCTCATAGACTTAAAATCCTCTTCAAAACCAGTTAACAAACAATACACACTTGTGTATTTTTATTTGTTGACCATCTGACAGCCTTAAATATCCCTGGAGACGGAGAGATAGAGAGATACCTGAATTCTAACTTTCAATCAGCAGCATCCAGAGAGAGAAAGTGAGAGAGAGAGAGAGAGAGAGAAAGACACTTCTTGCTTCTTTTGGACACAAGCAGAAACTGCCTGTTTTTCCCCTGTCAGTCTTTTAAAGCTTATTTATCAGTGTCACAGGTAGGTTTACATGAGCACTGAAATGAAGAAAATCTCCTTGTTGCCACACTCCGACACCTGTTGGGCTACACTAAGGAAGAATTTAACATTAGACCCACGCACCTAACCAGCACACTTTCGAACTATGGGAGGAAACTGAAGCACCCAGAGGAAACCCATGCAGGCATGGGGAGAACGTGTAAACTCCACATAGACAGTGACCCAATCTGGAAATTGAACCCAGGTCCCGGGGTTCTGTGGGATAGCAATCCAAAGATGTGCAGGTTAAACGAATTGACCATGCCAAATTTACCCTGAGTGTACCTGAACAGTTGCCAGAATGTGGCGACTAGGGAATTTTCACAGTAACTTCATTGCAACGTTAATGTAAGACTGCTTGTGACTAATAAACTTCAAACTTTAGTTAAATACTCAAAAAACAAACTGTACCACCATAACATCCCAAAGGAAGGGGCTTTGAATTGTACAGAAATCAAACCCAGGCCTCCCAAATGGAATTCTACCATAAATGAACACAGCCTAGGTCCACAATTCACGTGACTCTGTCTCTTGTCAATCAATCTAATTAAACCCTCGTCTGAAACCCCAGGGAAAAAACAAAAATAAATCAAACGCATTAGCTCCAATGAAAACAAACATTCCATCATCTAGGATCAATTATTCTCTCACATTCTCAGCCTGGATCAGACAGATCAGCACTGTATAAACAAAGTTGAATTTTAAACATACTCTTATAAGAAACATGACATAAATACATTTCTTAAAGGCACAATATCATTACCAGAGTTAACAGCTCAAGGCACAGCCACTAATTAGCCACTAATAATGGATGCACAAAAAGCCAGAATTGGGGGAGTGTAGAGAAATTCAAGGGTTATAGCTCAGAGGCTGGAAGGAGTGTGGATTTGACATAAGGATGAGAGTTTTAAACTTGAATGTTGCTTGATCAGGAGCTAAAGTAGCTCTGTGAAAACAGAACGATGGCTGAAATGGGACTACTGCAGTTCAGTGCTGGACTTTGTAAAATGCCATCAAGGAAAATCCTACAAGTTAAAACGTACTGATATTCCTGGGAGTCCATATGAGTGCATAGTGTTCTCAACCCAACATATATCACAACTGATCAGCAGTGAAATAATTAGTCTTATGTTTTGAGAACGTTTCAATGTTCGTTAGTTCCCTTTTGTTTGAGTTGTATCCTTTACTATTGTTCTTTTCTGACTATGGTGCTGTGCAATTAGCAGACTGAACACAACCGTGGCTCAGTGGGTCACATTGTCTCTGAGCAACAGTTTGTGTCAGATCCATAGTCTACAAAGTGTAGACTGACACTGCAGTGCAGTATTGAGGGAGTGCTGCATTGTTGGAGACATTGTCTTTTAGATGAGATGTTGAGCAAAGGTCTCTTGTTCTCTCAGGTGGATACAAGAGATCCCATGGTGCTATTTCGAATAAGAGCAGTGGATGTTCTTCCTGATGTCTTGGCCAACATTTATTCCTTAATCAAAATCCCAAAAATAGATCATTTGGCCATTATCCCATTGCTTTTTGTCAAGGGTTTGCTGAATGCAAATTATCTGCTTGGTTTCACACATTACAACAGTGGTGATACATCATTGGCTGTAAAGGTTGTGAAAGATGCTAAATAAATGCAAGTCTCTCTTTTCTTTTCTCTCACCTCCATGAGGGACCATCCATCAAAACATTCTCGCCATGCCTGCATGGGTTTTCTCCCACAGTCCGAGACATGTGCGGGTTAGGTGGATTAGCTGTGGTAAATGTGCAGGATTATGTGGATAGGGTGGAGGGGAGGGCTTGGCAAGATGCTTTTTCAGACAGTCAACACAGACACAATGGGCTGAATGGCCTCTTCCCGCACTATTGGATTCTTTGGTTCTAAAAGCTCAAGTGACACATCCAAAAGTTGCTGGATATTGACACAGGGCAGCATAACACACCACACCAGAACAGTAACTGTAATAAATCATGGATTTCTAGATTCTGAAGCAGTAGGAAGAGAGCCTAGGCAGTGTGACATTGGAATAGAGGATCAGCCATGATCAGATTGAATGGTGGAGCAATCTCGGAGGGTCAAATGGACTCCTCTTGCTCCTACTTTCTGTGTTTCTATTTTATGGAACAGAGGTTGGCCATTCAGCCCGTTGAGCCCATGCCAGCTCTTTTCACCGCAGTTACATTGATATAGCACTTGGGCTGAAGGGGTTCAAAGGTTATGGGGGTGAAAGCAGGATTAGGCTATTATGATCGTGTTGAGTGGTGGAGCAAGCTTGAGGAGCCAAATGGCTTCCTCCTGCTTCTATGTTTCTATGTAAGTTATCCTTTGGAATCGATCACCAGAGTCAGTGCAGGACAATACACACTGAACAAGGCTGAATCATTACTGAACTATACAATACACATTACACACTAACTCGCCATACTATGAAGGCTCTATCACTCTGCAGTGATAATCTGCTCAAAGGGAAGATTTTAGCTCATTTCTCCACACCGTGTAATCTACACAAACTTCTCCAGGTGCTTATAAGAGCCTCCCTTTTCCAATTCCAATGAGTAACATGATTAGGAAACAAATCGGTGAGATGGATTTCAGTCTTCCTGGTGTGTGCTCGAGGATTAATGTCCTTGCATTAAGGTAATCTTTCTCTACACCCTCGCTATGACTGTAACACTACATTCTGCGCTCTCTCCTTTCCTTCTCTACGAATGGTATGCTTTATCTGTATAGCATGCAAGAAACAATACTTTTCGCTGCAAACTAATACATGTGACAATAAATCAAATCAAAAACTAATAGGAAACACAGTATGTTTTCCCAAAGGATTCTGTGCCTGTTAGAAGCTGTTGTCCTATGAAATTCCAGCTCTTCCACTATTATAACCGAGAATCTGGTGATTGTACAATTGGCCATTACTCACCACCATAAATGTGGGATCCCCTCATTTGGGCTTGGAGCAATTTGTAAAAGGACAGCAATGCCCACTCACTAAGGTCTTCACTGACCCTCCGACAGCATTAATATTATAACATGTGCAACCCACAACAACACCATGTACACTACCATCCACAATATACCAGCCACACTGTATAAGGCACATGGTGCAGCAGGAATATGACATGTCATTTAAAAGAAGTAAATTACTGTGGATGCTGGCATCGGAAACCAAAAGAGAAAATGCTGGAAAATCTCAGCAGGTCTGGCAGCATATGTAAGGAGAGAAAATGTTTCCAGTCCAAATGATCCTTTATCAAAACTTTAGATTTTCCACGTCATTTAGTTGACATTAAGAAATAATTGCAACAGAAGAATTGACAAGGAGGGAAGTTTGTATTTGTGATATTAACACGTCATTCATTTTCATTTGTATTAACCTGTAAAATGCAAATGAGTTGATGGGGTAAATTTTACCATCCTGCCTATCAGAGGAATTAGAGCGGGCAAGGTGTGGACCACGGAAAGGTTTGTTGATCTTGGGCAGGATTTTATGGTTTCGGGACAAGTGTGGCCATAGAATCCCACCCAATCTCTCATAGGGATATATCCAGAGGAAAGAAACTTACATTTCCATATCACTTCCTCGTATCTCCAAAACGTCCCAAAGTGGTTAATAGCCAGAGGATTATTTTTGAATGTGGTCACCTATTGTTGGGACGGCACGATAGCTAGCACAGCTGCCTCACAGCGCCAGGGACCCAGGTTTGATTCCCAGCCTGGATCACTGTCTCTGTGGAGTCTGCGCATTTTCCCCGTGTCTGTGTCGGTTTCTTCTGGGTGCTCCAGTTTCCATCCTCACTCCAAAAGGTGTGCTGGTTAGGTGCACTGGCCGAGCTGAATTGTCCCTCAATGTACCGAGCAGGCGCTGGAGTGTGGCGGTTAGAGGATTTTCACAGTAACTTCATTGCAGTGTGAATGTAAGCCTACTTTTGACAATAATAAATCAACTTTAATCAAACAAGTAATTGAGGCCAAAACATTGAATGTTTTCAAGAAACAGTTAAGTATTCCTCTTGGGGTGAGAGATCAAAGGATTTGGGGGGGGGTGTGGGGGTAGGCTATTGAATTGGGAGTTCAGCTATGATTATAATGAATGGCAGAACAGGTTCAAAGGGCTGAATGGCCTTCTTAGAATATAGAACAATACAGCACAAACAGGCCCTTCAGCCCACGAGTTGCGCCGATCACATCTACCAATCCACAGACCTACCTATAACCCCCTACCCTATTCTTTTCCATATACTCATCCAGAAGTCTTTTAAAAGACCCCAGTGAGTTTGCCTCAACAACCTCCGATGGCAGTCGGTTCCATTCACTCCACCCTCTGGGTGAAAAACTTACTCCTGACATCTCCTTTGTATTTGCTTCCCTGCACCTTAAATCTGTGTCCTCTCGCAGTGACCATTTCAGTTCGGGGAAATAGTCTCTGAGAGTCCACCCCATCTATTCTTCTGCTCCTATCTTCTATGTTTCTAAAGACAGCTGCCAATTTGCACACAGCAAGGCTCCAGTAGCAGCAAACAAAATAAATGGGAAATTTATCTGTTCACGATGGAGGGAGGGCTGTTTTCCAGGGCCCCAGGGAAACTCCCCCCATCCTAACGCTGTATAATCTACAACATCCCACCTGGGCAGTTGGTGGGGGGTCTCGGTTTAATATCTCAGCTAGAAGGCAGCACCTCCCATTCATGCACCCGCCACAGGAGTCATATACCGGACAGCCCAACTGCATCATGTGCTAAAGTATCTGGAGAGGGGACTGAAGCAGGACCTTAGGACTCAGAGTATTCACAACAGCTAACATTAAAATGTAGACTGGCAAACAATTCATTCCCAGCGTTTCAGTTCTGAGTTTACATTCTGTGGATTCAGAGTGAGTTTTTGCCATTGATTTCATTTTTGGACATATTAATTTTAGACTGACACAGATGAGGTTGAATCCTTGTGCACCTCCTTAGATAATACCTAATTAGAGTTGTTGCGCTATGATTGCTAATATTACACATTGCCCTACATATCGCTACATACCTTCAGTCAGTGTTCAATTCCAAAAATAGTACTCCTGAAAGGCGCTGGACTACATCTTCAGTCAGATCAACTTGACTGATGATGTTTTGCTTCATCCACAGTTTTATGATTGTATGTTGTCGCTTGTTAAGATTTCTTGGAGATACCGTGTCAGAATGTTATTTCTCCAGCTTTTCTCCCCCACCACCTACCCTCCCTCAACAATTTTCTCTCAAAGCAAATGTCTTTTCATCATCTTGTCTGCGTGATCATTACATTCTCAGAAGTATCTCTGTGCCAAAATTTGGCAATTACTTTTAATGGAAGAAGGTGGAAGAGAGGATGTCCGGGTGTGTGGGGTCCTTAATTATGCTGGCTGCTTTTCCAAGGCAGCAGGAAGTGTAGACAGAGTCAATGGATGGGAAATTGATTTGTGTGATGGATTAGGCTTCATTCATGACCCTTTGTAATTTCTTGCGGCAAAGCAGGAGCCGTATCACAGCTTGGTATGGGTTCCTGCTCTGCCCAAGACTGCAAGAAACTACAAAAGGTTGTGAAAGAAGCCCAGTCCATCACGGAAACCAGTCTCCCATCCACTGACTGTATTTACACATCCCACTGCCTCAGAAAAACAACCAGTATAATCAAACACCCCACATGCCCCAGACATTCTCTCTTCTACCTTCTTCCATCAGGAAAAAGATACAAAAGTCTGAGATCACATACCAACCGACTCAAGAACATCTTCATTCCTGCTGCCATCAGACTTTTGAATGGACCTATCTTGTGCTAAGTTAATTTTTCTCTATATCCTAGTTATGAATGTAATGCTACATTCTGCACTCTCTCCCTTCTTTGTCTATGAATGGTATGCTTTGTCTGTATAGAATGCAAGAAACAATACTTTTCACTTTATACCAATGCATGTGACAATAATAAATCAAATCAAATGTTGGTTTATGCTTGCCATTTCGTCAAGTTGTGCAGGAGAAGTTTTCGAGTCTGGGACCAAACACCATTCACCCACCATCTCTCTCGTCTCTGACCTTCGTTGGCTCACGCAATGTCTTTGTCTTCCTTCTCAAATCCCTCAGTAACCTTCTCCCTCCCAATCTCTGTCATTTCTTGTACTATAATTCTGCCCACTGATTTGCTTCACTTTACCATTTCATACCTTCAGCTATCTCAGCTCATAGCTCTGGAATTCCCACCCGAATCCTCTCTATCCTCTGGTTAGCTCTGCTGCCTCACAGCGCCAGGAACTCGAATTCGATTCCCAGCTTAGGGTACTGCCTGTGTGGAGTCTGTACATTCTCCCCATATCTGCGTGCGTTTCCTCCAGGTGCTCCAGTTTCCTCCCACAGTCCGAAAAATGTGCTTGTTAGGTGCATTGGCCATACTCAAATCTCCCTCAGTGTATCTGAACAGGTGCTGCAGTGTGGTGACTAGGGGACTTTCACGGTGACTTCATTGCAGTGTCAATGTGAGCCTACTTGTGACACTAATAAATAAACTTAAAGCTTCTCTCTTCTTCTTTGCAATCCACCTAAAAACTTAACTCTATGATCAATCTTATAGTCATCTGCCCTGATATATCCAAGTGAGGCTGATGCCAAATTCTGTTTGATCATAATCCTGTCTGAAGATATTTTGCAATGTGTTATATAAAAGCAAAATGTCATTATGTGCAATAAAAGGCCTTTTCAAATACATATGGCAGGGATTATAGCTACTGTGAAATCCCAATGAGTTTGACAGGTTGTTTGCCTGTGGGGGCATCACCACCAATGCTGTCCTCAGCCAGACTTGTGAATTTTCCAGGAAAGATCAGTGGATCAAAGCAGAAAGGTCAGTCCATTTCCTCCCTAATTCAAGTACTCGAGAAATCAATTTGAATAGCCCAACTGCTCACCCGAATGAAGTCAACAGGGAAACAATCAAACCTTTCTTTTATTCGTTAATCAGACATGGGAGTTGCTGGCTGGGCCAGTATTTATTGCCCATCCCTACTTGCTTCAGGGAAGTTGAAAGTCAACCACATTGCTGTGGCTCTGGAGTCACAGGTAGGCCAGACCTGGGGTAAAGATGGTAGATTTCCTTCTCTAAAGGACATTAGTGAACCAGATTGACAATGGTTTCATGGTCATCTTTAGATTCTTAATTCCAGATTTGTTTTACTGAGAACCCAGATCCCCAGAACATTAGTTAAGTTTCTGGGTTAATAGCCCAGCGATAAAAAACTTGTGGGAGAGAATTCAGGATTTCCCTTTGAATGACATGCTGTCTGATTTCTCTCCTAAATGCAAAGCTCAAATTTTAAAGCTAATGTCCCCTTGCTCTGGACTCTTCCAACGGAGGAAATATCAAATCATTTTATCATAGTAACACCTATCATGGCAGCACCAGGGACCCGGGTTCAATTCCAGTCTCGGGTGACTGTCTACGAGTAGTCAGGATGTTCTCCCTGTGTCTGCATAGGTTTCCTCTTGGTGCTCCAGTTTCTTCTCACTGTCCAAAGATTTGGGGGTGGATTGGCCATGCTAAATTGCCCATTAGTATCCCAAGATGTGTAGGTTAGGGGGATTAACATGTTACATAAGGTGGACCCCCAAGCACCCAGAAATACTCTCTTCCACCTTCTTCCATCAGGAAAAAGATACAAAAGTCTGAGACCAACCGACTCAAGAACAGCTTCTTCCCTGCTGCCATCAGACTTTTAAATGGACCTACCTCATACTAAGTTGACTCTTTTGTATACCCTAGCTATGACTGTAACACTACATTCTGCACACTACCCTTCTCAATGTATGGTATGCTTTGACTATATAGTGCACAAGAAACAATATTTTTCACTGTTTACTCATATACGTGACAATTATAAATCAAGTTTATTTATTTATTAGTCACAAGTAGGTTTACATTAACACTGCAATGAAGTTACTGTTAAAATTCCCCAGTTGCCACACTCCAGCGCCTTTTCAGGTACGCTGAGAAGAATTCAGCATGACCAATTTATCTAACCAGTACATCTTTCAGACTGTGGGAGGAGACCAGAGTACCTGGAGGAAACACATGCAGACTCCACACAGACAGTGATCCAAACTGGAAATCGAACCCAGGTTCCTGGTGCTCTGAGTTAGCAGAGCTAACATGGGATTACGGGAAAAGAACCTGGGTTGGATGGTCTATCGGACAGTCAGTGAGGACTCAATAGGCTGAAGGGCCTCATTCTGCACCGTAGGGATTCTACGATACTCTGAATGACAGAAAGTTGCATTGAATTTACAGCACTTGATGTAACAGAACCTCATTGCAGGAGTTCCTCCAAGACTCAACCACTTTCAGCTGCTTCATGACTGACCTTCCCTCCATCATAAAGTCCGAATTGGGAATGTTCACCAACATTCAGCTTTATCTGTGGCTCCTCAGATACTGGAGTAGCTTACATCCATACACAGCAAGATCTGGACAACACGTAGGCTTCAACTGATCAGTGCCAAGTAACAGTCGGTACACAAAGGACCATCTCCAGCAAAACAGAACCTAACCATTGCCTCCTGACATTCAATATCATCACCATTGCTGAATCCCCCATTGTCAACATCATGGGAACTTGTCATTGACCAGGAACTGAGCTGGACTAGATATATAAATACTGCGGCCACAAGAGCAGGTCAGAAGCTTGGCATTCTTTGGAGAGTAACTCAGCTCCTGATTTCCCAAAGCCTGCCCATCATCTACAAGACACAAGTGTGATGGATGCTCCCCACTTGTCTGGTTGAATGTGACACCAACAATACCCAAGTTCAACACCATCCAGGATAAAGCAGTCCTCTCAGTCAGCACCCCATCTGTGAACATTCACTCCCTCCATCACTGACACACAGTGGCAGCAATATGTACCATCTACAGGATACACTGCAGCAGCTCACCAAGGTTCCTTCAACAGCACCTTCCAAACCAACAATCTCCACCAAATAGAGGACAAGGGCAGCAAATTCAGTAACAGCATCACCTATAAGTTCCCTCCCAAGCCACACATCATCCTGACTTGGAACAATGTTATGTTCCTTCACTTTTGCTGGGTCTACCTTCTGGATCTCCCTTCCTAACAGCACTGTGGGTGTACCTACAGCAGAAGGACTGCAGCAGTTCAAGAAGGCAGTTCACCACTAACTTCTCAAGGGTGCTTAGGAATAGGTGTAAATATTAGTCTTGCCAACAATGGCCACATCCTATGAAAGAAATAGGTAAAGGTCTATGTTGAGTTATGTTCCCAACTCTCTCTGCTTAACCATATCAAAATATAATTCTGTTCCTTTCTCCCTCAAGCCTTTACCAAGCTTCCCCATAATTGAAAAATAATTGTGGAATATAAAACTATCTTGGTGATGATTGCCATGACAACCATCATTGATTGTTGTAAAAACCCAGGAAGGAAATCTGGTATCCTTACCTGGTCTGGCCTACACGTGCCACAGAGCCACAGCAATGTGCTTGACTTTAAAGATAACTTCATGGACTCCACAGTTTAATGATGTGCAGGTTAGATGAATTGGTCATGCTAAATTGCCCTTTGGTGTCCCGAGACGTGTAGATTAGGGGATTAGCGAGACTAAATATGGGGAAATCATGAAGATAGGGCATTTGTGAACCTGGGTAAAATGCTCTGTTGGAGAGTCGGTGGGCCAAATGGCCCATTTCTGCACTGTAGGGATGCTATTGCTCTTAACTACTCTCTGAACTGGCTGAGGAAGAGACACAGTTCAAGGGTAATTAGGATTGGGCACCAAACTCTGGCCTTGCCATGGACACCCACATCCATTGAAAGAATTAATAAAAAAATAGGTCTGGAGTATTCATCTCAGACACTACTTAAGGGTGCGAGTCCCATATTCAAACCATTTTCTGATACGTACATTTCTCCTGAATTTCCGATTGAAATTATTCGGAATTATCTTGTACTTACGGGCCCCTAATCTGACCTCACTTGCAGGTGAGAACATCACCTCTTTAGTTACCTTATCAAACTATTTTATACTCTAGAGGACGTCTATCAAGATCTCAGTCTTCTCTATCCTGCTTAATCTTTACTAGTAAGGAGGCATTGCTTCGAAATGAACCCTAATGCTTTCTTCATCTTTCAGAAAATGACCTTATCAATCCCTGCCATTTCTTTTATGATTTAATTATCTGTATCCCCAGTCCCTCAATTCTACGCAAACATTTATTTTCCAGGGAGAATGTGACCTCTTCGTTGCTCTTACCAAAAGCTATTACCCAACACTTGACTATAGGAACATTCGTTGGCCAATGTGACCCTCATTCTTCCAGATTTATTAATATCTTCAGTATTGTGTTCCACTCTCCATTAACTGCAGTCTCACATTTAGTGTAATCCACAATTTTTTTGACTCTCAGACCCAAATTTTTTGTTTTATTCATTCATGGGACATGGGCCTCGCTGACTGGGTCAGTATTTATTGCTCACCCCTAATTGTCCTTTGGAGGGCAGTTGAGAGTCAACCACATTGCTATGACTCTGGAGTCACATGTAGGCCAGACTGGATAAGGACGGCAGATTTCCTTCCCTAAAAGGACATTAGTGAACCAGATGGATTCTTCCCGACAATTGACAATGGTTTCTATGGTTATCAGTAGATTCTTAATTTCAGATATGGTTTTACTGAATTCAAATTCCACCCAGGAACCTGGAGTAGATTTTGGATTCTGTGCCAGAATCTCTGGCATAGCGGGATTCGAACCTAGGTCCCCCAGAACGTTAGCTGAGTTTCTGGATTAATAGTTTAGTAATAATACCACTGGGCCATCGCCTCCCTATTATCTTTATATAATTAGCTCACAACAGTGCAGCAGCATCCATCCTTGTAAAAGACCACTTCCCACATTTTGCTCATCCAAGTAATGACCTGTGATCCCTATTTTCCAGTGTCTGCTTTATAGCCAACTTTATCCACCCTGCTACACGTCTCCACTTATCCATTTATCCAAACCTTCAGTCACATACACCATTTTCTCAAAGTCCACATTGCTATTCCTCCAAAGAATTCGATAAAGTTGGTCAATTACAACCTTTCCTTTTGGAATCCCTATTGACCATCCATTATATTTTCAGCTTATAGATGCTTTTCTATTGCAGCAGGAGAGCATCAGAAACTGGGGAGCACAGATTAGATATAATTGGCAAAAGGAGGAAAAGTGAAGTGAGGGGAAAGCTTTTCACTCAAAGGGGTGGTTGGAATCTGGAATGAATTTCCTGAGAGGGTGGTGGAGGCAGGTTCGATCGAGGTATTCAACAGGGAATTGGATTGCTATCTGAAAGAATGTACAGGTCACGGTGATAAGGCAATGGAGTGGGACTCTTTCGGAAAGCCAGTGTCGACTCAGTGGGCTGAATGGCCTCCTCCTGCACTACAATGATTCTGTGATCTTTGAGTGGCATTCCATTATGAAAAGCTTCCATTCAGCAAGTACTGTGGGGCAGCACGGTGGCACAGTGGTTAACACTGCTACCTCACAACAGTAGGGACCCAGATTCAATTCCTGCCTAGGGTCACTGTGCGGAGTCTGCATGTTCTCCCCGTGTCTGCATGAGTTTCCTCCAGGTATGTCAATTTCCTCCCACAATCTGAAAGACGTGCTAGTTAGGTGCATTGGCCATTTTAAATTCTCCATCAGTGTAACCCAAGCAGGCACTGGACATTGGCGACTAGGAGATTTTCGCGGTGACTTTATTGTGGTGTAAGCCTACTAATAAGTTTAAATACTGCTAGCCTACACTAATAAGTAAACTAGAAAAAAAACACTGTAGCAGTATGGTGGTCCCGCAGTTGGAACCTGAGAGGAGAGTTATCTAGTTATACAATCACATAGTTGATTCAATCTGTTCTCTCGTTGTAAATTCTTATTTATTATTGCTGATACATCCCTTGTTACTTTGAGCCACATCGAGTTATCCTTGATTTGTTATAAATGACCTCTTGTAAACAAATTCCTGCCTCCTCTCCCTGCAGATGGGGGTGGCTGCCTGTTATCAGAAACTTAAACATTAACTGAGAGGAAGTGAGCATATCTTTATAACATTTTACACACTTTATTTTCCAGTGATGGTTCTACAATGTTGAATTTAAAGTTGAAACAGTGTGCGAAACGAGCAAGTTAAATGCACATTTTTTATGTGTGTAACATAATATTTGTTTTTGAATCCCTACAGTGCAGGAAAGATCGTTCAGCCCATTGAGTCTGCACTGACTCTCTGACAGTGTATCTTATCCAGGCCCTATCCCTGTAAACCTACACAGTTAGTTTGGCCGTACAATCTGCACATCTTTGGAGTGTGGGAGGAAACTGGAGAACTTGGAGGAAACCCATGCAGACATGGGGAGAATGTGCAAACTTTACACTTACAGTGGCCCAAGGTCAGGTCCCTGGCGCTGTGAGGCAGCAGTTCTAACCACTGTGCTAATGTGCTTCTTTTAGTATATATTTCCTGGAGTGTTGAAGCTCAGTAAGAAGTCTCACAACACCAGGTTAAAGTCCAACAGGTTTATTTGGTAGTAAACGCATTAAAGTTCTACAGAAGATGTAATTGAGGTGTTTAAGTTGAGCAAAAGATTTGTTTGGGTTGACGGAGAATGATTGTTAATCTCTGATGGGAGAATATTCAGAACAAGAAGCTTTAACCAAGCTGATTCCTGGGACGGTAGATCTGTTATGTTAGGAGAAACAAAGGCACTTAGAAATATATTCACTGGAGTTCAGAAGAGTGAGAGAGGATCTCAGGAAAACTTATAAAATTCTAACAGGGTTAGAGAGGATAGATTCAGAAAGGATGTTCTCAATGGTGGGGGGAATCTAGAACTGGGGGGTTTGAAGATAAGGAGTACACCATTTAGAACTGAGGTGAAGAGAAGTTTCTTCACCAGAGGGTGGTGAATGTGAAGAATTCATGACTACAGAAAGTAGTTGAGGCCAAAACAATGTCCGATTTCAAGAAGAAATTAAATGTAGCTCTTGGACTAAAGGGATCAACGGACATGAGAGGAAGGAGGGGGGGTGAATCAGGATATTGAATTTGATGATCAGCTATGATCATAATGAATAGCAGAACAGGTTTGAAGGGGCGAATGGTCTATTCTCACTTCTGTGTTTCTACATTTAAAGTTGATACAGTGTATAAAATGAGATTGGTGCAAGTTAAATGCACATTTTGAATGTGTATATATAATGATTTCTTCAGTATACATTCCCTGGAGTATGGAAGATAGAATTGAGGTGTTTAAGTTGATCAAAGGATTAAGGTTGATGGAGAAGAATTGATAACCTCTGGGAGAATATTCAGAACAAGAGGCCATAATCTCAACCTTAGGGTGAATCCGTTTGGAGCTGATGTCAACAATAATTGACACAAGATGTGGAAAATTTGTGAATGTTGGAAACTTTCTCCTCAAAATAAAAAGATTTGGAAGCTGGACATTAGTTAAAAACTTCAAAACTGTGATTGGCAGTATTTTTAATGTTTGCTATTAAGAGTTATGGACCAAGACTTGTATATGGAATAAAACTGATAAGGTATGTTCTAACTGAATGGCAGAAGAGGCTGGAAGAGCTTGACTGGCCTATTCCTGTGAGAAAGCTTCTAACTCTCTGAAACTTAGAGAAAAATGAAGAGTTGATTACGCAGAACAGCAGGGCCAATTGTGAGCCACAGAAGGACTATATTCCCATGCTTAACACAAGAGTAATTCCCTATAATCTTGATCCACCTTGTTAGCCAAACTGATTGTCTGGAAAATATTGAAATTACCCCATTGCCGGCACACATTGATATTCTCTTTAGATTTACAGTTGATTGGAATATGAACTGGTCTTTAAATTGGTCACAGTCTTGATGTCGATGGGGAGTCAGAGTAACGTGCACAGCTGAAAGTCAAGATGGGGAGTAATTGATCATGTCCAAAGGAATGATATTCAGATGCATGGGCTATTTTGGAAAGCTGATGTAAAAGGGCAGTGACATGTGTCTGACAGGAATGTTGGGCCTGGTACGGATGGGTGCCTGACACGTCTGCTGTTCACTTCTGTCAGAACACCAATCCGCTTCACGAGTAACAAAGTCATTGGACGTCAGCAGATTATTTACAAATGTTTGGATGCCAGTACGTAATGTTTGCTTTGGCTTCCTATCCAGTGACGATTCAACTTGAAAACTCTCACCCTCGCCTTCAAATCCCTCCCTTGCCTCGGCCCCGCCCTACCTCTGTCACTTCCTCCAGTCCTGTCAGAAACTCTGCATTCCTCCAATTCTGAGCATCCTGCCTCTCCATCGGTCACCATGGCTCCAGACACCTGGGCTCTCAGCTCTGGAATTCCTTCCCTAAATCTCTCCATGTCTCCCCCTCTCTCTCTCATTTAAGATGTTACTCAAAACCTACATCTTTGACCAAATCTTTGTTTTAAGAACATAAGAAATAGGAGCAGGAGTAGGCCATCCAGCCCCTCGAGCCTATCCCGCCATTCAATAAGATCACAGCTGATCTGTAGTGGTTCAGTACCACTTTCCCGCTTTTCCCCATAACCCTTAATTCCCTTGTCAATCAAAAACCTATCTACTCTTGACTTGAATATATTCAGTGAGGAAGCCTCCACCACCTCATCAGGCAGAGAATTCCAAAGATTCACCACCCTTTGCATGAACAAATTCCTCCGCAACTCCGATCTGAACCCTGCCTCCCCCAATCTTGAGGCTGTGCCCTCTAGTCCTGTTATCTTTGCTAAGCGGGAAGAGTCTCTCAACCTCTATCCTATCCATCCCCTTCATTATCTTATACGTCTCTATAGGATTCCCCGTCCTATTATCTTAAGTGGCATAGCAATGAATATTGTCCAATTACGCTCCAGTGAAGCATTCTGGGATGTTTTGCTATATTTCAGGCACTACATAATTGCAAGTTGTTGCAGTCTTTTTTACCCAATAAACAAGGGAACTTTTTTCTATTCAGTACTGTTGGTTTGTGGTGGTTCAGCCTATTCCAATTGGATACAATTAGTTGATGGAACAGTCACGTTCAGTGATTCCTTTAATATTTCAATTATAAGGAACGATCTTGTACATTGTAAGGAAGTGTTGGCAGGCTCTTAGGCACAAGGTGATAGAGTCAGCACGAAGTCTGACCCTGCTACTCTCTGTCATTTAGCTTCATTGAATAGTTTTCAGTCATTGGGGTCGTAGAGGTTTACAGCATGGAAACAGGCCCTTTGGCCCAACTTGTCCATGCCTCCCTTTTTTTTTAAACCATGAAGCTAGTCTGATGGTCTGGCTCCAGTGCAGAAAGAGACCATTCGGCCCATTAAGTCTGCATCGACCACAATCCCATGTGATAATAATAAATCAAATCAAAATCTCTGCAAATAGGTTCCTTAAAGTTGAGAGTAAACAATGCCATTTTTGGAAAAAAGGGCATTAGTTTGTGGTTAGCAATCCAAACCTTGCGATTTCCATTTGGATTGACTTTTCCTGGGCTTGTTAGTTCTATAGCAGTCTCCAACCCCAACTTCCTTCATCTGCGAGCCTGTACATTGTGCTTCAGTCAGTGATTCAACTGGACAGAGCATCACTGTCCACTACGATCACATCCTCAACTGATATCCTATTGGTCACACTTTCTGTCAGATGTCATTGGATAACGATCAGTGGCAGCCCCTCTCTTTCCCTTGCTCAGCCCCACTGCAGCCAGTTATAGCCTGCGTGCCAGGTCTTGGGATTAGGTAACTTAACACACATCTGCATTCAAACTGGAATTATCCACTTTGTGTTGGTCAACAAACGTGTTTTCCGTGCATAGAAGCTACAATCTAGTGTCTTGAGTACAGAAGCCAGGCTGACACTGCAGGGTGGTACTGGGGGAATGCAGCACTATCAGGGTTACTATCATTTGGGTGAAAAACAGAAATTGAGATCTGACTTGTTAATGTCAGGTGGACACAAAAGAGCACATCCCACTGTTCAAAGACAGACGTGGAGCTCTCTTCAGTGTATTGGCCAATATTTATAGAACATAGAACTCTACAGCACAAACAGACCCTTCAGCCCCCAACCTGCGCCGATATATCCCTACCTACCAGGCCTATCTATAACTCTCAATCCCATTAAATCCCATGTACCAAAGGATTATCTGTTCAATGTTTACAACTCAAATCAGCTCCACCAAGAACAGATTGTCTAGTCATTGATCCCACTGCTGTTTTGGGATTAGACACAAAATGGTTGCCTCACTCGCTCATAAGGTTCACCTCAGAAAATGTGATGGTTGCTATATAAATGCTAATTCTTTCTTTAACTACAGCATTGAGAAAGGGACTGCCAAATCTGAATTTTTTTTTTTAAGAGCTGCACTGTGCTTGCCTTGTATTTGAATACAGAATCCTCCTATTCAACATACAAGTCAAACACTTCTGTAAGATTTACAATAGAATTGTACCTTCAGTGTTAATGGGTCAAATTCTGGAACTCTTTCCCTAACAGCATTGTGGATGTATCTACACCACAGGGACTGCAGACATTCAAGAAGGTGACTCACCACAACCTTCTCAGGGGCAACTAGGGATTAGCAAATAAATGTTGGCCAACTAGCGCCACCCACATCCGATAAAGGATTTTTTTAAACTACAAAATCTAATTTGGGGAACATTTATTAATGAAAAGGCTTGTGCAGATGAAGGCAGAGTGATGTACATTACAGAAGATCCAAATTGGTCAGTTTACTGGGAGAAGCAAGCTTCAGATTGCACTGCCTGCCGAAGGGTAAGGTATGGACAATGGGGCCATGATAACAGTGAGGCTTGGTGCCAATCTGTTTCTGAAGATCAGAGCCTGCAGGATAAGACCCTGAATACAGAGACATTCACAAATAAACGGGTAAACTTTCAGAACATTGGCATTGCTGATTGGGATGTGAGGACAAGGCAATTAGAAATTCAACCACAAACAAAAACAGAAAATGCTGGAAAATCTCAGCAGGTCTGACAGCATCTATGGGGAGAGAATAGAGCCAACATCTCGAAGAGTCATCCACACTCAAAACTTCTGTTCTTGATTTATATTAGAATTGAATTTTATCTTAGAAATTCAGTTAGCTAGCTCCATGAGAAGTAAATTGTCCAAGTTTGATTTTTGGGCCTATCTTGTTCTCTCCAATTCCCAAAGTGCCAAGTACTACAACCAGCTGAATGCTAAGCCTCTGCTAATTCCTTTCTCCAATTATGTTCCCAGTGATTTCCCCATTATACCCGAGTCAATAAGCCTTTTCTCTGGAACACCCATTTAAACGTCAAAGTGTGAAGAATGGCAGATGTTAACCATGCCTCACAGTTACATCTTCTGAAGTTGCACTGCTCTGGAAGAACACATATTATTAATAGTCTTGCATAAAGCAGACACTTGCTGAAGAGTTACTACTTATTACTTGTTTCTCTGTTGCACCTTGTTCACTTGTTTGATCACTATCGTAGGGCGGCACGCTGGCACAGTGGTTAGCACTGCTGCCTCACGACACCAGGGATCTGGGTTCAATTCCAGCCTCAGGTCACTGTCTGTGTGGAATCTGCATATTCTCCCCGTGTCTGCATGGGTTTCTTCCGGGTGCTCCGGTTTCCTCCCCCAGACCAAAGATGTGCAGATTAGACTGATTGACCTTGCTAAATTGCCTCTTAGTGTCAGGGGGGAAATGTGGGTAAATGTGCGAGGTTATGGGAGTAAGTCCTGGGTGGGATTGTGGTCGGTACAGATTCAATGGGCTGAATGACCTCCTTCTATACTATGATCCACAAATGCGCATGATAATACTTGATATACAAAGATAATATTTTGTGCATTAAATGGACTAACATCTCTATTGTTTGTATATTTCCATGAACCAAACAATGCCACAGGTTGCCTGATAATGAATGGATATAAAGCAGCAATTTAAAAAGCAGAATTTATCACAGAAAAATGTCCAAGATATCTCCCAACTCCAGTGTGGTTTTATACACACCTCCTGAAATGTATTGTTCCTTCCTCACCTCACCTGTCTCCTCCCTGCCTCAGCTCATTCACTGCCAAATGCTTACCTATGTTTTTAATAAAAGTAAAATAGAACAGATGTTGAAAATCTGAAATAAAAACAGAAAATGCTGGAAAAACTCAGCAGGTCTGGCATTGGAGAGAGAAAAACCAAGTTAACTTTGAGTCCAATATGGCATTTCTTCAGAACTCACAGTCACAAAGAAAAGTCATATTGGATTGACCTGTTAACTCTGTCTCTCCCTCCACAGAAGCTGCCAGACCTACTGAGTTTATCCAACATTTTCTGTCGCTGGTATCTATGTGTATATTTCCTCTAGATCTTTCCAATGCAAAGCACTCCTGGTTGGATTTCTATCTTTCACCCTTTAGATTTGAATTTACCCAAAATTCTAAAGTTTAAAGTTTATTTGTTAGTGTCACAAGTAGGCTTATATACACTGCAGTGAAATAACCATGAAAATCTCCTAGTAGCCACACTCCAGTGCCTGTTCGTGTACACTGAGGGAGAACTTACATGGCCATGCACCTAACCAGCACACCTTTCTAACTGGAGGAAGAAACCGGAGCATCCTAAGGAAACCCATGCAGATACAGGGAGAATGTGCAAACTCTGCACACACAGTGAACCAAGTTGGGAATCAAACCTGGGTGCCTGGTGCTGTCAGGCAGCAGTGGTTATCACTGTGTTACTGTGCCACCCTACATTCTAACTCACACCAGACCTTATTCATCCATCAGCTCCAAGTCCAACAATAGCATGATTTTAAAGAAATCTCATCTTGATTGTGGTCTTCCTCTCTAACCCTATAACATCCTCCGGCCCCACATAACCTTAGAGTCCCTACAGTGCAGAAGGAGGTCCACCAATCTGCATGGACTCTTCAAAAGAACCTCTTATCTAGGCCCACCCTTCTATCCCTGAAATCCTGTGCATTTATCACAGCCAGACCACATAACCTGCATATTTTTGGACAGTGGGAGGAAACTGGAACACCTGAAAGAAACCCACAGAGACATGGGGAAAACATGCAGACTCCACACAGTCACCTGGGGTCCGAATGGAATGTGGGTCCCTGGAACAGTGAGGTAGCAGTGCCACTGTACCACCCAGAACATAGAACACTATAGTACAAACAAGCCCTTCATCCCACAAGTTGTGCGGATCATATCCATAACTACCAGGCCATAGAACTATTTGTAACTCCCAATCCCATTAAATCCCATGTACTCATCCAGAAGTCTCTTAAAAGACCCCAGCGAGTTTGCCTCTATTACCACTGATGACAGCCAATTTCATTCGTTCACCACCCTCTGAGTGAAAAACTTACCGCTAACATTTCCTCTGTACTTGCCCCCCAGCACCTTAAACCTGTAAGAATTTCCAAGAATTCAACACTCCTTCAATCTATACTCTTGTGCATATTCCACAACCTCCTGTCCCTTACCAAAGAGTGTTTAGCTATGATGGCCCAGCAACTATAGTGGGTGGGTAGGTTGGATAGGCCAGCTGGCTTTTCCGTGCCTGCCAATTTCCTATATTCCTATTAAAGGCACTAAGTAAAGACAAGTCGCTGTTATGATGACAAGGGGATGAATAAATTTTGCTACAAATGTCCTTTCGGGAAGGAAATCTGCCACCCTTACCTGGTATGGCCTACATGTAACTCCGAAGTCACAGCAATGCAATTGACTCTCAATCTGCCCTCGGGCAACTAGACAAGGACAATAAATGCTGGCCCAGCCAGTGACAGCCATATCCCATGAATGAATAAAAATGGGCACTGTATCAATTAATGAATTTTGCAAGAGGTTTGGCCCAGAAGTGCTTTCAATAAATGATGAAGAATTTTATTTTCACTCTGGTCTCTCAGATCAAAACACACCTCAAGAAATTCATGAACCAAAAATAGCATTATATTCCAGGAAGATTTTAAATTGGAGATAATTGCCTCATTTATCCCTGAAAGTAGGCAGTCAAGTGGATAAAGTTGTTAAGAAGGCATATAGAGTCTTAGCTTTTATTGGTAGGGGGATTGAATTTAGGAGCCGCAGCATCATGTTGCAACTGTACAAAACTCTAGTGCGGCCGCACTTGGAGTATTGTGTGCAGTTCTGGTCCCCACATTATAAGAAAGATGTGGAGGCATTGGAGAGGGTACAGAGGAGGTTTACCAGGATGTTGCCTGGTATGGAGGGCAGGTCCTATGAAGAGAGGTTGAAGGATTTGAGGTTGTTTTCGTTAGAAAGGAGGCGGCTAAGAGGGGATCTTATTGAAGCATATAAGATGATTAGAGGTTTAGATAGGGTGGACAGTGATAGCCTTTTTCCTAGGATGGAGAAAGCTAGCACGAGGGGACACAGCTTTAAATTAAGGGGTATGAGTTATAGGACGGATATCAGAGGTAGGTTCTTTACTCAAAGAGTGATTAGGGAGTGGAATGCCCTGCCTGCAGCTGTTGTAGATGCGCCAAGTTTGGTGGCGTTTAAGAGGTTAGTTGATAAGTATATGGAAGAGAAGGGAATGGTTTAGTTTGGAGGGGCATTGCTTTTTATTTTGGTCGGCACAACATCGAAGGCCGAAGGGCCTGTTCTGTGCTGTATTGTTCTATGTTCTATGTTCTATCTGCACTTGGATTCTGCAATATATTCTCTGCACGTGTTGCTTGGTTGCATGATATTATATTGTTATCTGAAAAGGAAGAATATGCAGGGTTATGGGGACAAAGTATAAAGGGTTGAGAGCTTCAGGTGTCCAGATCATCAACAGTCTGTCCTGGTTCCCCCATGCCAACACTATAGTTAAGAAAGCCCACCAACGTCTCTACTTTCTCAGAAGACTAAGGAAATTGGGCATGTCCACTATGACTCTCAGCAACTTATACAGATGCACCATTGTATCACAGCTTGGTATGGCTCCTGCTCTGCCCAAGACCACGAGGAACTACAAAAGATTGTAAACGTAGCCCAGTCCATCACACAAACCAGCCTCTCATCCATTGACGCTATCTACACTTCCTGCTGTCTCAGAAAAGCAGCCAGCATAATCAAAAGATCCCATGCACCCCGGACACACACTTCCACCTTCTTCCGTTGGGAAAAAGATACAAAAGTCTAAGTCGCATATCAACTGATACAAGAGCAGCTTCTTCCCTGCTACTGTCAGACTTTTGAATGGACTTACCTTACATTAAGTTGCTCTTTCTCTACGCCATAGCTATGACTATAACATTACATTCTGCACTCTCTTCTTTCCTTCCCTATGAACAGTGTGCTTTGTCGGCATAGCGTGCAAAAAACAATACTTTTCACTGTATGTTAATACATGTGACAATAATAAATGAAGTCAAATTAAAATCAAAATCAAAGAGGATGGGGGAGTGGCAGTGGGTGAATTGCTGTTTGGAGAGCCAGTGCAGATACGATGGGCCAAATGGCCTCCTTCTGCACTATAACAATCCTATGGTAGAATTCTCCCTTCTCGGTTAGTTGTTTGTGAATCCACTTCCCACTTCAGGGATTTGAACGCGTCACTCAGGCTGATATGCCAGTGCGGTACTAGTGGATTGCTTACACTGTTGGAGGTGGGATCAAACCAAAGCTCCGTTGTGGATGTTTTCTTTTATTCATTTGTGGGACATAGGTGTTGCTGGCTGGCTAGTATTTATTGCCCCTCGCTAGTTGCCCTTGGAGAGCGGTAGTTGAGAGCCAACCATATATAGGTCAAATTTCCTTCCCAAAAAGCAAACCAGATGGGTTTTTCTGAACAATCGACAATGGTTTCATGATCATCAGTAGATTCCTAATTCCAGATTTTTTTTTTAAATTGAATTCAGATTCCACATTTGCGATGGCAGGATTTGAACACGGGTCCCCAGAAAGTTAGCTGAGTTTCTGGATTAATTGTCTAGCAATGATGCCACTGAGCCATCTCCTCCCCTAAAGATGTGAATGATCCCATGGCACAATTTCAAAGTAGAGCTGGGGCAATCGATGTGGTATCTTGGCTTAGCTCTCATCCCTCAATCGACATGACTAATAACAAATCATCTGCTCATTGTATCATTGCTGTTTGTGGCAGATTGGACCTCCGCATTCTGTACATTGCAACAGTGACTAAACATCAAAAAATAGCTTCTGCTCTTCTCCATCCCAACGATATAATTCTTTACTTTTTTTTATTTGTTCATGGGATGTGGGTGTCCCTGACTGGATCAGCAATTTTTGCCTGTCCCTAATTGCCCTTGAACTGAGTGCCTTGTTAGGCCATTTCAGAGAGGCATTGTAACAGTTAACCACATTGCTTTTTTTAATTCTTATGGACCGGAAGCGTTAACTCTGTTCCTCTTTCTACAGATACTGTCAGACCTGAGTTTATTCAGCTTTCCCTGTTTTTACTTCAGATGCTGTTCATCTGCATTTCATACATATTTAAATAGTAGAGGTGGATTGACTGTAAAGTACTTTGGGATGTGGCAGGCACCATCTGAATAGAGATTTCCCCCACTCCCTCCTCACACTGCCCCTCTCCCTCCCCACTTCTGCATTACAAACCCATCCAGGGACAATATCAATATCAACCTGGTCACGGACACTTTGTACAATAAACCCAGTCATCTAATGTATCTTGTGAAAAGTGTTTGGGGTGATGAAAAAGGGTTTTGGAATTGCAGTAAGGGTTAAGCTAGGAAATCTAAGTCTATTTATTAGTGTCACAAGTATAGGCTTCCATTAACACGGCAATGAAGTTACTGTGAAAATCCACTAGTTGACGCACTCCGGAGCCTGTTTGGATTCACTGAGGGGAATTTAGCACAGTCAATGCACTTAGCTAGTACGTCTTTTGGACTGTGGGAGGAAACCGGAGCATCCAGAGGAAACCCACGTAGACATGAGGAGAATGTGCAAATTCCACACAGACAGTGACTCAAGCTAGGAATCAAACTCACATCCCTGGTGCCGTGAGGCAGCGGTGGTAATCACTGTGCTACCATTAAATGACATACTTAGAGATCAGACTGCAACAATTGAGCTGTGATGCCTCAGTAATAGCTTCTAAAAGAGGGAGTGGGAGCATGGGGGGGGGGGGGGATGGGTGCAGGGAGGAATCAGGCAAAGGCTGGGATGAGGCTTTAATTTCTTCCTTTCACAAAGTTACAGAATGGACAGAGCAAGCCCTGAACCCATCTCACTGCTTGCTCCCTCCAAAAAACATCAGATTCAAACTGAACCCAATTCATGCTTCCCACAAGAGCGACACACAAGAGCCAAGTTGACAAGATCTGGCGTTCCACCTGATCTTGGGCTGATGTGACCCCTGATCTTAGCCACAAGGCAGAGAGGGGATTTTAAGAAGGGGACTCTGGTAAACTGCTTCGTGGGTGGGGTGAGGGGTGGCTACACAGTGAGTGGGAGAAGCAGTCTGTGAACTGATCCGATCTTTAACTAAGGACACACACAGACAGGGCAGGGGGAGCTGACACCGACAGCTGCTGTCCTCCTCCATATTCGGGAACATTACAAATTCTGGGACGGGGACACAAGGAAATTTCTATCCACTCAATCCAACCTCACTCTGTTTTAAATCTAGAAATAACTCCAAGCAGAAGGATTCACCCACATGTGAGTGGTTAGAATTCTAAACTTATTTATTCCTTTGCTTATACAGTCTGATATTGATATCCACATTCTCTCCCTCTGCTCTTCAAACTGATTTTAAGTTGAGAACTTACCTTCTCCAATATAAGCGCGTTTTGATTCTCGACAGCACAGCAGAGGATAATCCAAAGTATTTCTTTAACTCTGAGCCGGGAACTGCTCTGTAGGCTTCAACCACTGACCACCCTCAATGTCGTTTGGGTAAAATTACGTCTCCCCCACCCCCCCGTAACAAGTTTCCATAAAAGTCCCGTTCGCTCACCGTCTACCGCATTCCATGCGATCCGGGACATGGCTTGCTCAGCTGTTGCCTTTTCATCGATTTCCCGCAGCACTTTCTGACTTCCCCACCCGCTCCTGCCAGTGTGAAACGACACAGCCTAACTGCTGTCTAAATAATAGCGCAGAGAGGGAGGGATAACCACTCCACTACAATCACAACTTCAGTATGATCAACTCCAATACACTCAATCCCCAAACACTCACAATCCCAATACAATCACAACTCCAATACACTCACATCCTCAATAGACTCACAACACCAGTACACTCACATCCACCATACACTCAGCCCGAATACAGTCACAAGTCTAATGCACTCACAGCAATAATACGTTCACATCTCCAATACACTCACAGGCCCAATTCACTAACGACCCGAATATACTCACAGCAATAATACACTCACAACCCAATGCACTCACAACCCCAATACACTCACACCCCAATACACTGACAACCACAATACACTCACAACCCAATATACTCACAACCCCAATACACACATCCCCAATACACTCACATCCCTAATAAACTCACAGCCCCAGTACACTCACATCCCCAATACGCTCACATCCCCAATACGCTTACATCCCCAATACACTCACAACCACAATATGCTCACATACCCAATACACTCACAATCCCAATACACTCATCCCCAATACACTCACAGCCCCAATGCACTCACAGCCCCAATACACTCACATCCCCAATTCACTCACAGCCCCAATACACTCACAATACCAACACACTCACATCCCCAATACACACATCCCCAATACACTCACATCCCCAATACACTCACAACCCCAATACACTCACAACCCCAATACACTCACAACCCCAATACACTCAGATCCCCAATACACTCAGCCCCAATACACTCACAGCCCTAAAACACTCACAGCCCCAATACACTTATAGCCTCAATACACTCAAAACCCCAGTACACTCACAGCCCCAATAAACTCACAGCCCCAATACACTCACAGCCCCAATACACACACAACCAGAATACACTCACATCCCCAATACGCTCACATCCCCAACACGGTCACATCCCCAATACACTGACAACCACAATACACTCACAATACCAATACACTTGCATCTCCAATATACTCACATCCCCAATACTCTCACAAACCCAATACACTCACATCCCCAATACACTCACAACAGCAATACACTCACACCCACAATACGGTCACATCCCCAATACACTGACAACCACAATACACTCACAATCCCAATACACTCACAACCCCAATAGATTCACAACCCCAATACACTCACAACCCCAATGCACTCACAACCCCAATACACTCACATGACCAATACACTCACAGACCAAATACACTCACAGCCCCAATACAGTCACAAGTCCAATGCATTCACATCCACAATACACTCACAGCTTCAATACACTCATAACCACAATACACTCACAGACCGAATACACTCAGCACCAATACACTCACAGCCCCAATACACTCACACCACAATACACTCACAGCCCCAATACAGTCACAAGTCCAATGCACTCACATCCCCAGTACATTCACATCTCCAATACACTCACAACCCCAATACACTCACAGGCCCAATATACTCACAGCACCAATACACTCACAGCCCCAATACACTCACAGCACCATTACACTCACATCCCCAATACATTCACAACTCCAATACATTCACAAACCCAACACACTCAAAATCCCAATACACTCACATCCCTAATACACTCAGCTCCAATACACTCACAACCCCAATACACTCACACCCCAATACACTCACAGCCCCAATACACTCACAACCACAATACACTCACACCCCAATACACTCACTACCCCAATACACTCACTACCCCAATACACTCACTACCCCAATACACTCACATCCCCAATACACTCACAACCACAATACACTCACACCCCAATACACTCACTACCAAAATACACTCACACCCCAATATACTCACAACCACAATACACTCAGCCCCAATACACTCACAATCACAATACACTCACAACCCCAATACACCCACATCCCCAATACACTCAGCCCCAATACACTCACAGCCCTTATACACTGACAGCCCCAATACGCTCACAGCCTCAATACATTCACAACCCCAGTACACTCACAGCCCCAATACACTCACAGCCTCAATACATTCACAACCCCAGTACACTCACAGCCCCAATACACTCACAACGCGAGTATACTCACATCGCCAATACACTCAGCCCCAATACACTCACATCCCCAATACACTCAGTCCCAATACACTCACATTCCCGATACACTCACAACCCCAATACACTCGCATCCCTAATACACTGACAGCCCCAATACACTGACAGCCTCAATACACTCACAACCCCAGTACACTCACAACCCCAATACTCTCAGAATCGGAATTCACTCACCCCCAATACGCTCACAACCCCAGTACACTCACAGCCCCAATACACTCACGACCCCAATACACTCAGATCCCCAATACACTCACATCCCCAATACAATCACATCCCCAATATACTGAAGCCCCAATACACTCACATCCCTAATACACTGACAGCCCCAATACACTCACAGCCTCAATACACTCACAACACCAGTACACTCACAGCCCCAATACACTCACATCTCCAATACACTCACAACCCCAATACGCTCACTATCCCAATACACTCACATCCCCAATACACTCACATCTCCAATACACTCACATCCCCAATACACTGACAGTCCCAATACACTCACATCCCCAATACACTCACAGACCCAATACACTCACATCCCCAATACACTCACAACCCCAATACACTCACAGCCCCAATACACTCACAACTCGAATACACTCCATCCCAAATACACTCACAGCCCCAATACACTCACAGCCCCAATACACTCACATCCCCAATACACTGACAGCCCCAGTATACTCACATCCCCAATACACTCACATCCCCAATACGCTCACATCCCCAATACACTCACATCCCCAACACACTCACATCCCCAGTACACTCACATCCCCAATACACTCAATTCCCCAATACGCTCACATCCAAAATACACTCAGATCCCCAGTACACTCACAGCTCCAATACACTCACAGCTCTAATACACTCACAGCCCCAATACACTCACAGCCCCAATACACTCACAACCCCAATACACTCACAACCCCAGTACACTCACATCCCCAATACACTCACATCCCCAAGACACTGACAGCCCCAATACACTCACAACTCCAATACACTCACACCCCAATACACTCACATCCCCAATACACTCACAACCCCAATACACTCACAACCCCAATACACTCACAACCCCAATACACTCAATTCCCCAATATGCTCACATCCCCAATACACTCAGATCCCAAATACACTCACATCCCCAATACACACACATCCCCAATACACTCACAACCCCCAATACACTCACATCCCCAATACACTCAATTCCCCAATACGCTCACATCCCCAATACACTCACAGCCCCAATACACTCACAGCTCTAATACACTCACAGCACCAAAACACTCACAGCCCCAATACACTCACAATCCCAATACACTCACATCCCCAATACAGTCACAATCCCAATACACTCACAGCCCCAATACACTCACAACCCCAATACACTCACAGCCCCAATACACTCACAGCCCCAATACACTCACATCCCCAATACACTCACAATCCCAATACACTCATATCCACAATACACTCACAGCCCCAATACACTCACAATCCCAATACACTCACACCCCAATACACTCACAACCCCAATACACTCACAACCCCTATACACTCACAGCCCCAATACACTCACAACTGCAATACACTCACATCCCCAATACACTCACAGCCCCAGTACAATCACAACCACAATACACTCACATCTCCAATACACTCACAATCCCAATACACTCACATCCCCAATAGACTCACAACCCCAATACACTCACATCCCCAATTCACTCACAGCCCCAATACACTCACAGCCCCAATACACTCACTACCCCAATACACTCACATCCCTAATACACTCACAACCCCAATACACTCACAGCCCCAATACACTCACGTCCCCAATACACTCACATCCCCAATACCTCACATCCCCAGTACACTCACTTCCCCAATACACTCACATCCCCACTACGCTCACATCCCAATACACTTACATCCCAATACACTCACAACCCCATACACTCACAGCCCCAATACACTCACAGCCCCAATACACTCACCCCCCAATACACTCACAGCCACAATACACTCACAGCCCCAATACACTCACTCCCAATACACTCACAACCCCAATACACTCTCATCCCCGATACACTCACATCCCCAATACACTCACAGCCCATACACTCACATCCCCAATACACTCACTTCCCCAATACACTCACTCCCCATACACTCACATCCCCAATATACTTACATCCCCAATACACTCACAACCCCAATACACTCACAGCCCCAATACACCCACAGCCCCAATACACTCACATCCCCAATACACTCACAGCCACAATACACTCACAGCCCCAATACACTCACAGCCCCAATACACTGTCATCACCAATACACTCACATCCCCAATACACTCACAACCTCAATACACTCACAACCCCAACACACTCACAACCCCAATACACTCACAGTCTCAACACACTCACATCCCCAATGCACTCTCATCCCCAATACACTCACTTTCCAATACACTCACATCCCCAATTCACTCACAGCCCCAATACACTCACAGCCCCAATACACTCACTACCCCAATACACTCACATCCCTAATACACTCACAACCCCAATACACTCACAGCCCCAATACACTCACGTCCCCAAACACTCACATCCCCAATACACTCACATCCCCAGTACACTCACATCCCCAATACACTCACATCCCCAATACACTCACATCCCCAATACACTCACAACCCAATACACTCACATCCCCAATACACTCACAGCCCCAATACACTCACAGCCCCAATACACTCACAACCACAATACACTCACAGCCCCAATACACTTACAGCCCCAATACACTCACAACCCCAATACACTCTCATCCCCGATACACTCACATCCCCAATACACTCACAACTCCAATACACTCACATCCCCAATACACTCACTTCCCCAATACACTCACATCCCCACTACACTCACATCCCCAATATACTTACATCCCCAATACACTCACAACCCCAATACACTCACAGCCCCAATACACTCACAGCCCCAATACACTCACATCCCCAATACACTCACAGCCACAATACACTCACAGCCCCAATACACTCACAGCCCCAATACACTGTCATCACCAATACACTCATATCCCCAATACACTCACAACCTCAATACACTCACAACCCCAACACACTCACAACCCCAATACACTCACAGTCTCAACACACTCACATCCCCAATGCACTCTCATCCCCAATACACTCACAGCCCCAATACACTCACAGCTCTAATACACTCACAGCACCAAAACACTCACAGCCCCAATACACTCACAATCCCAATACACTCACATCCCCAATACAGTCACAATCCCAATACACTCACAGCCCCAATACACTCACAACCCCAATACACTCACAGCCCCAATACACTCACAGCCCCAATACACTCACAATCCCAATACTCTCACATCTCCAATACACTCAGAACTCCAATACACTCACATCCCCAATACACTCACAACCCCAATACACTCACAACCCCAATACACTCACAGCCCCAATACACTCACATCCCCAATACACTCACAGCCCCAATACACTCACAGCACCAATACACTCACATCCCCAATTCACTCACAACCCCAATACACTCACATCCCAATACACTTACAACCCCAATACACTCGCAGCCCCAATACACTCACAGCCCCAATACACTCACAGCCCCAATACACTCACAATCCCAATACTCTCACATCTCCAATACACTCACAACTCCAATACACTCACAACCCTAATACACTCACAACCCCAATACACTCATAGCCCCAATATACTCAGTTCCCCAATACACTCACATCCCCACTACACTCACAACCCCAATACACTCACATCCCCAGTACACTCACAACCCCAATACACTCACATCCCCAGCAATACACTCACAACCCAATACACTCACAACCTCAACACATCACAACCCCAATACACTCACATCCCCATACACTCACAACCCAATACACTCACATCCCCAATACACTCACTTCCCCAATACACTCACATCCCCCATACAATCACATCCCCAATACACTCACAACCCCAATCACTCACAACCCCAATACACTCACAGCCCCAATACACTCACATCCCAATACACTCACAGCCCCAATACACTCACAGCACCAATACAATCACATCCCAATCACTCACAACCCAATACACTCACATCCCAATACACTTACAACCCCAATACACTCGCAGCCCCAATACACTCACAGCCCAATACACTCACAGCCCAATACACTCACAATCCCAATACTCTCACATCTCCAATACACTCACAACTCCCAAACACTCACAACCCTAATACACTCACAACCCCAATACACTCATAGCCCAATATACTCAGTTCCCCAATACACTCACATCCCCACTACACTCACAACCCCAATACACTCACATCCCCACTACACTCACAACCCCAATACACTCACATCCCCAGTACACTCACAACCCCAATACACTCACAACCTCAACACACTCACAACCCCAATACACTCACATCCCCAATACACTCACAACCCTAATACACTCACACCCCCAATACACTCACTTCCCCAATACACTCACATCCCCCATGCACTCACATCCCCAATACACTCACAACCCCAATACACTCACAGCCCAATATACTCAGTTCCCAATACACTCACATCCCAACTACACTCACAACCCAATACACTCACATCCCCAGTACACTCACAACCCCAATACACTCACAACCTCAACACACTCACAACCCCAATACACTCACATCCCCAATACACTCACTTCCCCAATACACTCACATCCCCAATACACTCACATCCCCCATACACTCACAACCCCAATACACTCACATCCCCAATACACTCACAACCCCAGTACACTCACATCCCCAATACACTGACAATCCCAATAACTCTCACATCTCCAATACACTTACAACCCCAGTACACTCACAACTGCTCACGACATCTCTCACACTTCTAACTCCAATGAGTACAGGGCCAACCGAATGAACCTCTCCTCAATGCAAAGTAATGTCATTGCAGTGTTAACATAAGCTTTACTTGTGATTAATAAATGACCTGTCAAAAGAAAATCCTACCATACCCGGGATCAACTGAGTGAATCGTCTCTAGACTGCCTCCAAATACTGTGCCCTTTCTAAATTAAGGGCTACAAGTGCTGTGGGTGAGTCTTGAGGTACAGTGGGTAACATCCTGCCTTTCAGCCAGGAACCCTGGGTATGAGGCCGATGACAGCATTAAATGGCTAAGGAACGTATTTTTACAAAGTTGCTAAACAGTATCAACTTGTCAATCCTCCCAACACACACCAATGGCAGGCAATAAAATGGGAGAGATCCTAAGATCCTTCCACATGAAGGAAAGGAAATTGGAGCCTCTCCCACCACTATCTATAGCTCCAGACTATATCATGTGTGTAAAAGTACAAGTTACGACAGCAATCCATTCTGTCTAGCGAACTGCAACATGACAATATCAGATGTGTTACAATCTGGGAAGGACTGTCTGAAAGAATGGTAGAAACTTTCGGAAGGGAATTGGATAAAGAGTTGAAAAGGAAAATGCCAAAGAGCTGGGCAGAAAGAGAAGGTCTATTGGACAGCTCTTTCAGAGAGCTGGCAGAAGTGTAATGGGCTGAGTGACCACTTTTGTGCTATTTGGTTTTGTGATGTTAGCCCAAGATCCATCTTGTTCAGCCTTGGTGATGACGCCATGGATTAAAGGTGGAGTTGTCAATGAACTGTGGAAACAATTTCTCTCAGTTGCAGTGATGAGATTTTATCTTTTAGATGGGCCAAATACCAACATTCAGTGGCCTTGGGAAATTGTTGACTGGATTTAAATTAAAATTAAATCACTTGCAGATGTTTCCACGGTTTTGGAAGAAAGCCTTGCCTTTGGCAGCTCCTATAAGATGGGTGAAAGTGACTCAACAGCCAGTTCAGCATCACTTCTGATCTTTGTTTCTCTAGAGAAATTGGGTTTCTCTACCCAATCAGTGGGAAAGGAGGTCTTGCGATGCAGTGGGTAGTGTCTCTACCTCTGAGACAGAAGCTCCGAGTTCAAGTCCGACTGCAGGACTTGGTGGCCAACGAAATTGTGTTCATAATGTGGCTAAAAAGGATGAGTGGGAACTTCCAAATCCTTACAACACACGCCAATGGCAGAGGGTAGGAGTAGGAGAGATTTCTGGTCAGCTATGTGATGGAAAGAGTATTGGAGTCTCTACCTTCACTTCCATCACTCCAAGACATGTATGCAGAACTGCATGTTGCCAAAGCAACTCTGACTCCTTGGGGGACTGGGGGCTCGGTTGGGTGAGTTGGCTATACAGCAGGTGTGAATCAGATTGGCACTGTCAGTGCTGGGTTTGATCCTCATTCAAGCTGGGCTGGAGTCAGGACTGCCACTGACTCCTTGCTATATTTGAGACGGAGATGGCAGTGCTGTGGGTGGGATCTACCTTCGCAAGGAGCAACAGGAGGTGAAAATCTGAAGGAGTGTTGAAGATAACTGAGCTATGCCACATGCTGGATGGAGTGTGCTTGGGAGAAAGATGTAGCCCATTCCACCACACAAACCAACCTCCCATCCAGTGACCCTGTCTACACTTCCCGCTGCCTTGACAAAGCATCCAGCATAATTAAAGATCCCACGCACCCGGACATCCTCTCTTCCTTCACCTTCCTTCAGGAAAAAGATACAAAGTCTGAGATCGCGTACCAACCGACTCAAGAACAGTTTCTTCCCTGCTGCCACCAGACTCTTGAATGGACTTACCCTGCATTAAGTTGATCTTTCTCTACACCCCTAGCTATGACTAACACTATATTCTGCACTCTTCTTTTCTTGTCTATGAACGCTATGCTTTGTATAGCGTGCAAGGAACAATACTTTTCACGGAATACTTATACATGTGATAATCAATCAAATCAAATCAAATCAAATCCAAATCAACATCAAATCACGATATCACTTTTGATATAGTTCTCAAATTTCCCCATCTCTATCATCTTCCTTGTGCCATGTCTGTTAGAGACTGAGTGAGATTCGTAAACGCATTTTGTCAATAGTTCCATTATCATTATATATTTTTGTATTCATTTGCTCAGTGAATTTCACTGGCTGGGCACAGCATTTATTGTCCATCCCTAACTGCCCTCCATTTCAGAAGGCATTTGAGTTTCAACCAATTTACTGTGGATCTGCACTTACATTTGTGGTCTAGAATTGGTCAGGACATTAATCAAGAACATCTATGTCAGACCCCTATTTATTGACTACAGCCCAGCCTTCAACACTATTATTCTCACAAAACTCACCTCCAAACTCCGTGGCTAGGACCTCACTCTGCAACTGGATTCTGAACTTCCTAACTCACAGACCACAATCAGTAAGTATGGGCAACAACACCTCCTCATGATCATCCTCAACACCGGTGCCCCACAAGGCTGTGTTCTCAGCCTCCCACTGTACTCCTTATACAACTAAAACTGAGTGGCCAAAATCCCCCCCAATTCAATTTCCAAGTTTGCTGACAACACCACCACAGTAGGTTGGATCTCAAACAATGACAAGACAAAGTACAGGAATCAGATAGAGAATCAGGTGAACAAGTGCAGCAACAATACTCTCTCCCTCAATGTCAACGAAACAAAGGAGATTGCCGTCAGCTTAAGAAGCATAACAGAGAACATGCATGAGAAACAATATTGCAACACTGTATGTTAATATACGTGACAATAATGAATCAAACCAAATCGTGAATTAGACATTTATGACAATGGCTTCATGGTTATCATTAGACTTTTAATTCCAAATTTTTATTGAATTCAGATTTCACCATCCGCCGTGGTGGGATTTGAATCCAGCTCCCCAGATTTTGCCCTGGATCTTTGGATTACTAATTTAGTGACAATACCACCGCGCCGTTGCCTTCCCTTATCATGTGGTTAGAAGGATGGTAGAGGGAAAACTAGATAACTTCTGCTGCTCTCTGGGGTTGAGCAATCTCTATGCCTCTAATTTGCCCAGATGATCTAGAATAGTACCAATTCGTTGTGGTGGACACAGAAGATATAGAGGGATCTGGCGAGCACTGTCTTTTCATGCTTAAGATGTATCCGAGTTCCCAACAGAGCTCTAAATACAAGGAAGCAAGTGTACAGATCTTACATGTGTCAATAAAGAGTTAGTCCATCTAAAATAGTTTAACATCTGTGTTAAAATAGCAGGCAAAGAAATGTCATAGCAACAGATTAACATGCTGGCCTACTGGTATCACTATTAACTATTTCTAGTCTACAGTCCTTAAAATTTGTTTGTTTGCAATACCTGTGTTATTTCTGAATATCTAACGTCATGCATTAGAATTCCTTTGGTTGCTGAGTGCAATGACGTTGTCAGTTTTTGGCAAAGGTTTTCTTTCATACCAATAGTGAAATGGCAGTGGGCAACATTAGCAGCTCACTCAGCTATGTGCTGTCTGCTGTTTTGACACGGGTATATAAATGGAGACACTCTTAATTTAAATTAATGCAGCAATATCAACTTCTCACTTGGTAGTACAGTAATTGAGCATTGTTAAAAATGGAGACATGCTGCTGAAGTTTTTAATCTTGTATTCATCAGGACAGATACAAGAATGCCAAATTTCAAAGGGAGCAGCAATTTGTACCATTTGAGAAAAAGGCTGCTGATTGGTGGCAAGTTAACTCTGAGTGGGCAAGGTGTTGCCATGAGGAATGTGTCACAAAACTGTTGTCTGGCATGCTTTTGTTTAATTCAAAACAAAACTTGGCAGCAACAATGGAAAAATTCAGCAATTTATTCAGCAATAGCAACCTGCATTTCTATAGCGCCTTGAACATGGTAAAATGCCCAAATCCACCTCCCGGGTCTGTTATCAGGCCCCATGGTGTTAGAACTGGCAGTTGAAGGCCTTGCTGCCAATGGTGGAGTAATGGCGCTATACGACAGACCAGAATTGGAGGAGCACAAGGTTGTGGGGTTGAAGGAGATTGCAGAGATAAGAGAGAGTAGTGAAGCCATAGAGGAGTTTAAGCACAAGGATGTTAATGTTAAAATCACGGTGTTGCTGAAATGGGAGCTAAAATGGTCCAGAAGCATGGAGGTGTGGGAGGAGGGAGGGTGACTGGGATTCAGGGTGATTTAGTGCGTGGATGAGTTCAGGATTTACACAAGGCAGAATGTGAGAGACTGGCCATGGGTTCATTGGAATGGTCGAGTCTGGAGATAACACAGACAGGAATGGAGGGTTTAGAAATGGCAAGACTGAGGAAGGAGTAGACACACTAATATTACTGAGGTGGCAGGGGATGATCTTAGTGAAGGAGCAGATATAGAACATAGAACATAGAACAATACAGCACAAACAGGCCCTTCGGCCCACGAGTTGTGCCGATCACATCTACCAATCCACAGACCCCCTATCCTATTCTTTTCCATATACTCATCCAGAAGTCTCTTAAAAGGCCCCAGTGAGTTTGCCTCAACAACCTCCGACGGCAGTCGGTTCCATTCACTCACCACCCTCTGAGTGAAAAACCTACCCCTGACATCTCCTTTGTATTTGCTTCCCTGCACCTTAAATCTGTGTCCTCTCGTAGTGACTATTTCAGCTCGGGGAATAGTCTCTGAGAGTCCACCCTATCTATCAGTCTCAACATTTTATAAACGTTGATATGGGGGGAGTCAATAAAATATATGAAATATGACACAACAATTCAGCAATTAGGGGCATTGCCCAGGCTAAATTGTTCCATTAATGTCCAAGATGTGTGGATTAGATGGATTAGCCATGGTAGGGATGTAGGGATACAGGGAAAGGGTGAGTGAGAGGCCCTGGGTAAGATACTTTGTCAGGGAATCGATGCAGGCTCAATGGGCCGAATGGCCTCTTCTGCACTATAGGGATTCTAATTGTGAAAATCCCTTCCCAACTTTCTCCATTATGATTTCAAGGATAGCATGGAACCAGACCTATGACACTGTCACGAGGAGGTACAACGATGGAAATCATCACAACTCCATCTGTACATAGAGTCATTGAAACATTCCCAAGTTAACAATACTCATATTTACATCATAGCATATCACATCTCAAAATTCTTCACAATATCGAAGTACTATTTCTTTATATTCATTTTAGGATGTGTACTTCCTCACCATTCACTGACAATCACCATTTACCCTTGTGAAGATGGTGAGGTCCTGCCTTCCTGAACTGCAGCTGTATGTGTGGAGATGGAGATAGCAGAGCCACCCCAGTGAGACTGAAGTCACTTGTTGGTAAGACAGCAGACTTCTCTCTGGGACATTTAACGAATCAATTAGGATTGTGGCTTTACGTCAATCCAACGGCTCCTTAATTTCCATGGGGTTCAATAGTTGCAATCCCTGCAGTGCAGAAAGAGGCCATTCAGCCCATCGAGCCAGCAAAGACAACAATCTCACCCAGGCGCTATCCCTGTAACCCCACGTATTTATCCTAACTAGTCCCCATGACACAAAGTGGCAATTTAGCATAGCCAATCCTGCTCATCTTTGGAGTGTGGAAACCCATGCAGTCATGGAGAGAATGTGCAAACTCCACACACAGACAGTGACTCGAGGCTGGAATTGAAACTGGGTCCCTGGCATTGTGAGGTGGCACTCAGCCAACATAAATAGCGATGAATTTTGGATTCCACACCCACCCCACTTCCACCGCTCCCCCCCCCCACCCCACCAATAAATAATTAGTGTTAACATTAGCTATGACAGAAAGTGTGTTTGCAAGAGGCATGTTTTTTTTGGGAATTGACCCTATTTAACTTTAGTAAAGTTTCTGGTTGTAGGTGGGATGGAGCGTTCTGGTGAATTGCTGCAGATTTGCGTTAATCGAAAGCAGATGTGAAATTACACCACCTCACACAACCTGGAGCCAAACAAAGCAGAAACTCCATTGTCCACTGATGCTGGAGGTATTTGCAATTCCTCTCATATTCCCCTGTCCTCCACACCACCCCCCATCTCCACCCCTACCCCTGCCACATTTTGATTTATTAAAGCCTCATTTGCTGAAATGTTTGGCAGCTTCTTACCTTACGCCAGGTGTTAGGAAATTCAGGAACTAGTGTTAACAGCCAGGCACATTGCACAGAATATAATTCAAACCATTGCGATTTCAGGAGACCATTTACTTTGAGATGCCTATGCTAGAATTACCTCTCCTCGGTCTTTGCAGTTAATTCCACGTGACTGTATTTTTTGTAACCAGGATTGAGTAGCAGTCGTGTCTCCCTATCTGAAGGATAAGGGTTCCAACGCACTTGTAGATGCTAGAGCACAAATCTAGACTGACTACTCCAGTGGGGTTATTGAGAGGGTGTTGCCCTGTGGGGTGTGCCAACTTGCATGAGGCACTAAACTGTCATGGTGGCACAATGCTGCCTCACAGCGCCAAGGGGACCCAGGTTTGATTCCCAGCTTGGGTCACTGTGTGGATTCTGCACATTCTCCCCTTATTTGCATGAGTTTCCTTCAGATGCTCCAGTTTCCACCCACAGTCCAAAAATGTGCTGGTTAGGTGCATTGGCCATGCTAAATTCGTTGCACCTCAGCAAGTGTCAGAGTGTGGCAATAAGGAGATTTTCACAGTAACTTCATTGTGGTGTTAATGCAAACCTACTTGTGACACTAATAAATAAACTTTAAACTTTAAACTCCAGGTGTGATTCTATTGACCCACTAGGAAGCATTTATTGAAACAAACTTCATTTAACAATAGAGTTTAACTATAACAAAATAACAAGCATAACTTCTCCATTTAACACACTTAAAGATGACAATGTAATTCTTAACTGCTAGCTATCTCTACTGGTTCCAATTTAAGCAATATCCCTACAGATGTAAACTCCTCTTCAGAATCAGTTAGCAAAACACACAGGCTTTTGTGAGTTGCTAGTCTTCCAGCCTTTTAACATCTTTGGACAGGAATATGGAGAAGGACATCTGTCTTCTAACTCTCAAACAGCAGCCTCCAGAGAAAGACCTGTCTTCAAATAGCAGCCTCCAGAGAAAGACTTGTCTTTAACAGCAGAATTCCAGTGAAAAACTTCTCTTCACACATTAGAAATCCACAGAAGAAGAGAGGGAGAAAACACCTACCATGTGCAGATCTCTGGAGAGAGACACTTATTTTCTAGCAGGTCCCAGATGTCAGTTTCCAGAGAGAGAGCGAAAGAGCTACTGCTCTGATCAAATTCAAACAGCAACTGCCAGCTTGCTTCTCTGTAAGCTTGGCCCCACCCATTCACATGACTTGTCAATCAAACAAATTAAACCCTGCTCTGAAACTTCAGGGGACAACCCAAAACAAAAACTGCATTAACTCAGATTAAAACAAACACCCAATAGTTAGGAGCAATTACTTCTGCATTATCAATATGTGGACTGCCAGTCACAGACAACTGGCACAGTAAGGTACAAAACAGTCCCTCATGTGAAGCATGGCATTAATACATTTTTTCAAGGCACAGTATCATCACAACTTCAAGTTCTAAGATCTTGTTTTACAGCTAGCCTGGTCCTACCAGGATGGGATCAGTTCTGTGGTCACCAGGGACGGTAGATTGTGGATATATATAAATATATAGTTGGCACAGAGCCATAGAGAAGGTGGCCATTCAGCCCATTGTGTTTGTTATGGCTCTTGGAATGAGCTTTCCAATTAGTCACTCCCCCCCAACACCCCCAGTTCCCACCCCATGTTCTCTCCCTAGTGCTTTGCAAATTTTCCCTTTCTCCTGCAAGTATCTAATTCCCTCTTGAAAGTTATTGTTGAATTGCCTTGGCCACCATTTCAGATCATAGCGACTCACTGTGTGAAAATAAAAATTCTCCTCACTTCTCTGATGGATCTCCTGTCAGTCAACATAATTTAGTGTCTTCTGATTATCTCCACATCATATCAAGACAGATTTGCCTCTTATTTACTTTATTACGCAGTCAAACTCCCCCTTAAATTTTGTGATGGGCAAGACTTTTATAGCCATCTGAGGCAAATCACTTCACATTCTGCTGGCCTGTTATCTTAAAACATTGCTTCTACCGTTCTCCCTTTTGTTTGTTGCATTAATCCTATATTTGTGCCTCAGTGAATTAAGTAAAAGGTGTTTGTGCGTAAAATTAGTTTTTCAGCAAAGTTGGACTTTGTTGAAGCAATTTCATTGAATCATAGAATCCCTACAGTACAAAAGGAGCCCATTACCCCTCATTTACTGGTAATGACAGATAAAGGGGATAATCTTAGCTCACCCATCTTAGAAGGGGCACCAATAGGATCTGTGATGATAGTGTGTTATCGTTATAGGTATATTTATGTTTAAGGGGACTATTTGCATATTCAGCTCTATACTGCAGGCTGTCGGTGTTCCTGGGAAAATACAGCTCAGAAGCTGGAAGAGCAGAATAATTACTTCTTTTAGATATGTAATGTTTAATAAGAGCGAATAGGCTTTTGTTGATTAAAAAAAAAGGTCTCCGGGTTTTTGATTAAATGAATGGAATGTGCGTTTAGGTAGAACCATAGAATCATAAACACTACAAACAGAAACAGGCCTTTTGGCCCTTCTTGGCTGTGCCGAACCATTTTTCTGCCTAGTCCCATTGACCTGCACCTGGACCATACCTTCCAGACAAGCATGGTGGTTCAGTGCATTGATCTCAACAGGCACCAGAGTGTGGTGACAGTGGTGGCCAGGGAATTTCACAATAACTTCATTGAAATGTAGGCCTTATTTGTGACTAATAAACTTTATCTTTCATTTTTTTTCATTACCTGTCAAAGTGGAGCTTGCACATTCTCCTTGTGTCTGCGTGGGTTTCCTCCGGGTGCTCCAATTTCCTCCAATGATATGTGAGTTAGGTTGATTGGGCCATGCTAAATTGAGCCTAGTGTCAATGGATTAGCAGAGTAAATGTGTGGAGTTACAGGAATAGGGTCTGGGTGAGATTGTGGCCAATAAAGACTCGATGGGGTGAATGGTCTTCTTTTGTACTGTAGGGATTCTATGATTCAATGAAAATGCCTCAACCAAGTCCAGCTTTGCTGAAAAACTAATTTTTTGCATGAACACTTTTTACTTTATTCAAAATTAGATCTATCAAATTTGATTTATTTCTCCATTTATCATAATTATGCTCGCTGAGAGACACATGGCAATTTGCCAAGTATTTGGTTTTTGAGCCTTGTGGTTCCTTCCTGCTGGTTTGTATTTTGGGCAATTTTTTTAAAAAAAAAAGATTCTTCCCTGAAAAAAGAATTGCCAATCCCTGGAGTAGGCAGTAAAATCGGGAAGCATTGTTCTCATCTCAAAGATAGTAGAAATCTAGAAATCTGCCTCAAATGGCTGTGAATGTAGGGACTTCAATTGGAGCTTTCAAAACTGAGACCATAGGATTGTAGTTGAGTAATGGCATCAAGAGAGGTCTCTTATGGCGCAGTGGGTAGTGTCCCTGTGTCTGAACCACTCTGGGTTCGAGTCCACTCTTGATTAGAACCCTATAGTGCAGAAGAATTTGGTCTGTTAAGTCTGCACTGACCTCAATCCTCCAGGAGCCCTATTCCTGTAATTCCATGCATTTATTCTAGCTAATCTCACTGACACTAAGGGACCCTTTAGCAGAGGCAATTCACTTAACCCCCACACCTTTGGACCGTGAGAGGTAACCAAAGCACCTGAAGAAAACCCACGCAGTCATGAAGGGCATGTGCAAACTCCACACAGACAGTGACCCAAGCCGGGAATCGAACCCAGGTCTGGCACTATGAGGCAGCAACACTGACCACTGTGTCACCGTGCCAAGTCCCAGTAGAAAGCTCAAAGAGAACTGTAGAATCCCTATAGACCATTTGGCCAGTCGATTGTGCACCAACTACAATCCCATCAAGGCCTTATTCTTGTAACCCCACATATTTATCCTGCTAATGCCCATGACAATAAAGGTCAATTTAGCATGGCCAATCAATCTAATCTGCACATCTTTGCAGTGTGGGAGAAACCAGAACACATGGAGAATACCCACACAGACATGGGGAGAACGTGTAAACTCCAAACAAACAGTGACCCAAGACTGGAATTGAACGTAGGTCCCTGACGCTGTGGGGCAGCAGTGCTAACCACTGTACCACCAAGAGACTATTATTCTCTCCAATGAATAATTTTTGAATCTATTTTGTTAAATATTTTAATGATTTTACCTTCTTGAAACCTGCTGTCATTTTTTTCAAATATATATTACAGTTGTAACTCTATTTTCAGTGGTTCTATCTATGCTGCAATATTGGAAGCTTTATCTAAACATCTTTAACTGTTCTCATTTCCTGGGACATTTTTGCATTTCCAATATTCTCTTTAACCTATCTCAGCAAATTCCTGAACTCCTCCCTTGAGTTCTTCCTCCTCATTTCGCTGTAAATTCTGTGTAGATTGTGTTACGTTCTTAATTACATCCAGTTTCCCTGTTTTTCTATTTTGGAGACTGTTGATTTGGCAAATGCTAATCTGGGGTATAAATATTTAAATTTCACATCCGGCATTCTAGCTTAAAACCATTTCTCTGCTACTGTGATATCTCCCATTAACTAGCAGCACAGTGGTTACCACTGTTGCCTCACCAGTGCCAGGGATCCGGGTTCGATTCCCATCTTGGGTAACAGTCTGTGCCGAGTTTGCACATTCTCCCTCTGTCTGTGTGGGTTTCCTCTGGTTTCCTCTGCACAGTCTGAAAGACATGCTGGTTAGGTGCACTGGCCATGTTAAATTCTCCCTCAGTGTGCCTGAAAAGGTATCGGAAAGTGGCAACTAGAGGATTTACACAATAACTTCATTGCAGTGTTAATGTAAACCTACTTGTGAGGTTAATAAATAATCTTTAAACTTCAACATAAACCTGCTTGATTTTTAAGTTCACCATTCCTTGAAAGTTTTCCTTTTTGAAGCAAGGTATTACCACGTATCCCTTACTGATACTAAACACGAGATAGATGAATGTGGATTTTGGACTGTATTCCCCAAGCGGTTTGCGTGCTGTCTGCATTACAGGTTGACTGTGATCACTTACAACAATCAGATAATGCTTTGACGCTGACGTCCTGAGTGGCCCTTGCTCCATCTCTTCATGCAGTGAAGTCCCCTGTATGGTATTGTGTGAACACTGAAGGAATTTAGATGTAATTTCTCTCTAATGAAGTTCATATTCCAGTTAAAATAAATGGGTCATCAGAGCACAATATTTTTCAGTTCTCATTTGGTGACCTCACCTCTGTTAAATAATTCTCAGGTTACCCTGGGTTAATTGTAGTTACCCCATGTTTGTTGTCTTTGTTTAATATTGATGTTCAGATATGCGGAGTAACCAAATTATTGTCTATTACAAACCTACAAAGAAATGAGCAGAAATAGGCCAATCACCCCCTCCAGTCTGTTCTACCATTTAATAAGGTCGTGGTCCATCTGATTGCATTATAACTCATGCCCAACGCAAAAAGATCAGCCATGACACAGTGGAACCATGCCCCCTTCTACGCGGGCAGCACAGTGGTTCGCACTGCTGCCTCTCAGCGCCAGGGACCCGGCTGCGATTTCAGGTTTGGAATCACTGTCTGTGCAGAGTCTGCACATTCTCACCATGTCTGTGTGGGTTTTCTCTGGGTGCTCTGCTTTCCACCTGAAAGACGTGCTGGTTAGGTGCATTGGCCATGCTAAATTCTCCCTCAGTGTAGTCAAACAGGCACCTGAGTGTGGCGACTGGGGGATTTTCACAGTAACTTCATTGCAGTGTTAATGTGAACCTACTTGTGAGATAATAAATAAACTTTAAACTACTGTCAATATCCTTTGATTCCCTTGTCAACTTAGCAATTGGAGATCCTTTTAAGATACCTTCAATGAGCAAAAAACTTTTCTGCCAGCTCCAGGTAGCAGATAGATCTCTTAATGACATTGTATCTAGGTCATTCCAAAACATTTCCTTCACCAAACCCGCAGCCAGCTTCCCAAGTGTATAGTTTGTCTCTCCTTTAACAGAGCCAGACAGAGGTGTACTGATCAAATATAATGCCAGAATTCCTCTGCTTGACCAACTCAAGGAGACAACTGGACATGCAGAAAAAACAAAAACGGAAGAGACAGTAAGAAAGGTGCGTGAGAAATGTGAGAAATTCACAGCCTGTTCTACGAGAGATACAACAACATACATTTCTGGGTGACACAGTGGTTAGTGCTTCTGTCTCACAGTGCCAAGGATCCAGGTTTGAATCCCGGCTTGGGGGAGGGTCACTGACTGTATGGAGTTTGCACATTTTCCCCGTGTCTGCGTAGGTTTCCTCCCACAGTCCATTGAATCTGCACCAACTACAATTTCTATCCCTGTGTATTTACCCTGCTAGTCCCCCTGACATTAAGGTGCAATTTAGCATGGCCAATCAACCTAACATGCACATTTTTGGGTTGTGGGAGGAAACAGGAGCACCCGGAGGAAACCCACGCAGACACAGGGAGACATGCAAACTCTGCACGGACAATGAACCAAGCTGGGAATTGAACCCTGATTCCTGGCGCTGTGAGGCAGCAGTGTTGACCACTGTGCCACCGTGCTGCCCACGTGCTCCCACTGATTAAGCTGGTTTGTCGTGTTAAATTGCAACTTAGTGTCGGGGGTTGGGGGAGGCGCTAGCTAGGGTAAATACATGGGGTTACATGGAATTGTGGTCAGTGCAGATTTGATGGGCCAAGTGGCCTCTTTCTGCACTGTAGGAATTCTATGATTTTACATCCATTCAGCCCATCAAGTCTGCTCTGACTTTCTGACACATCATCCCACCCAAGCCACATCCCCGTAACCCCACTGATCTATATATCTTTGGAGTGTGGGAGAAATCGGAGCAACCTGAGGAAACCCATGCAGGCACGGAGAAAATGTGCAAACTCCGCACAAACAGTGACCCGAGCCGGGGAGACATGCAAACTCTACACGGACAATGAACCAAGCTGGGAATTGAACCCTGATTCCTGGCGCTGTGAGGCAGCAGCGCTAACCACTCTGCCACCATGCCGTCCTTCAAGCACCTTTAATATAGCAAAAAGGCCCCAAGATACTTTGCAAACATCATCCAATAGAGTTGATGTTGAGCAGAATAAGTCGATGTTGGGTTGAGATGACCAAAAACTTGGTTAAAAGATGTAGGTTTTGAGTGACAGGAGTGTCTTCAAGGAGGAAAGAGAGGTGGAGAGATTAATAGATGGAATGTCCCAGAACACAGTGCCAGGGTAGCTGAAGACCACATGGTAGAATAATCAAAATCACGAAGGCTGAAAAGGAATATGTTGATGGACATATTGAGGAATATGTTGATGGAATATGTTGATGGCCGTGGGCAGCACGGTGGCACAGTGGTCAGCACTGCTGCCTCACAGCGCCAGGAATCAGGGTTCAATTCCCAGATTGGTTCATTGTCCGTGCAGAGTTTGCATGTCTCCCTGTGTCTGCGTGGGTTTCCTCCAGGTGCTCCTGTTTCCTCCCACAACCCAAAAATGTGCATGTTAGGTCGATTGGCCATGCTAAATTGCACCTTAATGTCAGGGGGACTAGCAGGGTAAATACACAGGGATAGGAATTGTAGTCGGTGCAGATTCAATGGGCCAAATGGCCTCTGGCTGAACTGTAGGATGCTATGATTCTATACTGTCTCAGATATCTGGGAGGTGACAGAAAGAGAGAGGAAGAGTCATGGAAAACAAGAAAAGTTTCAATCTGGGTGTTGCTTGGTGGAAGATGGAGCATGGGCAGCGGAGGGTAAAGCTAGCCAGGACTACACCAAAATAATCCAGCCTGAAGGTAACAGATACCATGTATGAAAGTTTCAACACCAAAGGGATGGAGTCAGGCAACCTTCCCAAGGTGGAGATAGACGATGTGATGGATGATGGACAACATGTGACTCATCTGTTCAGTTGTGAACAGGTTTGATCCTCTTGTCTAAGGAAAGATATAAGACATAGGAGCAGAAGTAGGCCATTCAGCCCATCGACTCTGCTCCACCATTCAATGAGATTATGACTGACCTAATGTAGTCCTCAACTCCCTGTCAAGCCCCTGAGAATCCGAAATATCTCAATAAGGTTGCCTCTCATTCTTCTAAACTCCAATGAGTACAGGCTCAACTTACTCCATCTCTCCTCATCCCTCCATATCCAGGATAAACTGGAAAACCTTCTCTAGACTGCCTCCAATGCAGCTGCACCAGTCCTTAGATAAGGGGACCAAAATCATTCACAGGATTCCAGGGAGCGAGAATATAGAAAAGAGCCATAAAATACATACAGAGGCCATTTGGCCCATTATGTCTGCACCAACTCTGCAGAAGAACATCTTATTCAGCCGACTCCCCGCACATTTACCATGGCTACCTCTGTACATCTTTGGGCATCAAGGGGAAACTTCCCACGGCCAAAGCACCTAACCGGCACCTCTTTGGATTGTGGGAGGAAACTGGAGCACTCAGAGGAAACCCATGCAGGTACAGAGAGAAAGAGCAGACAGTGATCCAATCGAACCAGCGTCCCTGGCAGCGTCAATCAGTCAATGTCATTCAGCCTCTGATCCACAGGGAAGCGTTTTCCAAGGTGACCTTCAAGATCCACGACAACGCAGAGCAGAAACTGATAGCCAAGTCCTGCACGCATGATAATGGCCTCAACTGGGATCTTGGGTTTATGTCATACTATCTGTAACCCCCATGATTTGCCTGGGCTTGGAAAATCTCACTAACTGTCCTGGCTTGAGAGAATTCAACCTCTTAAACTTGTGCTTAACCCTCTCTCCACTCGCACTGTCTGTACCTGTAAAGACATGCATTCCAATCATTATCTTGTAGTTGAGCTTGTGTCTATATATGTTTATGAAACAAATCCTGCACTCACCTGATGAAGGGGCAGTGCTCTGAAAGCTTGTGCTATCAAATAAATCAAATAAAATGGACTTCAGCCTGGTGTTGTGAGACTACTTACTGTGAGACTAGCGCCAACCACTGTGCCACCATGCCACCCTTCGAGTGATACAAAGCGAATGTTGCCTTCAGAGCAATGTGTATAGCAAGGCCGAGTGAGATGACAAGTTCCTGGAGCTGTGAAAATATTTCAGTTGCTGCAGCGAAGAGCTAGCATGAATAAGATGGGCAGAAAAGCCTCCTTCTATGGGTAGGGTGAGTCAATGGATGAAGTTGCTTGAAAAGACTGCAACATGCAACAATTGCATTTACGTAGCACCTTTAGAACAAAGAACAAAGAGCAACACAGCACGGGAAACAGGCCCTTCGGCCCAACGAGCCCACACCGCCGTCCTAACATCTTAATGACATATTCTTGACTTTAGGCTATGCCTATTGTTGAAGATTCCCATATAGGGACCAATATAGGGACAATTTGTTACCCAATCAGCCTAACAGCACATTTTTGGGATGTGGGAGGAAACCGGAGCACCCGGAGGAAACCCACACAACCACGGGGAGAACGCGCAAACTCCCGCAGACACCGGCCCAAATCCATGTGTCAGCACAGCAACAGCGATGGTCTCTGAGCTGTCATGTTGCCCATCAGATGGTCCAGTTTAAGCATACACTGACGACGTGAAGCACTAGGCAACTCCTGAAGCAACCTCCAAGAGCAGCTCTCGCACGACATGCCGCATGCATGCCCCTTGTTGGGCAACAAGGTGGACCGAATTGCCTGCGGAAACAAATAAGACTTAATTAAACATGCTAAAAAAAACTAAGACATTCCTGAGACGAAACTAAAAGATAGTCTACTACTATTTGGTCCTCCCGATATTCAAACAGTCCTGCTATATCCCTCTATCTGCAGACCGCTCATGTGGCTGTCCAAGAGACCCTTACACAACCCTAGCGTGCCTGCTCCCACCACCTTACTCGGCAGTGCATTCCACACCCCCACTACCCTTTGTGTGAAAAAATGCCCTCTAATATTCGTCTTATACATAGCCCCCCTCACCCTGAGCCCGTGACCCCTCGTTCTATCCATTTTTAATGGTGGAAAAAAGCTTACCACCATTTACTCTATCTATACCCCTCATAATCTTATATACCTCTAAAAGATCCCCTCTCAGCCGACGTCTTTCAAGGGAAAACAACCCCAGTGTTTTCAATCTTTCCTCGTAAGACCATACCAGTCAGCATCCTGGTAAATCTCCTCTGCAATCTCTCCAGGGCCTCTACGTCCTTCCGGTAGTACGGCAACCAGAACTGGACGCAGCACTCCAGATGAGGCCTAACCAACGTTCTATACACCTGCAACATCAGACTCCTACTCTTGTATTCTATACCCCTTCCTATGAAGGCTAACATACCATACGCTTTTTTTAACCACATTCCCCACCTGTACTGACACCTTCATAGACTTGTGAACTTGCACCCCCAGGTCTCTCTGCGTCTCTATACTCCGGATAGTTTTATCTTTTATCCTATAACTCCCCTCTACATTATTCCGGCCAAAATGCATCACCTCGCATTTATCTGGATTAAATTCCATTTGCCATCTATCTGCCCAATCTACCAGCCTATCTATGTCCTGTTGTATTGCCAGGCACTGCTCCTCAGTCCCCGCCAATCCAAGCATCTTAGTGTCATCAGCAAATTTGCTGATCACACCACCTACCCCTCTTCCAAGTTATTCATATACACCACAAATAGAAGGGGTCCTAGTACAGAGCCCTGATAGCTTAGCAAGCTATCTCAAGGTAATCAGATAGAAATAATCTTGCCAAATATGGAGATATTCGGGGAGCTGACTAAAAGCATGATCAAAGAGGAAGACTCAAAGGAGTATGTTAAAAGAGGAAAGAAAGAGGCAGAAAGGTTTGGGGAAGAGATGGAATTCCAGAGATTAAGGCCAAGAATTCTAAACTTTCCAAGTATTTCCGTTAACACAACAAAAGGAATCATGAATTCATTGGGATCACTAGCTTAATGGAGTGCCTGAGGATTGTTCATTGATAGAAAGCTGGATTGAATTATTATCAAAGTTATATGTTAATCTAGCTCCTGTGTGTTTTCAGATTAAATTGCCCTTCCAAGCTTGCAACTCCAGTGATACCAACAGGGATCGGAGAGGCAAAAGCCTTCAGGTTATTAAAAATACAATGAAAGGAGCTGGCGGGAGAATGCATGGGATTAAACGGGCTGAATGACTTTCTCTCATTGCTCATTTTTCCTATCTATGTTGACTTGGTATATTTTAAAACCGTTTTTGTCTGCTAAACAATAGACTATATGCCTCAAAGTGTGGAAAACACGAAGGAAAGAAGAGACAATTATTTCATCCTTGTATTTTTTTTTACCTCAAGGTGGAAGATTACTCGCCGGTCGATAAACATTCCCTGACCAACAGCAATTAGCCTCTAATTAACCTGCAGATGTTCCACAGTTGGACCTTACAGCCTGAAGCTGACATTAACAAAATGAACCAGTGTAATCTGGCGATGTAACACTCTTTCTACTATAAAACACTCAATCCTTCTGACTTGTGAAACATGCCACGGGGAATCTGATGTCTTTCTAAAGAGACAAGATCAATCCTTTCACACCATGACTTTTTTTTTTGAATTCTGTTCCCTGATTGGAAGAAAAGGTGTTTGACTTTTCTCAACAACAGCTTGCGTTTACATAGCACCATTAACGTAGCAGGTGCTGATGTGCCTTAACAGGGACAATACATCATATCGATAAATTGGTCTTGAAATGACCTGATGAGATTGTACTTTCCATCTTTATTTCAAGGTACTTGTCTGGTTTTCAATTAAAACATAAAAATCCCACATTGCAGAAGGAGGCCATTTGGCCCTTCAAGCAATTGACACCAATCCCACCCAGCTCCTAGCCCCAAAACCCTGCATATTTACCCCGCTAATCCCCCAACAGTAAGGGGCTATTGAGCATGGCCAATCGGTTAGCACTGCTGCCTCCCAGCACCAGGCACCTGGGTTCAATTCCCGTCTTGGGTAACTGCCTGTGTGCATGTTCTCTGTATCTATGTAGGTTTCCTCTGGGTGCTCTGGTTTCCTCCCACACTCCAAAGATGTGCTGGTTAGTTGTATAGGCCATGCTAAATTTACCCTCAGTGTACCTGGACAGGCGCCAGAGTGTGGCGGCCAGGGGATTTTCACAGTAACTTCACTACTGTGTTAATGTGAACCTACTTGTGAGAACTAATAACAAAAACTTTAAATAAACTTCAAACAATCAACCAAACCCACACATCTTTATTTCCCAATGATTTTTCGGGAGCACTCAAAATACTTTCTGGATTGTGGGAAGAAATCGGAGCACCCGGAGGAAACCCACACAAGACACAGGGAGAATGTGCAAACTTCTCACAGATAGTGACCCGAGGCTGGAATTGAACCTGGGTCCCTGGCGCTGTGAGGCAGCAGTACTAACTCACATGTTCTGAGTAGTGGAATAAAGGCTATTAAATTCTGCAGATGATATTTGATAACAAGGTAGTCACCCCATTGCACTTAAAAAAAAACACAGGACAATTTGGAACAAAGAACAAAGAACAAAACAGCACGGGAAACATGCCCTTTGGCCCAACGAGCCTGCACCGCCACCCCGATGTTCACTCTTCTACCCATGATCCCTGTCTATGGATCTATGCATTGGAGCCAAATCAGAGAAAATTTAGAGAGAATTTGTTTTGCCAATCAGTCTAAAAGCACATCTTTGGGATGTGGGAGGAAACCAGAGCACCCGGAGAAAACCCATGCAAGCACGGGGACAATGCGCAAACTCCCACAGACACAGGCCCAAATCCATGTATCTGCACAGCACAGCGATAGTCACTGAGCTGTCGTGTTGCCCATCAAATGGTCCAGGTCAAGTGTACACTAACGACGTGAAGCACTAGAATACTCCTGAAAAATCCAAGAGCAGCCCTCTCACGACCCATCACGTGTATGCCCCTTGTTAGACAACAAGGTGGACCAAAGCACCTGTAGGATAAAAACAAATACATCAATATCATTGTCTTTTGACACACTTTCCAGGGACTCCCAAGGCTCATGATCCCTATTTTAAATCAGTTTTCTATACACCTCCATTCCCATTCTGTTCATGTGCCCATCTAGGTATTTCTTAAATAACTCCAGAGTACCTGCCTCCACCACTTTACTTGGCAGCGCATTCCATACCCCCACCACTCTTTGTGAGAAAAAACTCCCTCTAGCATCCAAATTATACCTTACCCCCCTCACCCTAAGCCCGTGACCCCTCGTGCTATTCCTGTAGACAACTCAGTCAGAGAAAAGATTCTTTCCTCAGGATTATGCAGCTAAAGTACTAAAGATTCTATCGCAGCTTCTGCGCTGACCTTCAGTTCTAGAAGTGGTTAGATATGACACCTGGGCGAATGGGATCAAAGATTACGGGGTGAAAGCAGGATTAGGCTATTGAGTTGGACGATCAGCCATGCTCGTGATAAATGGCAGAGTAGGCTCGAAGGGCCAAATGGCCTCCTCCTTCTCCTATCTTCTACGCTCTTTCAACTGGGACTCAGCTGTGAATTACAATGGACTTTCACCCTGGGAAAGTACCACGTCTTTATAGAGTCATAGAGATGTACAACACGTAAACAGGCCTTTCAGCCCAACACATCCATACTGACCAGGTTTCCTGAACTGAGCTAGTCCCATTTGTCTGCATTGGGCCCATATCCCTCTAAACCTTTCCCATCCATGTACTTGTCCAAATGTCTTTTAAATGTAATTGTGCCCATCTCTGCTACTTCCTCTGGCACCTCATTCCACATACACAGCACCCTCTGTGTGAAAAAGTTACCCCTCAGGTCCCTTTTAAATCTTTCCCCTCTCTTCTTGAATCTATATCCTCTAGTTTTGGATTCCCCTACCCTGAGGAAAAGACTTAGCTATTCACCTTAACTATGCCTTCATAACTTTATAAACTCTACAAGGTCACACCTCCTACAATCCAAGGTAGAAAGACCCAGCCTATCCAGTCTTTCCTTATAATTCAAACTGTCCAGTCCTGATCACATCCTTATCAATCTTTTTTGCCCCCTTTCCAGGATAATAACATCCTTCCTCTGGCAGGATGACCAGAATTATATACAGTCATTTAGTTGTGTGAACCTCTGTGGACTCTGATCTAGACTTGGGCAAAACATTCTCACTGTGGAAGACTGTTCATGGTTTAAAGTTTTAAACTTAATTTACTGGTGTCACCAATAGGTTTACATTAATGCTGCAATGGTGTTACTGTGAAAATCCCCTATTCGCGACAATCCAGCGCCTGTTCGGGAGAATTTAGCATGGTCAGCGCACCAAACCAGCATGTCTTTCAGACTGTGGGAGGAAACCTGAGCACCCGGAGAAACCCACTCAGACATGGGGAGAACATGCAGACTCCTCAGACAATGATTTAAGCCAAGAATCAAACTCAGGTTCCTGGTACAGTGAGGCAGCAGTGCTAACCACTGTGCTGCCTGCCCCACAGTGTAGTTGAAGGTAGGATGGATACCAATCTGAGGAGCTTCAATGGATTTAATGTTCTTTCATCTTTTATTTTAGATTATTTTTCCACTTAATCCCTGTAAGATGACCAGTTTGAACCAAGATGTTGGTCAGGATGCTGCAGAATGCCTCAACAACCCATCCTGTAAAAGAGAAAACAAAATTAAACTTAAAGAGAAAGACCAGTATTGATTCAATGATTCCTGCAGGAAAATATCAGTGTGGGAGCATGGATGTGCATAAATAAAGACACAATTGGACTGGAATGTGACAAATTACTTCATGGAGAATATGGGCACTCGGGATAGAGTACCATGGAGCTTTCCATAAAACTCCCCAAAGCCTACCCATCATCTACCAGATACAGGTCAGGAATGTGATGGGATACTCTTCATTTACCTGGATAGATGCTCCAACAACACTCAAGAAGTTCCACACCTTCCAGGACATGGCAGCCCATTCACAAGAATTCACTCCCTCCAGCAATGTCAAACACTGTGTACCATCTACAAGATACACTGAAACAATTCACTAAGGCTTCTCAGGCACCACCTTCCAAACCCACAACTGCTCCCACCCAGAAGGTTTGCCGACACATGGAGACATCACCACCAGGAAGCTCCCCTCCAAGACCCTCACCATCCAGACTTGGAATTGCATCACTGTTTCTTCACTGTTGTTTTACTCTTTACTCTCTAATGAAATTGCTCAATATTATCAGTTTCAAGAGCTTCGTGGAACAAATCACAAAGTTAGCGTTGTTGTAGACAACAAATAATCATAGAGTCATGATTGTCATTGTCAATGGACGTACCTCCAATTCATTCCCCCTTACTGATTATGGTGAACGTCTGTGGCTATAATGGTAGTGTTTGTACGAAAGTTGTAGATAATTGGGCGAACATCTGTGAATTAGTCACCCGTGATTCGCTAGGTGGAGGGTTATTGTTTGTGAACATGCCACATTAATGACATTTTATATGCACGATATAGAGATGGGTGGACTTGTTCTACCCAAGCTCAAAGCAGAAGTTCCTATAGCAATTTACAAAACATTGAGATATTTTAAGTTGAGTTTTGTACCTTTACCCCTGGCCTCCTTTCAGTACTCAGGGTTTGATTTAGATCTTGAATGACCTTGAGAAATCTCCAGGTCATCAGGCATTCAACACGTCAAGGTGGTGAAACCCACTCTCTGCATCACCCTGTTCAAATTTTTAGCTTGCATCATGCTAGGGTCATATCCTGGACCTTTCTAAACACTTGCATAGATAAGGGGGAACAGCTACGACTCCACACTCACAACTTTGAATGTCAATTTCTATCCCTCAGATGGGTAATTACATTTTTGCTAAAAATAAGAGAAGGTCCCTTAAATCTCAACCTTTTTGGGTCAGTTTTTACTCTGGCAATTTCTAATAGTTTAAAAATTGATTATGTAAGAATAGTTTAACTATGGTCAATCACTTCTCTGTAAAGTAGAACCCAAGCCAGATGGCAAAATGTGAAACTGGACACAAATCCTTATCTTGATGTTTAGTTCATTGACAGGATGCAATATGACATTTGTCTGCCTTGTATGCACTAACTAACCCACTATTACAGCGGTCCCTTTTTATACATGATCAAGTTTAATTAAAAGCTCCCACCTATTTCCCTTTGACAAAACAATTACACAACCTGGCCACAATGATGGTCACGATATACATTTACACATATGCAGAAATCCATTGATGCTGTAAATCACAGCTTTAAACTCAATCGGTGGAATTCTACCACCCTGCGCACCAGGAGAATTGGAACGGGTGAGAGGCGGACATTGGGAAGATCCGTTGATCTCAGGTGGGATTTCTGATCGCGGGTCGAGCAAAGCCACAAAGTCCTGCCCAATATCCCCACATCACACTCACTACTACCTGTCCCCTCACCCATTTCAGGCGTGGAAACTTTGTTCTATTTGTGATGAGATTGAAATGGGAGAAGTTCTCCTTAGTTATCTTTCAGCAAATCCAGACCCCTGCTAAAACCGAAAACACAGTGGAGAAACACTAGACCCACACGTGTGCTGCATTAGCAGCAAAGACAGCCAAGCAATGAACATGATGTTAATGTTCTCATGGAATTGACAGCCTGGTGTTTAGGAACTGAAAGGAAGCTACCCTCCCTGGAACCAGCTGCGGAGCCAGACAACATCCTGGAGCTTTAGGAGCACAGTATCAACAAAGATGGCAAGGTGATTAAAAAGGCATATGAAATGCTTGCCTTCATGAACCTGGGCATTGGGTACTAGAATTGGCAATTCATGTTGCCGCATTTGGAGTATTGTGTGCAGTTTTGGTCACCAAACGACCAGAAGGACGTGGAAGCTTTGGAGAGAATGCAAAGAAGGTTCACCAGGGTGTTGTCTGGTCTCAAGGGTGTTGGCTATGAGGAGAAGTTGAATAAACTCAGTGGCTGAGAGGAGACTCATTGAGGTCTACAAAATTTTGAGAGACGTAGACAGGATGTATAGTCAGAGGCTTTTCGCCAGAGTGATGGTGTCAGTTACAAGGGGTTACGGGTTCAAGGTGAGAGAGAGAAAGTTAAGCAAAATGTGGGGGAGAAGTTTTTCATACTGAGTGGTGGGCACCTAGAACCTGCTGCCAGAGGAGATGGTTGGAGCAGGCACATTAGCAACATCTAAGCGGCCTCTGGATTGGTGCTTGAATAGGGAGGCAATAGAGGGACAAGGACTGACTACAGACAGAAGATTTTTTTGTAGTTTAGTTAGGGCATCATGATTAATACAAGCTTGGAGGGCCGAAGGGCCTGTTCCTGTGCTGTACTTTTCTTTGTTCTTTGTTATTCATATATGTCTAATCTTCAGATATCACTGGTTAGGTGTCGGGGTGCAGTATTGTGTCCAATTCTGGGCCCACTTTGGAGAGAAGACAATGATACCAGGAAGATACCAGGAAGGGTGGCACAGTGTTAGCACTGCTGCCTCATAGCACCAGAGAATTCCAGCCTTGGGTCACCGTCTATGTGGAGTTTGTACTTTCTCCCCAGGTCTGCATGGGTTTTATTCTGAGTGCTCTGGTTTCCTCCCACAGTCCAAAGATATGCAGATAAGGTGGATTGACCATGCTAAATTGACACTAGTGTCCAGGGATTAGTAGGGTAAATACAGGATTATGGAAGGAGGGTCTGGGTGGGATTGTGGTCGGTGCTGACTCAATGGGCCGAATGGCCTCCTTCTGCACTGTAGGGATTACAAAGAACAAAGAACAGTACAGCATGGGAAACAGGCCCTTCGGCCCAACGAGCCCGCACTGCCGTTTTAATATTATGAGTGCCCTCCTCTACCTATGACCTTTGTCTGAACCTATTGGGGAAGATTGAGGGAGAACTAACTTAGGGACAATTTGTTACACCAGTCTGCCTAAGAGCACGTTTTTGGGACACGGGAAGAAACCGGAGCACCCAGAGAAAACCCACGCAATCACGGGGAGAATGTGCAAACTGCCACAGACGTCGGCCCAAATCCATGTGTCTGCACAGCAAACAGTGATAGTCTTAAGGAGTTTTTAGTTAGATATAGAGGGCGGAATGTTCCTGTCCCACCTCACTGCAGGAATCATGGCGGGCAGGACAGGGAATTTGGTGGACCATGTAAACAGTCCGTTGACCTCGGGTGTGAATTTCCTATCTTCGGGCGAGTAGGGCAGTAAGCTCCTGCTCAGAGAGTGGGGCTTGATTTCCTTAGAGCAGAGCAGGATGAGGGGAGATTAAATAGAGGCGTTCAAAATATTGAAGATTTTGCTGGGGAAAATTTGGGGAAAATATTTCTACAGGTGGGAGAGTTGGTAACCAGAGGGGCACAGATTGGTGATAACCGGCAAAAATGAAATACGGGAGGCAACATTTCAATAAGCAGCGAGTTGTTATTTTCGCATACAATTTCAGAAACTGGGGGACTGGTGGAAGCAAATTCAGTCATGATGTTCAGAAGAGAATTAGATAAATGGTGAAAACTTGCAGGGCCGCGGGAAAATGCAAATAATTGCCAAGTTCTTTTAAAAAGCCAGCATTAGCATGCAGGCCAAATGGTTTATTTCCGTATTTCCAGGTTCCATGATTTAATTTCCGGGGATGTTGGTAAACTTTACATGTTTGGCAGCGATTGGCAAACTGTACATTGTCTGTTGACAGAGCAGGTTTGAATTAGTATAAGAAGGAGAACATTTAGTGCCTGTTTAGTCTGTTAAAGTTGTTTCAGTTTATGAAGCTTTCATTTCCCACAGTATTCTTAAAGTGTCTTATACATCTCAATGTGCATTTATCGTAACAAGTGTCTTGATATTTTGGCTCTCTCAATCACAAGATCATTACAGATGAGGAAGGCCATTTGGTCCATCTTCATTCACCAGGAGAAATCTCCGAATGGTAGCAACTAATTTTTCCTTCAATAATTCAAGGGTTTTTTTTGCTTTCACTAGCCTATCAGATACAGTGTCTTACATCTGATTACACTGAAAGAGTAAATACATGATCCGCCCCAGGAAATCACTAGATCACTATTTCAGTGTCCGAAGATGGCACAGTGACAGAATGGTTAGCACTGCTGCCTCACAGCATCAGGGACCCGGGTTTGATTCTTGACTTGGGTCACTGTACAGAGTCTGCATGTTCTTCCCATGTATGTGTGGGTTTTCTCCGGGTGCTCTGGTTTCCTCCCACAGTCCAAAAGACATGCTAATTAGGTGCCTTAGCCATGCTAAATTCTCCCTCAGTGTACCCGAACAGGCACTAGAGTGTGACAACTAAGGGATTTTCACAGTAACTTCATTGCAATGTTAATGTAAGTCGACTTGCAATGTTGATAAATAAAATAATGTTCCCAGCAAACCTCCATATAAACCTCCACAGAGCAGCTAATCTGTTGAATGATGTTAATTAAGGGATAACTATTGGAAAGGCCAGTGCAGAGAACTTCCCCATAGCTAATTTTACTAATGCCATGGAATCACCTGCACCAATTTGAAACAATAGCCATCTCGCCGAGAAGATGACCCTTGTGCCAATGTGCTGCTCCCTCAGTCGTGCAAAGTATAGATTTTGCACTTAAGACTCTTTTTAAAGTGTATTTATTAGTGTCACAAGTAGGCTCGCATTAACACTGCACCAAAGTTACTGAGAAAATCTCCTGGTCGCCACATTCCGGCACCTGTTTGGGTACACTGAGGGAAAATTTATCATGGCAAATGTATTTACCCAGCACATCTTTCGAACTGTGGGAGGAAACCAGAGAGCCCGGAGGAAATCCACACAGACAGGGGGAGAACATGCAGACTCGGCACAGACAGTGATCCAAGCCGGGGATTGAACCCAGGTCCCTGGAAGCTGTGAGGCAACAGTGCTAACCACTGTGTCACCATGACTCTGCAGTAGAACATGAACCCACTAAACTGCCGTGGCCACAACACTGAGTACAGAAATTGTACAGAATTTCTCGATTTGCTACTTTGCAAAAGCTACTTACTGTTTTGCTTAAAAGGGATTAACCCATTCGAATAGTGTGCAAGAGTATTTCAGACGAAGGCTAAATGATTGTGCACTAAGCTCCCTCAGCTGAACTGAAAGGCTAAGGTGACCCTGTGGCCGGACTTGCAGTTGAATTCTTGGACGGCGAAACTGAGATGTGAGTCAGGATAAGATGTTAGAAATGGGCTTTGCTCCACATAATGACTTCAGCCAGTATTTTTTCACAAAAGAGGTAATGGAAATCTACAAAACTCCCCCAGAAAAAGCAGTTGAGGTGAGAGGCCAATTGAAAATTTTAGAACTGAGATTGATAGGGTTTTTGTTCAGCTAGAAGATTAAGGATATGGGTTAAAGGCAAGTAAATGGAATTAAAACACAGATCAAATGGTGAAACAGGTTCAAGATGTTGAGTTGTCTCCTCTCCCCCTGTTTCTCCCTCCCACCTTAATGTAAGTCTACTTGCGACATTAATAAAATGTTCCCAGCAAACCTCCACAAACAGCAATGAGCAGCTAATCTGTTGAATGATGTTGATTAAGGGATAACTATTGGAAAGGCCAGTGCAGAGAACTTTCCCATAGCTAATTTTACTAATGCCATGGAATCATCTGCGCCAATTTGAGAACAATCTCTCCTCTGAATTCACTTTGTTGCACAAAGTTTGCCCAATGCACTTTGTCTTTGCCAACAAAAATAGAAAATGCTGGAAAATCTCAGCAGGTCTGACAGCATCTGTGGAGGGAAAATAGAGCCACCATTTCGAGTCTGGATGACCCTTCGTCAGAGATACAAAGTGCTTTGAGGCCATCTTGGTGGGGAATGAAGATGTAGAGGGTGAGGAGGTGGTGGTTTGGATCGGGGGACTGAAAGTCATTGATAAGGCGGAGGAATTGCGGGTGTAGGTGGGAAGGGACTGGATAAGAGGAGATAGAATGGAGTCAGAGTACAAGGAAATGAGCTCAGTGGGGTAAGAACAGGCTGATATGATGGGCTACCAAGACTGTCCTGTTTGTGATACTTAGGAAAGAGGTAGAAGCGGGCTGTCTGGGATTGGGAGACAATGAGATTGGAAGCTGTGGAGGGAAGATCTCCGGGAGAGCTGTGCTTAGTCTTTGACCGTGTGGTCTCCTTGAAGTATATCGTGGCTTCCTCACCTTTTGGTTCATTGACAAAGCATCAACTTATTGTTGAAAAGAGAGATCCTGCCAAAATTTTAAATCTTAGACTCATCAGGACAAATGCAAGAATGCCCATTTTCAGACTATCACAACAATTGGTATTGCAAGATGCTGATTGGTTGGCAAGTTAGTCCTGGACATGCCACTACCGTGGAAAAATTAGTGGGAAGCTATTGGCTCCTCAAGCTTCGGATAATTTAAATAAAAGACACAAAGCTTGAATTTATTCTTTTTTTGCAGCACTCAGGTTCCTGTGTGTGAATATTTGTCACTTCTAGCAAATGAGCCACAATATGATTGGTTGTTAGTGTAGCTATTGGCACACTTAGGGTTGTTCCGCAAGTGCTGCCCAATTGCAGAATCCTGGTCTGTCTTGAGTTTTACAAGGATGCGTTGGCTGAGTATGGTCTGTATTCTGTCTAAAGTTTTAACAGTTTATTTATTAGTGTCACAAGTCAGTTACATTGACGGCAGTGAAGTTACTGTGGACAGCCCTTAGTTGTCACAGTCTGGCACCTGTTCGGGTGCACTAAGGATGGATTTAGCATGGCCTTCGAACCTCATCAGCGTGACTTTCAGATTGTGGCTGGATAACATGGTGGGGTTTTGGTGCCAGGAGGGGCATTCGAGACAGCTCGTGGAGATGAATGCCAGCTGTCTTTGTGGTTTGGATACCTTTGAGAGAACAGCAACAGGACTGGATTGGCAGCTGAACATTGGAGGAATCCTCAGTAGGAGAGAGGCAGCTGCCATTGCATCAGGCATAGCAGTGGCAGAGGTATCAGCCTCTACATACTGGCTGCAACAGCATGTCTTCTGCCTGAGGATATGTGAGAATTCTTACCAGCACGTAATTAACAAACCTCAAATATTTTTCAGTCTGGGCTTTGTGACACAAGCATGTGGCCTGTGCAGTACTGGGAAACTTGTCCATGTTTTGTGTTTGATTATGTGAGTCTGGTAACCAATCTATGCTCACTGTGCTTGACCAGTTAAGCCTGGGTGTGGGCTCAGAGCAAAGTAAACAGATGTGACAGAAGCTGCTAGAATCTGAGCATTTTTTAGTTGACCAGCAATTATTGTCCATCTCCAGTTGCCCTTAAAGTTTATTTATTAGTGTCACAAGCAGACTTATGTTAACACTGCAATGAAATTATTGTGAATATCCCTAGTCGCCACAGTCCGTCACATTTTAGGTACACTGAGGGAGAATTTAACATGGCCAACGCACCTAACCAGCACATCTTTCGGACTGTGGCTGAAAACCGGAGCACTTGCAGGAAACCCACTCAGACACAGAGACAACGTGCAGAATCCGCATAGTGACCCAAGCCAGAAATCGAACCGGTGTCCCTGGTGCTGTGAAGTAGCAGTGCTAACCACTGTGCTGCTGTTGAGAAGGTGATAGTGAACTGCCTCCTTGAATCACTGCAGTTCATATGTTTTAAGTTGAGCCGCAGTGTGTTAGGGAGGGAATTCCAGGAATAACCTGGAATAACAAATGTGTAGAGTATAGGGCTAATGGTAGGACTCTTAATAGTGTTGATGAACAGAGGGATCTTGGTGTATGTGTGCATTGATCCCTTAAAGTTGGCAATCAAGTCGATAAGGTTGTTAAGAAGGCATACGGAGTCTTAGCTTTTATTGGTAGGGGGATTGAATTTCAGAGCCGCAACGTCATGTTGCAACTGTACAAAACTCTAGTGCGGCCGCACTTGGAGTATTGTGTACAGTTCTGGTCCTCGCATTATAAGAAAGATGTGGAGGCATTGGAGAGGGTACAGAGGAGGTTTACCAGGATGTTGCCTGGTATGGAGGGCAGGTCTTATGAAGAGAGGCTGAGGGATTTGAGGTTGTTTTCGTTAGAAAGAAGGCGGCTAAGAGGAGACCTTATTGAAACATATAAGATGATTAGAGGTTTAGATAGGGTGGACAGTGATAGCCTTTTTCCTAGGATGGAGAAAGCTAGCACGAGGGGACATAGCTTTAAATTAAGGGGTGGTGGTTTTAGGACAGATGTCAGAGGTAGGTTCTTTACCCAGAGGGTGGTAAGGGTATGGAATGCCTTGCCTGCGTCAGTTGTAGATGCGCCAAGTTTGGTGGCGTTTAAGATGTTAGTAGATAAGTTTATGGATGAAAAGGGAATGGTTTAGGTTAGAGGGTCGCTGCTTGTTCCTAACTGGTCGGCGCAACATCGAGGGCTGAAGGGCCTGTTCTGAGTTGTAATGTTCTATGTTCTATGTTCTAACCTGGTGACTGCAAAGGAACGGCAATATATTTCTAAGTCATAATGATGAGTGGCTTGGAGAGGAACAATGCAGACATTTTGTGGTAGTAGAGATATTTTAAAATCTTTGTGAATAAATCTAGTGCACATTTTGAAACCAGTATATGTGTTACTCTGAGGAAAAAAAACCAAATGTATAAAATATACAATAGTCTCTGTCTATGAAAATGGCCATTAATTGAGGCCTTAACTGTTTTCATTATCTGTCTGGCTCCTGATTCATTGCCTGAATTTGCCAACAAGCAGAAACAATCAGACAGCCATCACAATGTCCTATCCCACCCCACCCCTCCACTGCCAAAATCATCTTACAGCATTCCTAATTTTTATCTCTAAGCTTTCTCAGTAAACTCTACAGTTTTTTTGATTCCCTCTGTTCCTCCAAAACCTTTGCCAAACCTTTTGATGGTGTACCACCTCCACCCAGCGCTTCCCTCTTCCCCAATCACATCTCTCTGCTCAATGATGAATCTTCTGGCACAGAATGAGGCCATTCGACCCACTGTGTCAGTGCTAGCTCCTTGAAAGAACCATTCCGTTATTCCTAGCCATCCTTATCTTTCCCCATGCTGTAACGAGTTCATTTTTCTGTACATATTCCCTTTTGAAAAGTCTGGTGAAATATTCCACCCTCTCCATTACACTGCTTAGCATTGCTGCCTCACAGTGCCAATAACCTGGGTTTGATTCCCGGCTTGGATCACTGTCTGTGCAGAGTCTGTACAGACAGTTCTCCCCACGTCTGTGTGGGTTTCCCCTGGGTGTTCTGGTTTCCTCCCACAGTCCGAAAGACGCGCTGGTTAGGTGCATTGACTGTGCTAAATTCTCCCTAGTGTGCCGAACAGGCACTGGAATGCGGCGACTAGGGGATTTTCACAGTAACTTCTTTGCAATGTTAATACAAGCCTACTTGTGGTAGTAATAAATAACCTTAACTTTTCTCCTTATTTATCTTGTGAAAATGCTTCAGCTTTTTGAACAGCTTTCTCCCCTTAACCTTGAATGCTCTAAAGAGGAACAATCCAAATCTTTCCTCTTCAGGTTAAACACTCAAGGTGTAAGGCACTGTCCCATTGCAAGTTGCTGCTGTATTTGAAATCACCAATAAAGGTGCACCTTTTAACGTCAATAAAGCATTCTAACAGCAGTTTGGTTTCATTTTAAAGTGCTTTACTTCTCCGAAGATATTCATTAACTCTTCGTGCTCTTCAATAAACCAGCAGTGAGCACAAGGAACGGCAACTGGTGTTCCATGACAGAAATATCAAAATGAAACGACACAATACATTTCGCCAGAATCTGTTATTGACTCAGAAATAATAAGGCAAGTTTCATTCACTGTTTAAGCACCTTAAAAAACCAGGTACATGTGTTTTTAAGGAATTATAATTGTACATTCACAGCAATATTTTCATGAACAGGTTAGCACTGGCAAATCTATAATTTGAGTAACCACTTTAAACGTGACGATCTAGTATGTGCTTTTAGTAATCAATAAGGACATACTGGGATGAAGAGCTGTGGAGCAGTCTATATATATTTTATATATATCATTTATGCATCTGGACGAATAGATATATAATTATGTACACAGTCACATTATGGACTATAGAAAAGCAGACAATACAAAGCATGTAAGCAATTGCCAAATGAAACAGCTGAGTTGTCTAGGGTTGCCACCTATGCTGTTTAAGTGTGGGATTATCTCCGACAGGTTAACACGATGGAGTGAATAGTTCTCCCACTGTGGAACCTGTGTGATTTCTGTAATCAGTGGAACAAATGCCTATTTCACAAAGGGAAGGGGAAACAATTCACTCTCTCCATCCCAGGCAGTCAATGCAAAGATGATCCCTCTGAATTGTTTTTGGGTGCTTGGAGTCAACTGCATACCTTTGTCATTGGTATTTTTTAAACTTTTTTGATTGGTGGGACACAGGCGTCACTGGCTGGCCAGTGTTTATTGCCCATCTGTAGTTACCCTTGGAAGGCAGTTGACAGCCAACCACATTACTGCAGCTCTGGAGATTCCCAGTCATCACATGGGAAATTATTGTGGTCACTTCATTCTCTGCATATCATTGGCTAATGAAATCTGTAAAATTCCTTTCTCTGCACTTTATCAGTGTTGTGTGTTTTTATTCTTTCATGAGATCTGGGCTCTGCCAGCATCTGTTACCACTCCTTGTTGCCATCCAACTAAGTAGCCATTTCAGAGGGCAGCTAAGACTCAAGCACATTGCAGTGGGCCTGGAGTCACGTGTAGGCCAGACCAGGTAACGACAGCAGATTTCCTTCCATAAAGAACATCCATGAACCAGATGTATTTTTCTGACAATTGACAATGATTTCATGGTCATCAGTAGATTCTTAATTCCAGATTTTTGTTTATTGAATTCTAATTCCACCATCTGCCGCGGCGGGATTCGAACCCGGGCACCCAGAACATTAGTTGAGTTTCTGGATTAATAGTCTAGTGATAATGCCACTAATTCATTGCCTTCCCTTATCTATTGGTCATTATGCTTTTAATAAATCCCTGCCAGTTATTTTCAATGCAGTCATCAATTTCATAGAATGTGCAATGCTGAGACAGACCCTTCAACCCAACTGGTCTATGCTGATGTTTATGCTCCATCCAAACTCCTCCCACCTTCCTTCCTCTATCCCTAAGAACATAACTTTCTATTCCTTACTTCCTCGTGTGCTTATCCAGCTTTCCTTTGAATGTAACTCTATATAGGTAAGATGATGGCTGGTAGTATTGACACTGGACTAGTAATCCAGACACCCTGTGTAATTCTCTGGGGATCTGGGTTCGAATTGCACCATGGAATTTGAAAAGTCTCATGATGACCATGGAAGCTATCTGATTCACCAACGCCCTTTTGGAAAGAAAATCTGTCATCCTTACCTGATCTGGCCTACAATGTGATTCCAGAGCCACAGCAATGTGGGTTGCGTGTTAGCTGCAATGTGCTTGAGTCTTTACTGCCCTTTAACATGGTTACTCAGCTGGAGGGCAACTAGGCATGGGCAACACGTGTTGGCAAAGCCCAGATCGCATGAAAGAATAAAACCCCACAATGTTGATCAAGTGCAGAGAGAGGAATTTTACAGATTTTATTAACTAGTAGTTTGAGAAAATGAAATGCTCACAATACTGACTAATTTCCTGTGTGATGACTGGGAACATCAGCAAAGGAAAACATCAGAATTCAAAATATGATTGCCTCCCTGCACACTATATGCCCCAATATTACTCCAACCTATGCCCCATTTCCCTTTCTCCGGCTCATCCTATTGCCTTAATCTTCCTCATCCCACTTTGCTTGCATCAACATTATCCCATTCTTTCCCCACTATTTGCCATCCACTCCTCTGTCTCAGTACAATTAATACTCTGGCCCTCCCTGTAGCTCCTTTGCTTTGACTGTATCCCAAACTTGCCCTCATCCCCTTCCTTTCAACATCTAATTCCCTCTCTGACTCGATCTATTCAACAGTGCCCCAATCCTACTGCATACCAGCCCCTGCTCTCCTTCTGTTCCAACCACATCCTAATCCACCCTCCCCAAACCAAACTTTATTCCATCCCTCTGTCCCATAGCAACCTCTATCCTGCTTTTATCTTGTGTTCTATCTGGAAATAAGATTTATTAAAGGTGGCAACTCTAACAATACAGTATTCCTGCTGGTTAACCTGGTAACCAGAAAGGAATAACATGACAGACAATCCAAAGTTTCACAAAGTTTATTGCAATAATATAGATGCAGGAGTACATGCCCTCCCCCATGGCCAATCAAAATCATTCATAGTTTCAACTGGAATCTCCAAGCTGGCTACCAGTCTGCTAATCCGGATACAATCTTAAAAAGACTTTGTAAAATTCCTGGATACTGTCCTTTGGAAACCTCCCTGAGTCTATAATTCATTATAGGCACCATGCAACATGTTCCGTCATCTTTGTCTCAGGCTAGATGCTTCTTTACTGCTTGCCCTGTTGCAGGACAAGAACAGATTCGCCTCACTTTACCCTGTCTGGTCCCCACTGTGAGATGGAACCAATTCCCAGGACTACTGTGTGCATTGAACCCAGCTGTGTGAAAGTTAACATGTGAGCACAAGATTATATAACTACTGTTATTTTTTTCATTCATGGGATGTGGCCGTATAGCTGGCTAGATTTAACTTGATTTATTATTATCACACATATTGAGATACAAAGGTATTGTTTCTTGCTCGCTATACAGTCATCATAGAATTATTGAAGCCCATCTGCACCTTCACAATCAGGCCGTTTTTCTATAAGGCCTCATATTTATCCTGCTAATCTCCCAGAATCAATTTAGCATGGCCAATCAACTCAATCTGCATATCTTTGGACTGTTGGAGGAAACCGGAGTACTCGGAGGAAAGCCACACAGACACAGGAGAATGTGCAAATTCCACACGATGACCCAAGGCTGGAATTGAATCCTGGTCACTGACACCGAGAGGTGGCAGTGCTAATCACTGTGTCACCTAGACAAAGCATACTGTACATAGAGACAGAAAGGCAAAGGTGCAGAATATAGTGTTACAGCCTTAGCTAGGGCGTAATGAAAGATCAAAATGTGTGTGTGTGCGCATGTGTCATGCAAAAGGTAAGCAGAAAACAACAATTGAACTTTCCTATGTCAACAGTCACAGTGTAGTTGCAGCCTTTATCACTAGATGGCCTTGTGAGGCAAGTCACTGAATTCTCTCCCAATTCTTGTTTTCTAGAAATTGACAGTGAGTAATGTCCTGGTGAAATAAGATACTGTACATTTGTAGTTTTATAGTATTCGTTAGTGGCAGTTTTTCTGTAAAGGATTGTAGGCTTTATGACCCTGTCACTGTGCGTTTTTAAAATTAATTCACAGGGTGTGGGTATCGCTGGTTAGGTCAACATTTATTGCCCGGCCCTAATTGCCTTTGAAAAGGTGCTGGCGAACTGCCTTGATGTGGGTACACCGACAGTACTGTGCCTCTGCTGCCCTTGTCCTGCTAGGCAGTAGCTGTTGTTGACTTGGAAGGTGCTTTCAAGGGAGCTTTGGTGAGTTGCTGCAGTATAATATCCCTTCAGCTATTCTTATTCAATGCTTTTTGCACAAGGCAAACCTACAGATTCCTGTGACCCTCATGGATAATTCATGCCCCGATTAATCACATTGCTGATACTCATAGATGTTGGCATCCTGATTTTGGAATTATCTATCATAAAAAGATCTTAGTTCCTTTCACAACCCCAGAATTTCTCAAATTGTTGACAGATAATTCAATGCTTTAGAAGTATCGAAATGGAGGAAAGATTGCAGCCAGTTTGCATAGAAGAGCAATGAGATGGATAACATGATTATCTATTTGTAATGGTAAAAATTTGTAAAGCCCATCAGCACCTCTACTTTTGCAAGAGGCTACGGAAATTTGGCAGACCCTCTATGTCTCTCAACAACTTCTACAGATGTATCATTGAAAAATTCTTTCTGGTTGTGTCACAGCTTGGTATGGCTCCCGCTCTGCCCAAGATCATAAGAAATTACAAAAGGTCGTGAATGAAGCCGAATGCATCGTGCAAACCAGCTTCCTATCCGATGACTCTGTCTACACTTCCCACTGCCTTGACAAAGCAGCAGCATAATTAAGGACCCCATGCACCCCAGACATTTTCTCTCCCATCTTCTTCCATCGGAAGAAAGATACAAAATTCTGAGGTCATGTACCAACTGATTCAAGAACAGTTCTCCTCTGCTGAATGGACCTACCTTGCATTAAGTTGGTCTTTCTGTACACCGAGCTGTAACTATAGCACTACATTCTACACTCTCTTGTTTCTTTCCCTGTGAACAGTATGCTTTGTCTGTATAGCACGCAAGAAAAATACTTTTCACTGTATGCTAATATATGTGACAATAATAAATCAAATAAATTTATTAGTCACAAGTAGGCTTACGTTAATACTGCAATGAAGTTACTGTGAAAATCCCCTCTAATAAATCAAATCAAATCAAATGGATTTGGTTGAGGGATAGGGAGAGCTGCCTCATTCTTTGTCGAACTTGTGATGTGAGATCCATCAGGTCCTCCCCAGAAGGTACACCGGACTTCAGTTTTTATAAATACCTCATGCGAAAGACAAACAAGCAGCAAACAGGAAACACAAAATAATATGTGTTTTGTGGGCCATTTTGCCAATCCTTGGGGGCTGTAAGTGACCCATGGATCACAGTTTACAGATAGACTTGTGCTAAGCATTCACACGATAAATTTCACACACAAGTTCAACGTCTTGGTTTACTGAGCATGTCCTTCCAGGCTTCCGTTGGGCAAGGGGATTCCAACATACCCGTTCAGGTGCCTCAGGCTGTCTGTTCCGAGATATGCCATCAGAAGCTCGGTGCGACGCTGGATCAAATGTAAGATGTCCTCAGCCAGACATTCAGTGCTGGTGTATCTCACCTTCTCAAAATCAAAGATGTCCTTCAAGAAGAAAAGAACCTGTTCCTGGAAAAGATCGTAAAAATATCTCTCAGCTCATCAACTCTAAAACTCCAAAGATGCCCAGCAATGCGCAGGTTGGCAGGGTCGACCAGGCTAAATTGACCTTTTGTGTTCAAGGATGTGTCAATTAGATGGATTAGCCATGTTAATTGTGAGGGGTTGTGGTGATGGGTAAAGAGGGTCATATTGTTCCCATTAACACGTGTTGAAGAACAGAAGGATCTTGGGATCCAAGTCCATAGGACTCTTAAATCAGCCTCGCAGGCGGAGGATGTGGTCAAGAAGGCATATGGTGTACTGGGTTTCATTAATAGAGGGATTGAGTTTAGGAGTCGGGAGGTAATGCTGTAACTTTATAAGACCCTTGTCAGACCCTACTTGGAGTACTGTGTGCAGTTCTGGTCACCTCACTATAAGAAGGATGTGGAAGCTATTGAAATGGTGCAGAGGAGATTTACAAGGATGTTGCCTGGATTGGGAGGCATGCCCTATGAAGATAGGATGAGGGAGCTTGGTCTCTTCTCCCTGGAGAGACGTAGGTTGAGAGGCGACCTGATAGAGGTTTATAAAATGTTGAGAGGAGTAGATAGGGTGGATTCTCAGAGGTATTTCCCTGGGCTGAAATGGTCGCTACGACAGCACACAGATTTAAGTGCAGGGAAGCAAGTACAGAGGAGATGATAAGGGTAAGTTTTTCACTCAGAGGGGGGTGAGTGAATAGTATTGGCTGCCGTCGGTGGTGGTAGAGGCGAACTCGCTGGGGTCTTTTAAAAGACTTCTGGATGAGTATATGGGATCTAATGGGATTGGGGGTTATAGATAGGTCTATGGCTTGGTAGTATAGATGTGATCGGCGCAACTTGTGGGCTGAAGGGCCTGTTTGTGCTGTAGTTCTATGTTCTAACATGCACATATCTCCCCCCGCCCCTTTACTCCACCCTACTGAAAGAAAGTGGTTCATTACACAAGGTCACCAACTAATGCTTTCAAAGACAAAAGGGCAGAAAGTTCAAATTCAATGGAAAGAAAAAGGTGAAATACCTTAAAGAAGCAGCACAAATCGTAGAGGGAGTCTCTGGGTCCTAAGAAGCCCCAGGCTAAGATTGGGCTGATGTGCTCACAAACAGCGTAGAAATGAGCGATGAAGCCATTGGGGACCTGTCAGAATCAAAGCACAAGAGAGAAAGAGGGCTGACAAAAGCTTTGACCGGAAAGACCGTTTCAGGGTAAGGAAATTCAACATGTCTGCTATAACTCATCAATCTTTACAGGTGCACCGTAGAAAGCATTCTTTCTGGTTGTATCACAGCTTGGTATGAGTCCTGCTCTGCCCACGACCGCAAGAAACTATAACAGTGAATGAAGCCCAGTCCATCACTCAAACAAGTCTCCCATCCATTAATTCCGTTTACACTTCCCGCTGTCTCGGAAAAGCAGCCAGCATAATTAAGGACCCCGCGCACCCTGGAGAAACTCTCTTCCACTTTTGTCCATTGGGGAAAAAAAACACATACCAACAGTCTCAAGAACAGCTTCTGCCTGCCGACATCAGACTTTTGAATGGTCCTATCACATATTAAGTTGATCTTTCTCTAAACCGTAGTTATGACTGGAACACTACATTCTGCACCCTCTCTCCTTTCCTTCTCCCCTACAAACTCTATGAACGGTATGTTTTGTCTGAATAGCACATAAGGAACAATACTTTTCACTGCATCCCAGTATGTGTGACAATAATAAATCAAATCAACTTAGAGCTCAGGAGAACAGTAAATTTTCTCAACGTTACTGGCAGAGATTAACACGTCAGTCACTAATCAAAGACTGCTCTCAATGCTGAGTTGAATAAAGTGACATGATGGCGCAGTAGTTAGCACTACTGCCTCACAGCTCCAAGGACCTGGGTTTGATTCCTGACTTGGGTCATTGTCTGTGTGGAGTCTGCACGTTCTCCCCATGTTTGCGCGGGTTTCCTCCACGTGCTCCGGTTTCCTCCCACAGTCCAAAGATGTACAGGTTAGGTGGATTAACCATGATAAATTGCCCTTTATTATCAGGGTGGGGTAATTATGTGGGGTTAGATGGATAGGGCCTTGGTGAGATTGTTGCTGGTGCAGGCTTGAGGGGCCGAATGGCCACCTTCTACACTCTAGGGATTCCATGATTTAAATGGGATTGGCAGCCCATTGTACAACCCCACTGATTACCCCATTTATGAGTGCCTGACCAGCTACTGCGTATTCTGTAACTTCGCTCCCATTCAAGCTGAACTACAAGCCATTTTATTGTACTCTGTCTCCGTAGGGTATTCTTGAGGGTCTGTGCTCCTGGGAAATTGTGGAGTGCACTTAGAGTATTTCTGGTTGGTATAGAATAGGGAAAATGGAAAAATGTAAACCAACAATTTATCTGAATTGTGCCGTATAAATCTGCTTATAACCCCCGAGAGATTTTGAATAGTTATGTTCCTCAGACCCACCTTCATCTGCTGTTTCTTGCTTTTCAGAACGGACCAACAACTCGAAGCCACAGCCTGGAAGAAAGGAATAAAATAAACAGGTAAAAATGATTGATCACCTTGCAACTCAGACGTGCACTTGTATAGCGCCTTTCACAACCTCGTCACGGCCAATGAGTTACTTTCGAAGAGTGGTTATTCTTTCAAAGAGTGGGAAAGGGAGAACTAATTTGAACACAGCAAGATCCCACAAATAATGGTTGGATAACCTTGTTTCTGGTGACGTTGGTTGAGGGATGAATACAGGCCAGGACACAGGGAGAACTTCCTTGCTCTACTTTGATATAGTGTCATGGGATCTTTACGACAAGCCAACAGGGTAGGTTTCTGTTTATGTCTCATAGAACATTGAACAGTACAGTATGGGACAATGTTGTGCCGAACATGAACTAAACTAGTCCCTTTCTGACTGCACTTGGTCCATATTTCTCTATTCATTCCATCGACATGTGTGTATTTAAAAGCCACTTAAATGCCCGTATTGTATCTGCCTCCATCACAACACTGGCAGCATGCTCATCTGAAAGCTGGCTCCATCAGCAAGGCAGCATTCCTTCAAATACTGCACTGGAATATCAGCCTGCATTTTGTGTTGAGACTTTTGGAAAGGGATTAGAACACACAACCTTTGAGTCAAAGTGCTGCTGAGGGCCACCGAGAACATAAAGGGTCAAAAGTCTGTCAATGCAGCAGGATATAAATTGGCTGGAGACCTGGGCCAAAAGATGGCAGAGGAAATTTAACCTGAATAAATGTGAGGTGATGTGATTTGGAAGGTATGCTACAGATGGAAAGTATACAGCAAATGATAGAGCCCTTAGAAACATTAGAATACTATTGCAAAGTAAATTTTGTGAAGTGTGGTCCCTTTAAAAGCTGGTTTTGTGTTCGATGCTTGGAGGTTTAAAATGCAGGTGCATGCAGGGTACACAGATCACAACATTTGTATCAAAGACCAAGCAGCAGGGTTGCCATGGTAACAGGTTCTGCAGGTTTTGAATTTTGAATTCACTCTACCAGTTTAAAGGCGGCACTCAACTACCAGCACCCTATTAAATTTGAATTTGTTGTTGTTGACATCATCAGACCAATCCTGTTGTAGGAAAATTAATAGATCATCACAGTTACATACAGGAGAACAACTGCCTGCTGTTGCTCCTTCTCAAAGCCCTGAGGCAGAAAGAGCTGCAAATATCTCTTGAGGGAACTCTCCATCTATCTACCCAAGGGTACCAAATCAGAAAGAGCTTACAGACAGCAGAACTCCAAAAGAAAGAACTCCAATAGTTTTCCAAAGCCATAAAAACCCAGTTGTATGTTTTTTGAGAGTGACTAAATTGTGTTATTACTTTTTTTGTCATTGAATGGTCTTTGTATATATTCTTAACAGCATTCCAGTATCTTAAGTTAATCGAAATGTTACTTGTTTACTGAAAGTTCCCTGTTAGTTAAATAAATAAATTGTTGACTGTAAGGTGAGTGTCAGGTATTTCTGTCAATTAACCTCTAAACATTAATGAAGAACAATTCAAATCTTCCCACACACTTTCAACAGATAACGAAGCAAGGTATTCTTCTTTGGGGGATTCAGCATGGTTCCTCAAAAAGGGATCAACCTCCACATCGTTACACATACAGAGGAATAAAGCTTGCAGATCCATAGTTCTCTGAAGATGGTGGCAACTCAGGTGGACAGGGTGGTCAAGAAGGTATATGGCATGCTGACTTTTATCGGTCGAGGTGTTGAGTATAGAAATTGGAAAATCATGTTGTAGCGGTATAAATTTTGGTTAGGCTGCATTTGGAATATTGTGTACAATTCTGGTCACCACATTATCGGAAGGATATTGATGCATTGGAAAGGGTGCAGAAGAGATTTACCAGGATGTTGTCTAGTTTGGAGAATATGGACTATGGAGAAAATTTGAACAGACTTGGATTGTTTTCATTGGAGTGTTGGAGGATGAGGAGGGATCAGGTAAGAGGTTTACAAGATTATGACAAGCTTGGATAGAGTGGATAGTTAAAGTCTTTATCCCAGGGTTAAAGGGTCAATTACTCAGGATCATAGGTTGAAAGTGAGAGGGGGAAAGTTTAAAAGAGATGTAAGGGGTAAGTCTTTCACACAGAAGATGTTGAATTCCTGAAACATGCTGCTGGAGTAGGTGGTGGAAGCAGATTCTATAAGAATGTTTAAGAGATACCTGGATAGACACATGAATAGGCAGGGAATAGAGGGATATGGATCACATACAGGCAGGGAAATATTAGATTAGAGAGGCATCTGTGTCAGCACAGACTTAGTGGGCCAAAGGGCCTGTTCCTGTGCTGTACTGTTCTTTTTTCTTTGCCCTTGGGATACTAGGAATGGCAATAAATACCGGCCAGCCAGTGATTCCCATTTCTACAAATGAATTCTTAAAATAATTCCCTTTTGAAAGTTATTGTTCCACCCTTCCCCCACTTTTCAGCTGGTGCAATCCAGAGCATAACTATTCCCTACATAAAAATAAATTCTCCTCATCTTCTTTTTCCTTTTCCTGCTGTAGATTTGGTGACATTGTAAAGTGTGCTGATGAGGATTTCAGCTGCTCAAGTGAAAAGTCTTGGAGGTAGAGTGAAAACACAAGAAATATAATGTGTTCCAATTCACACTCGTAAATGATTTTGCAAGTCTTTTTCATACAGGTGGTTAATTTTAATTCTTGGGTTATGGGTGTCACTGGTTAGGTCACCATTTATCTCCCAACCCGAATGGTCTTTGAGAAGGTGTACGTGAGCCACCTTCTTGTACCGCTATTGTCTTTGGGGTGTAGGTTCATCTACAGTGCTGTCAGAGTTCCAGGATGTTGACCCAGCGACGATCAAGGAATGATAATGTATTTCCAAGTTGAGATGACTTAGAGCAATGATGGACAACCCAGGCTGGTGAGTGGGTGCAAGTGATCCTCCTTTACCTCCTTGAAATCAGCCTTGTTCACTCATCATGACCCCCATGAATAAGATTAAATACATTTCCGACATTACAAATATTTCATAATGATTTATAGAAAATGCTTAATCATTTATATAAGCATACAACTATTATTAACTTTGAATGGTTAAAAACAAAAGATATTTGGATACAGTGGGAGGTCTCACAGTCAGTGTTCTCACTTGCCCTTGCTTTATGTGCATTTTGCTTTGGTCATACACTATGGCGGCACGGTGGTTAGCACTACTGTCTCACAGCTTCAGGAACCCAGGTTCGAATATGGCCTCGGGTCACTGTCTGTATGGACGTTTGCCCCATGACTGTATGGGTTCCTCCAAGTGCTCCGGTTTCCTCCCACGGTCCAAAGATGTGTGGATTAGTTTGATTTGCTGTGCTAAATTGCCCCTTACTTTCAGGGGGATCAGCAGGGTTGTGGGAAGAGGGTCTGGGTGGGATTGTGGTTAGTGCAGACTTGATGGGCCAAATGGCCTCCTTCTGCAGTGTAGGGATTCTATAGTAGAGAAAAAGCTACAGGGTTGGAAATCAGTGGAATGTGGCAAACTTACACATGGACAATGGTCAGAATGTCTCATTCTCAATTTGCACCCAGGTGGGTTGTATATGATCCCAGAGGGTGATCTGGAGGTCACACCATTCCTGCATTGCCTTTGTCCCTCCAGCCAGCGGTGATCATGGGTTTGGGAAGTGCTGTCAAAGAAGCTTGGTGGTGTATTATAACACGAAGAAGACTGGGTGAGAGATTATCACTGAGGATTGGAAATCGGGTAAGTATTGAAAAAAGGAAGGGTACAAGAAAGGAAGGGTATGCAGATAGAGGGATATATTAGAACTGTTTAACTACGGCTTTTTTTCCACAGGTAATTCGGTCCATACTTGACCAACATTGAGCATGCATTCGGCAGGTGGTGCGAGTACAGCTCTTGGATGTTGATTCATGGGTTGCCTGGTACTTCATGTCGTAAATGAGTGCTTTATGTGGACCATCTGAAGGGCACCATGACAGCTCAGAGACTATCGATGTGGCTGTGCAGACACTTGGAATTGGGCCGGTGTCTGCGGGAGTTTGCGCGTTCTCCCCGTGGTTGCGTGGGTTTTCTCTGGGCGCTCTGGTTTCCTCCCACAACCCAAAAATTCGCTCTTAGGCTGATTGGGAAACAAATTGTCTCTTAAACTGGGAGGGGGGGAGCAGGATTAGAGTTGGCAATTAAAGAGCTGGGAGTGACAGAGGCAGAAAGGGCCGAATGGCCTCCTTCTGTACTGACTGTCTTAAAATTCCAAACAATCTTCACAGAAGACAACCTGCTACTTAATTTGTTCGATGTGTGTCACAGGGTCACACAACATGTTTGATTCTGATGTCCCTTGATCTGGGCCTAGTTGGTTAACCAGTTGTTAAGACAATGGCAGCGACAGAAGGTTCACCACCAACTTCTCTGGGTTACTGGGGATGGGGAGGCAAGTGATTTTGGCAATACGTAGCCAAAGAACATAAAGATTTTAAAAATTTCAGGATTCTGAAACAAGCAAGGCATCCAAAAATAATGTTTTTACAACAAATGTCCCCTACAGAATCTGGTCCCTCGCACTTCGGGTAATTTGATCCCTGTAGTGTTATTTTCCTCCAGTTTCCCTCAAATTTATTTGGCTTTATATGACAAGCCAGCTCTCTCACGATGACCAGCGCGACTTCATTATCCAATCGTGTCCTCCCTTGGGCCAGAATTAATCCATTTTGCAGGGGAACATCAACAAAGTGTAACTCGCGACCATTGGGCATGTTTACTTGGGTGGATGCTTCTCTGCTATAATTCAGCATTCTTTTCTGAAGTTGACGTTTTCTTTCTGAGCTGCATACCACAGTAAGGAAACACTTATTCTTGTCAGACGCAAAGCCGGAACAGAGGCCAAAGAAAGCAATTCCGTTTGCCAAGTTCTGAGCAATATATCTCAGAATGCTTCAGATTACTTTAACCAAAACCATGCAATTGAGGTATGTGAGCTTGCTGGAGAAACTATGTTTTTTTTTCAACCAGCATTCTTTGGATGGTTAGGATGCAGAGATGCAGAATGTCCATATAAGGCATTAATCTACCATGAACAATGGAATCCTAAAAACCCCTCAGGTAGTGATCAATGAACATATGATCACACACACACACACACACACACACACACACACACACACACACACACACACACACACACACACACAGGCCATTCAGTCTAACTGGTCTCTGCCACCATATCTCCTCCACACAAACTTCCTTCCAGTTTCATTCATCCAGTTCCATCAATATATCCCTTTTAATCCCTTAAACGCAAATTCTCTCTCATCTTCAACTCCTCCCTGTGGTAACGACTTCCACATCTTCATCATCCTCTGGATGAAGAGGTTTCTCCTAAATTACTTATTGGATGTATTAATCACAATCTTATATTTAAGATTCTGGTGCTCTCCTGAAATAAAACACTTGCTTACTCAGGATATTAGATTCGATGATCAACCATGATCAAAATGAATGGCTGAGCAGGCTCAAAGGGCCAAATGGCCTCCTCCTGTTTCGACCTCCTATGTTTCGATGTTTCTGCTCAAAGCCTTCTTAAAACTGAGGATGAGGAACTAGTGGTATCTAGAAGGTAGCGGATTATGAATTTAACACCTGCCTGCTTTTCATTCACTCTGATTTCAATGGAGATGAAAGTTTGACATTTCCTGAAACGGGCAACTTGCAGCGAGGTGAGGATAGCTGGGCTGCAATCTAACCCTACCCCCAACTCTATAACCATAGCTTCCAACCCTAGCCTCCAACCCTAACCCCATAACTAAATCTAATCCTCATCATAACCATACCCTCTTACCTTGTAACCAGAGCTTTGAACCTTAATACCATAACCTGAACTTTAATCCTAACTCCAACTTTATACCCCTACCCATGAAGATTATAGCCATATGTTCTAATCCAATAGTATCTTCTATCGCTAATCTTATAGCCTTAGCCCTATAACTCTAATCCTAACCCGAATCCTCAACCTCTAACCCATTACCCTAACCCCATAATCCTAATGCTAACCCTCTACCCCTTGTTCACAAAGCCCTGGAATTCTCTCCTTAAACCTCTTCTCTCCTCTATCCCCCTCCCCCCTTGAGGGGACAACTTCAAGCCTATCACTTGATCGAGTTTTGGTCATCTCTCCTAATGTTTCCTTCTATGATTTGGTGTCAAATTGTGTTTTATAATTCTCCCGTGAAGGACTTGGCATGTTTTAATACGTTAAAACAGCCATTTAAATGCAATGTGCTGCTGTGGTATGGAATGAGTACAAATTCATCAATTAACAGGCAATGGAAATTTATCTAAATCAATTAATGCAGTTGTTATTGATATCAAGTGATAATCTTCAGTCCAGTGTGTTTTAGATTACTAAAAGATACACAATATAATTCTTAAAAAATCATGCAATATGCCTCATCTTATTTTATTCTTTTATGAAATGTGGGTGGTGCTGGCTAGACCAGCATTTAATGCGCATCCCTAATTGCTCTTGAGAAGGTGTTGGTGAGCTGCCTTCTTGAATCACTGCAGTCCATGTGGTGTAGGTACACCAACAGTGCTGTTAGGGAGAGAGTTCCAGCATTTTGACCCAGTGATGGTGAAGGAACAGCGGCATATTTCAAAAATTCGTATTAATGTTTTGTATCATTTCCCACTTACGGTTTCTTTGAAGGAATTGTTAAGCCAGCGATTGTTCACCACATTCTGTATCGACGTAGGCGGATTGTCCAGATCCTCAAAGGAATCCATGAGGATAAAGTCCAGGACAATGTCATAAAAATTCATGTGTTTAACCTGTTTGTGATATAAAAGAAATGTGAATAAATACAAGTATAAATAATCAGCGGTCTACCTTACGGAGCTAAATCTTGGCTTTATTATGCCAGGTGGTGAGTAACATGGACAAGTGGGCCAAAGGACCTGATTCAATGCTATAAACCTCTATGAATGCAGCTGCACTTTCTGGAAACTTCCCTGCACTATCTGTCCACTAAAATTGTTTTCTAAAATGTGCTTTTCATGGTGAATCTCCATTCTCCAGGCCATTCCACTCATTCAAGGGAATTGCTGGCTAGATTGGCATTTATTGCCCGTCCCTAATTGCCCTTGAGAAACTGGTGGTGAGCTAGCTTCCTTCTCGGACCGTTGCTGTCCATGAAGGGTAGGTACCATCCACAGTGTTGTGAAGGGGGAAACTCCAGGATTTTTTACAGGGTAAGTTTAAAGTTTATTTATTAGTCACAAGTAGGCTTATATTAACATTGCAATGAAGTTACTGTGAAAATCCCCTAATCACCACACTCTGGTGCATTTTTGGCTACATTAAGGGAGAATTTAGCCCGGCCAATGCACCTAACCAGCACATCATTTGGACTGCAGGAGGAAACTGGAGCACCTGGAAGAAACCCACGCAGACATAGGGAGGATGTGCAGACTCTGCCCAGACAATGACCCAAGCTGGGTATCGAACCTAGGTCCCTGGTGCTGTGAGGCAGCAGTGTTAACCACTGCGCCACTATGACACCCAAGGAACAGTGATATAATTGCAGGCCTACACAATGAGTGACTTGGAGGGGTATCCCTAAGTAGTTGCATTCCCATGTGCCTGCCACCCAAGTCCTCCTGGATGGTAGTTGTCGTGGGTTTGCAAGGTGTTTAATAAGGAGCTTTGGTGATGCATTAACTCTTCCATTGAAAGTGCATCCCTCAAAAACATTTACTTTCGCATGACGGCATCTAAATTGCAGTTCAAACAACACAAACATTTGGGCCTCCTACTACCCTGTTTGGAGAAAAACTTCTCTCATCAAAAGGAGATTGTTCCTGAAATCTGTTTTAAATTAACTTTTCACAAAATTCCACTGACCTCTAATCTCCTGCTTTTCCATGGTAAGGATCTGCCTTATCTAGACAATTAATTTACCACAATGGGACATGTTCTTAATGACATTTCTTGAGGGCAAAATGTAAAAATTTTCCATTTTTTCCCCTTAGATCATTACATTCAAAGTCAGTTGGCTTCTCTTATTGTGCCTTCCTCCTACAGTTCAACCTCTCAATACTGGGAGGGGAAAACAGAATTTTCCCCATTTTAAGCCAGTATCAGCATTTGCCATCACCAGGTTTCATGTAAAGTTCCCGTGCTTTGCCCTAACTGCAGATGTTAGATCCACTAACATCAGAACGGGTACAATTTTGTCTTTTAAAAAATGTTTAGATAGTTACATGGACAAGATGGTGATGGAGGGATATGGGTCAAACACGGGCAATTGGGAATAGCTTAGTCATTAAAAAAAGGGCGGCATGGAAAGTTGGGCCAAAGTCTCTGTGACTCTATGATTCTATTTGTTCTCTACTTCCTAAAGCAATCATCCTCTGATTTCTTTGAGTGAGATGAAATGATCCCTGCTTGCTTTGAGCTCCAGACAAACGCCTAGCAGAAAGCTGATTCCGTCTACCCCCCCGAACCCACTCTCTGTCAAACCCTTACAAGCCACCAGACATTCATTCCAACAGCTAGGCTGGAATTGTGCACAGCTCCCAGGATAAAAGATCTGGGTCTAACACATCACGCCATTCATTCAATCAAATGTAATCATTGTTCATTTGTGGTTATTGAAAACTGAATATACCATAAGTACAAAAACAATATAAAAATCAACTATAAAAAACAGACCAAACTGGACCGGCCATCGTGACATGAAAGAGCATCGAAGAACAGAATCATACAGGGCAGAAGGAGGCCATTTGGCCCCTCAGGTCTGCACCAGCCACAATCCCATCCAGGCATTAGCCCCGTAACCCCGTGCATTTACCCTGCTAATTCCCCTGACACCAAGGTGCAATTTAGCATGGCCAATCCACCTAACCTGCACATCTTTGAAGCATGGGAGGAAACTGGAGGAAACCCACACAGACACGGGAAGAATGTGCAGACTCCACACTGACAGTCACCTAACCTAGGAATTGAACCTGAGTCCCTATCATGTGAGGCAGCAGTGCCAACCACTATGCCACCATGCCTTAATTTCAAGGATCATGCCCTGTGACCAATTCAAAACTAAAATGTGTGCAGGATTTACCGCCTCTCCCCGCGGTGTCTATAGTGGACTATCATTGGCAGCGGTGGGATCTTTCAGGACAGCCGTGATGGGATCTTCTGTCACTGTTAACAGATTTTCCTGCTGCTGCTACCTCTGCCATCAGGAAATCCGTGGCCGGTGATCACCATCAGTGGAACTGGAAAATCCCGTTGTCAGGAATGGCTGGAAAATTTCAGCCTTTGCATCTCCCAAGATCATGAGTTTGTCCAAGATTTTTTGTTTATTCATTCGTAGAACATGGGTGTTGCTGGCTGGCCAGCATTTATTGTCCATCTCTAATTGCCCTTGGGAGGACAGTGGAGAGTCAAATACATTGCTGTGGCTCTGGAGTCACATGTAGGCCAGACCAGGTAAGGACAGCAGATTTCCTTTCCTAAAGGACATTAGTGAACCAGATGGATTCTTCTGACAATTGACAATGATTTCATGGTCATCAGTAGATACTTAATTTCAGATTTTTTTTATTGAATTCGAATTCCACCATCTGCCATGGCAAGATTTGAACCCAGGTCACCAGAACATTAGTTGAGTTTCTGAATTAATAGTCTCGCAATAATAATGCCATCGCCTCCCCTATACAGAAATATAGGTCACGAAGGCACAGTGGAACAGTGGTTAGCAGTGTTGCCTTACTGTAGCAGGACCTGGGTTTGATTCCTGTTCTAGGTCATTGTTATTGAACATGTGGAGTCTGCATGTTCTCTCCATGTCTGCGTGGGTTTCCTCCAGGTACTCCAGTTTTCTTCTACGGTCCGAAAGATGTGCTAGTTAGATGCATTGGCCATGCTAAGTTCTCCCTCAGTGTATCCAAACAGACGCCAGAGTGTGGCAACTAGAGAATTTTCACAGTAACTTCATTGAAGTGTTAATGTAAGCCAACATGTGACACTAATAAATAAATAAAATGCTACATCTCACTCAGTTTTGACTGGAACTGATCATCACAAGACAGGTTTAAAAACTCTTGGTCATAGAATCATGGAATCCTCCAGTGTAGAAGGAGGCCATTCGGCCCATTGAGTCTGTACTGGCCACAATCCAACACAGGCCCTATCCGCATAATCCCTTGCATTTAACTTAGCTAGTCTCACTGATATTAAGAGACAATTTAGCATGGCCTGTCACTTCCAGCTCTCCTGTCTTCCAATCAAAGCTTCTAATCCATCTGTTTAACCAGGGAGGACCCCTGATTAACTGCTCACTTCAGTGTCATGTTTGCTCAGTGGGGCACAACCCAAACAATAGGACAACTTGTGTGTACATCGGAGTTGCAGCAGTCACAAAAGACAAAGTTCAATCAACTGAATTTATGAGGGCAGACCTTGTCGTAGCGTTATTCTAGAATATTCTTTCAAAGCTGTTCTATTCCTGGCCATGCTGGAGCATCCCTGACGGAAATCTGAACTATCCAATGCATCCGTGCTCTTAATGAGCTTCCCAGATGTCTCGACTAGCTAATACAGCCAACAGCTGAGTGTAGGATCCGGAGATCCATTTAGTTGCTGTAAGGCTGACAGCAGTTGAGGTGTACCAACTGATTTCGGTATCCCAGGGTAACGGGGATAGAAAGTCAACTGGGCTCTTGCTCCTGATCTTGAGCCAAGCACTGTTTTTGCAAGTGTAAATGGGGCTATCGGGTGAATATTATCCCACACTGGAGGAGTTAGTTGGCTCCCCCAGGAGGAGGCCTTGTGTCACAGTGGGCAACACTCCTAATTCTAACCAAGAAGTTTTGGATTCAAGTCCCACCCCAAGACTTGATGGCTAAGGAAGATGCTTTCACAACATGACAAAACAGATTGATTGTCATATGGCAAATCATTCCAATGTATACCAAAAGTAGGCGGTAAGATTCCTTGTCTACCAAGTGATGGAAAGTAAGTTGAAGTCTCTATCATCACTGTCCATTGCTCCTGACACAACAGGAGCAATGGACAGTGATGGTAGAGACTTCAACTTACATGCATTTTTACAAGCATGACACAACATGCTTGTAAAAATGCATGTTGCCACCTCAACTTCACAATTAACAAACAGTTTCTACATCTTTGTTTGTGGGACAAATATAATGAAGTGTCTTTTTTAAGTTTTGCAACCTACCCTACTCCTCCTCATTTCCAATTTGTAGCTATTCACATGTTATATTTTAAAAATCTTCTGTGGGATGTGGGCTTTCTGCTCACAAATGTTATTTTCTGTACTTCCAGACAATGGTCTAGTGATATTATCACTGGATTATTAATCCAGAAACTTAGCTAATATTCTGAGGTTCTGGGTTCAAATCCCACTATAGCAGAATTAAATAAAAAATTTGGAATTAAGAATCACTTGACCATGAAGCCATTCTCAATAGTGAGAAAAAAAACCATCAGGTTTACTAATGTCCTTTAGGGGAAATCTGCTGTCCTTACTTGGTCTGGCTGATATACGACTCCAGAGTGACAGCAATGTGGTTGACTCTCAACTGCCCCCCAAGGGCAACAAGGGATGGGCAAAAAATGCTGGCCAGCCAGTGACACCCATGCCCCACAAATCAATAATAAAAAAAAAATCTTAGCCTTTTAACACCTTCCTAGACAGGGAGAGCAAAGTCTGTGTGGAAATTCAACTTTCCTATGTCAACAGTCACAGTGTAATTGCAGGCTCTGATCACTAGATGGCCTTGTGAGGCAAGACACTGACCTCTCTTATAATTCTCGTTGGCAATTTAAAGTTCAAGTTTACTTATTAGTCACAAGTAAGGCTTACATTATCACTGCAATGAAGTTACCGTGAAATTCTTCTAGATGGTGCCTGTTCAGGTCAATGCACTTAACCAGCACATCTTTCAAACTGTGGGAGGAGCATTTTCCTGCCTTCTCCCCATAACCTTTCAACCCATTTCCAATTAAAAATGCCTAAACTCCTCCTTAAATTTACTCACTGTCCCAGCATCCACCACACTTTGGGGCAGCAAATTCCACAGATTCACAACCCTTTACGAGAAGTAGTTTCTCCTTAACTCTTTTTTAATTTTGCCACTCTTTATCCTAAGGCTATAAGGGCCTCTCATCCTGGAATGCTCCACCAGCAGAAGCAACCACTTCACGTCTACTTTATCCATTCCTTTTACCATCTTGAACACCTCAATTTTATCTCCCCTTGTTCTTCTAAATTCGAGAAAGTGTAGGCCTAAACTGTTCAATCTCTCTTCATACAACAATCCCCTCATCTCTGGAATCAATCTAGTGAATCTCCTCTGAGCTGGCTCCAATGACTCAACATCTTTCCTCAAATACAGGGGACCAAAACTTGTGTGCAATATTCCAGGTACAGCCTCACCAATGCCTTGTACTCTTGCTACTATAATTGTTGAAGATAATTGTTGCTGCTCCTTTTCTTCATGAATAATAGACCAAATTCTGTTCAAAGTACCATTTTTTTTATCAAATAAATGATGACCGCACAAAATTCTATATTTTAAAGTTTATTTATTCATCACAAATAAGGCTTACATTAATACTGCAATGAAGTTACTGTGAAATTCCCCTATTCGCCACACTCTGGCACCTGTTCAGATCAATGCACCAAACCAACATGTCTTTCGTATTGTGGGAGGAAACCAGAGCACCTGGAGGAAACCTATGCAAGCACGGACAGAATGTGCAAACTCCACACAGACAGTGACCCAAACTGGAAATCGGACTCAGGTCCCTGGCACTGTGAAGCAGCAGTGCTAACCACTGTGCTACTGTGCCGCCCCAGCTAAAATAGATAGGTTCCCTAAGTACAGGTTGGTACACTGATACGATTCCCCCTTCCCAGTTTTTCTCATTCCATTACAGACTCACCCCTCGTGTTGCCAGTTCTCGCTGGGTGGTCTCCCAGTGATCCGTGTGCTGCAGGAAGTACATCATCTCCTCAAAGACTTCCTCGAACCTTTTTGGATTCTAGAAAAATCGGGGAAACATTTTCTAAAATTAGTCCTTAACATTTGGAGTTGCACAATGTTTTTCACCCTGGGGTTTTGCTGAGTCCTGGATTCATTTATGGACACGATGCCTTTCAGTGTGATGGTGATATAAAATGGGCAACAGTGAATGCCCAGCATGTTAACTTGGGATCTGTTACTTACGTCAGGCGTAGCCCCTTTAAGAAGACAGGTCAGGTGACCCAGGGCATGGGGTAACTTGCCTAGGAAACCGTCCCTTACATCACTCGAGGTGTACAATTCTCCAATGAACCCAATTGTTCCTGTGGTTTGCCTTTCCATGTGACTTCTTTGGAGTTACCTCCCCAGCAGTCTCAGACTTAACACTGGCGACAAGGATAGGGTAAGTGTTAAGTTTGAAACTATCAGGGAGGTAGCTCCAATGAAGTCACACAGAACAGCGAGGCAAAGGAACAGTCAGGTTTATTGATGAACTGTGCTCCTTGCACTCCAGCCCCCGAGTGGCTGTAGGGGTGGTTTCCCCAGCAAATTATCCCATGCCTGGGTCATCTGACCCATCCTTCTAAAGGATGGCTATGCTCCACATACAATACGGAATCAGAGAATCATAGCATGGTTAATACACAGGAGTCCATTCAACCCATCTTATTTGTTCTGGCTGTGAATGGAGAAAGAACGGTTGCAACAATAAATTAATAACAATATTGGCAATAGTGGCTTTAAAGCTGTTTTTTCACTATGCTGGGATTTCTCGTGGCCAGAGGCTAGAATTTGTCAAAGGACAAAAGGTAACAGATTCAAAAGCTTGTCCTTGGCAGGAAAGAGTTCTGTACAAATCTTTGGAAGTCAGTGTTCCTTACCTGGGCACTGCAAAGCAAACAACATGTGTGATCAACAGCATTATTTTGCAGCATTTGATTGGCCCACCCAGTGAAATGATTCAATTAGCTGTTCCTGATCAATTCATTAGCCAGATAGCAGAGAATCTTCCAGAAGCAAGTGGAAAATTATGAATAAAGAGACATGTGAGCCTTTGATTGGTAGCGATAACTCAAAGAGACCAACCATTGCAACAAGACCTGTACCCTGAAGGATGCTTCTGAGAAGGAGAAGATAGATTCTCCGTCAAAGATATTTCTTGGCCAAGGTTTTCCTAAACTAGTAGTATCTATTTTCAGTTAAATAGTTAAAGTGCAATTTAAGAGTTAAAGTTCTGTTGAAAATTGCTGTTCAGTTAGAGTTAAGGTTCAGTAAAGAGTTAATGAGTTGCAACTGTTTATGTTTGAGTTGGTGATGGAAGTGTTAAATAAAGAAGTTGTTAAATTACTATCCTTGCTTGACTCATTAAACTGGAATGCTTGGAAGGTGTTTTAATTAAAGCTGTCTAACATGGCTCTCTGTTAAATCACAGAAGATACAAAACAGATTGCAAATTGGCTATTGTCTGGTTCACTTTATCTCCCACAGTCAAAATATATCTCAAAAACTTTGATTTGGGGGTCTGTGAAAACTCAGTTTTACAATGCCTTGCAGTAATTATGAATGACATAACCATTCAGTTGGTGGATTAGAAATTGTATTGGTTAGAAAATTAGCACAGAAACTTCTATGCAATCTATTTATTTATTAATCACACGTAGGTTTACATTAACATTGCAATGAAATTACTGTGAAAATCCCCCAATCACCACACTCTGGCGCCTGTCCGGGTACACTGAGACAGGATTTAGCATGGCCAATGCACCTAATCAGCATCTCTCGGACTGAAGGAAACCAGAGCACCCAGAGGAATCCCACACAGACATGGGGAGAGCATGCAGAGTCTGCACAGACAGTGACCCAAGTCGAGATTCGAACCCGGGTCCCTGGTGCTACGAGGCAGCAGTGCTAACCACCGTGCCGCCCCCAGGTCAGCATCTGTCATGAGAAACACTGAGCTAACCTTTCAGCTTACACTTTCCAGGATCTCAGGTTTCCAGCACTCGCAATATTTTGCTTATCATCTTTCTGCCAAATTGATGTCATTCGCCTTTCTCGTGAAGGTTTCCAGCCGTAGCAATCATCCATCTTGTTAGAAAGTTGAGAATTCAGATCCTACTCCAAGTCTTGAATACATAATCCAGGCTAACACTCCAGCCCATACTGCGCTGTCAGATGTTCCGTTGTCAGATTACAAAAACTGGAATTTATGTATCTCCTTTAATGTGATAAAAGCAACTCAAGGGGTTTAACGTGGGTGATATCGATAAAATCATTTTGACACCAAGCCACATGCTAGCCACTGTGGCACCCTGAAAGTAACTGTGCGGACAGGGAGCAGGGAAAATGGGAGTGACAATGAAGGTTTTGCCAATACTTAGAGCACACATTAATGGGAGGAGTGCAGATTAAAGGAGTATGGATAATGGAAGAGTGGGAAGTTGTGGATCTTGTTAGCATAGATAATGGGTGTCCAGATTGTGGACATACGCATTGTGGACAATAGCGGGTCATGGTAGTTTGGATAATAAGTTCTCAATGATGGATCAGTATAATTGATGGGATTGCTGGAGATGGAAATACATGACAAATGAAAGTTCTTCAATGTACCAAAATCTTTGATATAAACTCTTAAATAAATCCACTCGCCCATTAATACAGCTGTCATATTATAAACATTGTGTGGAGTTGCCGGCGTTGGCAGGGAGTGGGCACAGTAAGCAGTCTCACAACACCAGGTTAAAATCCAACAGGTTTATTTGGTAGCACAAGCTTTTGGAACGCTGCTCCTTCATCAAGTAAGGTGGAGAAGTTACTGTGAAATAACCACAAGATGTACGTTTTAAACTTTGATTTCTCTGCTATGATGTTATTGAAACACTGACTTCAGGCACTCACCTGATGAAGGAGCAGTGCTCTGAAAGCTCGTGCTACCAAATTAACCTGTTGGACTTAAACCTGGTGTTGTGAGACTACTTAATGTTATAAGCAGTTGCCACTATTGTTCATCTTAATATGGCCAGCAATGAGGATGGTTACGAAGCAGTCAAACAATGCAACAGGAGTCAGTTGGAACTCATACCTTGTGTGCTTTTATCATGATTGCAGACAGGATCTTCCTTCCCACCTCTGCAAAAAACTTTCTGTTTGTTACATCAGAAAGGATGACCTGCAAAGGTGGAGAGATTACTGTGAAATAACCACAGGACATACATTTTCAACTCTGATTTCCATGTTATCGAAGCTCTGTGCCTTCAGGCTTTGCATTTCCTAGGGAGTCCAGCTCAGCACTGCAGACCAGAAATCACTCCTGGCAGCCACCCCAGGCAGTGAAACACCCACCGACCCACTGTCAAACATGGAAAACAGGAGCAGGAGTGGGTCACTCAAACCAATTCCACCATCCAATATGATCTTGTGAACTTGTATCTCAATATCCTGCACTCTCTCCATATCCCTCAAGGCCTTTACAGTCTAGAAATCTGTTTCCTTCTCAACTATATTCAGTGACTTGGCCTTCACAGCTGTCTATAGTACAGAATTCCACATGTTCACCACCCTCTGAATGAAGAAATTTCTGCTCATTTCGTACCTAGATGGCTTAACACATAGCCTGAGACTCTGACCCTTTGTTCTAGACCCTCCCTTCCAGAAGAAACAACATGCTTATGGGTGGAACAGTCTCACAGTGATTAGCACTGCTGCCTCACATCACCAGGGATCTGGTTCAATTCCAGCCTTGGGTCACTGTGTGGGGTTTTGCAATGGAAGTGGCCCTCCATTAACATAACGATGGGCATGAGTAAAATGCCAGCGATGAAAGGAGGACAATGGGCACACCATCCTGCAGGACTTTACTTCAACCACCCCCACCCAACCCCAACCAGGCTCCTAGTATTCTCCCTGCAGCCTTGTAAAATCCCAGCCTGAGAACAGAAGAAGGTCATAAAGAGATCATAGAACATAGAACATTACAGCGCAGTACAGGCCCTTCGGCCCTCGATGTTGCGCCGACCAATGGAACCAATTTTATGACCCTCTAACCTAAACTATTCCAATGTTATCCATATGCCTATCCACTGACCATTTGAACAACCTTAAACTTGGCAAGTCCACAACTGCTGCAGGCAGGGCATTCCACGCCCTTACTACCCTCTGAATAAAGAACCTACCTCTAACATCCGTCCTGTAACTATCACTGCATTTAAAAAATCTCCCAATCTCTCCCTGGTTCTTTTGCCAATCATCTCAAATCTGCACTTTCCTTTTGCCAACTCTTCTGCCAGTGCAACAGTTTCTCCATATTTGCCCTACTAAAACCCCTCAGCATTGTGAACAATCTCCCCTTCTCTGCTCCAGGAAGAAAAATCCCAGTTTCCACCCCACCTCCTCTACAGAACCAAAGTCCCTCACCCTTTCCAACATTCTCTTCCGCACCCTCTCATAGAATCTCTACAGTGCAGAAGGAGGCCATTCACTCCATCGAGTCTGTGATCACAATCCCACCAAGGCCTATCTGCATCACCCTATATATTTACCTGAGCCAGTCCCTCTGCCACTAAAGAGCACTTTATCATAGCCAAAGCGTCTGACCCGCATACCTTTGGATTGTGGGAGGAAACTGGAGCACTTGGAGGAAACCCATGCAGACATGGGGAGAAGGTGCAAACACTTCGCAAACAGTGACCCAAGCCAGGAATTGAACCCGGGTCCCTGGCACTGTGAGGCAGCAATGCTAACCTCTTTGCCACCATGCCAACCCAAAGCCACCGTCTACCCCAAGGTGTTCTTCCTGAAATGCACTGTGCAGAATTAGACACGGCAATCCCAGCTGAGACCTAACCATGAATTAGGAAGATACTCAAGCTGATAGAATAATCAATAGTTGAGCTCCAGAGAATATTACCTTGAAGGCTTGACGCACACAGTGCACCTTAGCCAGAAAGTCAATGTCCCCAACACATTCCAGCAACTCAGTCCTTTTAATCAAAACGGAAGACAAAAGCAAATATTAAGACCTCATCGTATTTGTCGAAGATCTTTTGAGAACAGAACAGGATTATACAACAATTGTTCTGTTTGTGAGCACTCATTATCTACCGGACATTTGCACTGCAGATTAGTTAGAAAATAGTGGAAACAATATAACAGAACCATTAGAATCTAAAGAGGTGACGTTACAGCTGTATTAATGTTAGTACCTGTTTAGTCATGCTTTGTATAGCTATACAAAACCCAGGCTAACACACACCTGGGGCATCATGAACAGTTTTGGGCACCACATCTTAGGAAGGAAAAATTGGCCTAAGAGGGAGCACAATTTAAATTAATCCGGGTGTGCTTGGATTCCAAGGGCTGAAGTTACATGTTCCCGGAAATTCAGAATATCAAAGTGCAATTTGATTCAAAATGTCATGCTGTTAAAGGGAATGAAGAACAGAAGAATCCCTGCAGAGCAGAAGGGGGCCATTCAGCCCACTAAATCTGCACTGACCACAATCCCAGCCAGTCCCTATCCCTATACCCCATACATTTACCCTGCTAGTCCCCCTGGCAATAAGTGACAAATTAGCATGGCCAATCAACCTAACCGCACATCTTTGGACTGTGGAAGGAAATCAGAGCAACCAGAGGAAACCCACACAGACATGGGGAAAATGTGCAAACATCACACAGACAGTGACCCAAGGCAGGAATTGAACCCGGGTCTCTGGTGCTGTGAGGTGACAGTGCTAATCACTGTGCCACCGTGGCTAGAATATTGTTACTGGTTGGAAAGTGAGGCACTAGGGGACAAAATCTAACTTCAGGGCCAGACCTTTTGGGAATAAAGTTAGGAAATATTTGTAGACAAAGACAATGGCAAAAGTTTGGAATGTTCTTCCCCAAATAGAAGATCATAGGATCTCTACAGTGCAGAAAGAAGTCATTTGACCCATTCAGTCTGCACCCGCTCTCTGACAGACTGACTTAACCAGGCTGTCCCCTCTGCCCTATCCCCACATACTTACCATGACCAATACATCTAACCTGCACTTTTTAGAGTGTGGGAGGAAATTGAAGCACTCGGAGGAAATACGCAAGCACAGATGCAAACTCCACACCGTCACAGGAAAAGGGAATGGCCATTATTGGAAAGGTTGAATCTATGAGCTATGGATGGGGGTAGGGGCAGGGGGGTGGGGGAGATGAGTCAATTAGAGGTAATGGTATCCTCAACCCCAAAAACCTCACCTCCCAGTTTCTCCTCAACCCACAAGCTCTTTGACCTGCAGAGGTTTCCGATGAGGATATTGATAGGACAGGCCACAAAAGAAGGGCTGGACAGATGGTTGAACTGAACAGACAGCATTGTGCCCCAGGTAGTCGGGTATAGCAGCTTTACACACCCGTTTTCAAAGTCGTCGGATTTATTATCTGTACGGATTGACAGTGCAGCAATAGACCTTTACTTACCTCAGCACCCGGCAAAATACCTTCCCGTCTTCTGCCAAATGCATCGCTTCTTCATAGAGTGGCAGGTGACACCATGACCCCAGACCGTAAGTGCTGCCTCGATTGTCCCTGTGTTCTGAAAGCTGTGGGGAGGTTAAGGGATGCAAAGGTAAAATATCAGATTCTCCTAAACTGCCCACAGAACAATCCAGAGTTAGAAATGAAGAGGAGGAGGTTAACTGCCATCCAAGGTTCAGTTGGAAACTCTGTCACAGCTGCGTCATAGGACTGAGTTTACAGTCCCACTCCAGACTTTGAGCAAAACAATCTAAATTGTCACTTTTCTTGGCATTAATGGGGTAAGTTGGACAGAGCAGATAGTTAGAAGCTTTTTCCCAGGGTGGAACAGTCAATTACTAGGGGGCATAGGCTTAGGGTGTGAGGGGCAATGTTTAAAGGAGATGTACTCGGCAGATCTTTTACACACAGAGTAGTGAGTGCCCGGAACTCACTGCCAGAGGAGATAGTGGAAGCAGATTCCATACTGAGTTTGAAGGGGTATTTTGACAAATACATGAATAGGATGGGAATGGAAGAATATGGTCACCAGAAGGGGAGGGGGCTTCAGTTCAGTCAGACAGCATGGTCGGTGCAGGCTTGGAGGGCCGAAGAACCTGTTCCTGTGTTGTTATTTTCTGTGTTCTTTGTTTTTTGTCAGATGAGATGTTAAACCAGAATCCTAGTCAGCACAGTGGCACTTTGGATAGCACTGCAACCTCACAGCTCCAGAAACCCGGGCTCAATTCCAGCCTCTGGTCATTTCTTGTGTGGATTCTGCACATTTTTCCTGTGTCTGCATGGATTTCCTCTGGGTGCTCTGGTTTCTTCCCCCAGTCCAAAAGATGTGTGGGTTAGGTGGATTGGCCATGCCAAAATTGCCTCTTAGTGTCAGAGGGAGTAGCAAGGGCAAATACATGGGGTTATAGGGATAGGGCCTGCATGGGATAGTGTTCGGTGCAGATACAATGGGCTGAATGGCCTCCTTCTGCACTGTAGGGATTCTATAATTCTATGTTCTCTCAAAAGATATAAACCATCCTGTGGCATCATTGGAAAATAAACAGATTTATCCCAATCTTTTGGCCAGTATAATTATCTCCCAAACAACACCACTAAACCAGATTATCTGGCCATTATCACATTGTTGTTTATGGGAGCTTGCTGTGTACAAATTAGCTCCTGCCTTTCCTAGATGACAACTTCACTACCAAAAGGATTCAACTGACTGTACAGTGTCTTTGGGATGTCCTGAGGCCGTGCTAAATAAATGCAAATTTTTCCATTAATCCAACGCAGTATCAGTCAACTTGATGACAAAATGAAACAATATTCTTTGAGGAATCCAAAAAATATTCAGACATCTTAGTCTAGAATTTTCCATTGCTTAACCTCTGGTGCATGGACCTGGAGTTTTCACACACCTCACAGGTCTACACACACAGCTCTATCCTGGGGGCAGGGGCAATGTCAGATTTTGTCTTTGAAAAGTCTATTCGATTAGTCCCACAGCCCCACCCGCCTGCAATCTTTCCCCCTGGAAAGTAATTTGCTGATTCCCTTCCAAAAGTTACTTTTGGATTGACTTCCACTGTTTTATGTTTTCTGGCAGTGTGTTCCAGATCATAACAACAATGGAGCCTTATTTATTAAATAGAACGCTTTGCCGGGTTGGTCTGTCTTGGATATTTTTTAATGATTTATCTCTCTGCAGCAACGACAGGAAGTGTTTGAAAGTTCTGTCAGAGTTGTTGATTAAACGGAGCTAATGGCAAATTTGTTGGTTTAAACTTCCATTTACCATTGCGCAATTTTCTTCCCTCAGCCTTCAAACAGTTGTGCACAATGGGGACCTTTACTGCGGAAAGCAATAGGGCCGCGATTAATTTATTTTTTATGAAGTATAAAACCGAGGGTGGTTTACAAAATGCCAGCTGTCAGAAACAGTTCCAAAGAACTGTGCATTTGTTTTATTTAAAGCACTGTTTTCTCTTTTTGCTACAAGTCAGACACCAGGAACAATGGAAGACAGAGTTAAGAGTGATGGCTGGAATGTACGGAATTGCATATCTGACCTCCTGGCAACTTATCACTAACAGCCAGATTCTTTGTCCTTAACTGTGGTGTGATTTTAATTGCTCCCTCACTGACAACCCATGCCTTTAGCTTCCTCAGCTCTGGAATTCACTCCATAAAACCCATCATTTCTCCACCTCTTTCCTCCTTTTGTTGTTTCACAACTTAATGCGAGGAAGTTCCGTTCAAAACTCTGACGGCAGCAGGGAAGAAGCTGTTCTTGAGTCATTTGGTATGTGACCTCGGATTTCTGTATCCTTTTTCCCTATCTCCTTGACCAAGTTTTTGATCATCTGCTCTGATACCTCTTCAGATGCCTCACATTCAGTTTTGCAAAGTCATAGGGCGGGACTTTCCAGCTGCGCTCGTTCCCAAGATGGAAAATCCTGCCCTTGATTTTGCATGATCCGTATGCCGCCCCCTACGATTCCCGTGGCGGGTGGGGCAGGAAAATTCTGCCCATACAGTCAAGACTGCAAAAACTACACTTCCATCTTCTTCCATCTAAGTTTTGCATCTTTGTTGATGTCTTTTCTTTTACTTCGCAGATGATTTCGTCCACCTTGTTGTCCAACAAGGAGCATACACGCAGTGGGTCGTGCGAGGGCTGCTTTTGGATGTTGCTTCGAGAGTTGCCTAGTGCTTCACGTCGTTAGTGTACGCTTAAACTGGACCATCTGACGGGCAACACGACAGCTCAGTGACTATCACTGTTTGCTGTGAAGATACACGGATAGGGGCTGCTGTCTGAGGGAGTTTGCACGTTCTTCCCACCATTGTTTGGGTTTTCTCCGGGTGCTCCAGTTTCCTCCCACACCCTAAAAACATGCTCTTAGGCTGATTGGTATAACAAATTGTCCCTAAATTAGTTCTCCCTCAATCTTTCCCAATAGGTTTAGACAAAGATCATAGGTAGAGGAGGGCACTCATAAAATGGCGGCGTGGGCTCGTTGGGCCGAAGGGCCTGTTTACTGTGCTGTTTTGTTCTTTGAGTCTGAGATCACATACCAACTGACTCAAGAACAGCTTCTTCTCTGCTGCTGTCAGACTTTTGAATGGACTTACCTTGCATTAAGTTGATATTTCTCTACACCACAGCTATGACTGTAACACTACATTCTTCACTTTCTTGTTTCCTTCTCTATGAAAGGTATGCTTTGTCTGTAGAGACTGTGAGAAACAATACTTTTCACTGTATGTTAATACATATGACATTAATAGATCAAACCAAATCAAATCAGCACAGAAAAGGCCCTTCAACCCACTGAGTCTGCATCATTTAAGGTGCATTAATCCCATTTTCCACACTTTGATTTGATTTGATTCAAAGGGTGGTAGGAGCTCTGAAACTCACTGCCTGAAAGGATGTTGGAGGCAGAGACCTTCATGCCACTTAAGAAGTATTTAGATGTCCACTTGCAATGTTAAGGCATACAAGGGTATGGAACCAGATGAGATTAGAATAGTTGGGTGGCTTTACCTTGACTGGTGCAGACATTATAGGCTGAAGAGCCTTTTTCTGTGCTATAGACCTCTATGACTTTATGATTATGTTCAACCTTCTTTTTTCTCTATATAGGAACAGGAGTGGTCCACTCAGTCCCTTGAGCCTGCTCCACCATTCAATTCAGCTCATCTGACTGTATCCTCAACTCCACATTCCTGCTTACCCTGATTACCTTCCACCCTCTTGTTAAATCAAGAATCTATCTAGCTCTGCCCTAAAAACACTCAAAGATGCTGTTTCCAATGCCTTCTGAGGCAGAGAGTGACAAAGACTCACTATCATCAAGAATCACAGAACTGTTACACTGCAGAGGGAGGCCATTTGGCCCATCATGCCTCCTCCGGCTCTCCAAACAGATTTCATGGCCTGGTGTCCTTCCCCTGCCTTTTCCCCTCTGCACATTGTTTCTATTCAAGTAATCAACTAGCCTCGGAGAGAAATAAATCTCCTCATCTCTGAAGGATGACCCTTTCATTTTTAAGCAATGACACCCAAATACTAGATTTTCCCACAGGAGAGAACTATCCTCTCCACATCCACCCTCAGGGTCTTAAATGTTTCAATCAAGTTACTCTTCTAAACTCCATTTTTAGGGAAAAGATGTCTATTATGTTCGTGAATCTTTTAAAAAATTCTATAGCAGGGAAGGGGAGCACTCAGCCCGTCATACTTGTGCTAGCTTTCTGAATGTCCCAGTTGCCCTGTTCTTCCCCTGAGTTTTGCAGCTTTTATGGGTTCAAATAGTTTATTTTTAGGGGTAATTATTCCTTCCTAATGTCAGAAGGAGAGTGCAGGGCAGGAGTGGATTAAAGGGCCATAAGTTAAGAGGCCAACAGCTCTTCTGCTCAACAGTGCCATTGGGAAGTTTGTGGCTGCTGTGGGAAGTACACCCACTAAAGACCCATAATCGCATAGCAGCCCAGACCACAGGCAAGTGATGGTAGGAGGGGTTTCACAGTGCGAGAGTTGCAGGAAAGGGCAGAGGTCATGTAGGGGATCAGCAGCAAGGGAGGAGGATCAACCTTGCCTGATGCCAGATCCCTTAGTCAGACACTGTTCCACACAGGTTTGTCATACTCACATTGGGGCAATGTGCCTGGCCACCCTGAGGGAATGAAGAGGCCCTCAATGGTGTATTAATCGTGCACATAAGTGCCCCAACAGGTGGCAGGCCAGGTAGACTGTTGTGATGTTACTGTGCCTTTAAGAGATTTTTTTTTTAATCATGCTCACAGTCTTGGCTGATGTCATTATGATATTGGTTTGAAGGGAGGTGTCCTTTTATTGCTGCTTAAATGGGGGGTTATTTATTTTTACTGCGGAGTTTATGGCTCTGCATGTCAGGAGTAAAACTGGTTAGCAGGTTAGTTCATTTTCATTTTTAGTTTGGAACTGCAGGTTTGAGCTTTAGTTTTATAAGAGACAGCAAGTTGAAAAGAATTCTCTCTCTCCCCGGTTGGGGAAATTCTACAGTTTAGCTGAAAGTCTTCCTGGGGTAGAAAATCTGCTGTTGGTGGCTTGATCTGAGGGTATGGAAAAATGTTCTGTCTTCAAACTGTTCTGGATGTATCCAGAGAACTGTAGACTTCAACCAAAGGACTCCATTCCAGTATCACATGAGCATTAGTCATTGCTGTATTGAACTTGTTCAAAGGATTTGTCTATGGTAAAGATCTTGTTTGATTGGAACACATTAAATATTTTTGTTAAACATTATACATTATAGTGGTTATTTTGTTTCTTGTTTGCAACTGATAAAAGTTCTTGCCAATTTTCTTACGGTACATGTTAACTATATTCTTAATTAAAAGTTATTTGATAAAAGCTCCCTAGTGGGTCGTTGGAATCACGCCTGAAGGGGAACATATCATACTTATCCTAGCTAAATTCAAGGTGCAAAATGTATGATCCAGGTGGACTCCATAAAACACTTTGACCTGAGCCTAATCATATATATGACAATAATGTAAAGCCAACAAAGGGTAAAGAAAAAGGCCAAGAAATAAAGTTTAAAAAAAGAAGCCCAAGAGACAAGAAGACAACAAGCCACAATATAAGGGCAAGGCAACATGGCAGGAGGAGGGGGGGTAACAAGGGTTGGACATGAGCCAGAAGAGGCAGAGCACGAAGAAAAGTGGACATGTCTTCTCTCTGTCTGACCTTCAAAAAAAGAAACCATCCACAGACCTTTCTGCAACAGGCCTTTATCACCAGGTTAAGTCCAACAGGTTTATTTGGTATCACAAGCTTTTGGAGCACTGCTCCTTCATCAGGCGAGTGGAGATGCCTGATCTCCAGGCATCCCCATGTTTGTAGGTTCATAAACATGGCATCTACAGACAGAGACAGAATTGCAGATAATGGCTGAAATGGTTAGTCATTTCAACAATTATTTTGCAAATGTGCCTTTGTTAAAAAGTACTGTGTTTGTGAACTTACTTCTCCACTCACCCAATGAAGGAGCAGCATTCTGAAAGCTCATTGATACCAAATAAACCTGTTGGACTTTAACCTGGTGTTGTGAGACTTCATACTGTGCCCACCCCAGTCCAATGCTGGCGTCTCCACATCAGAACAGACTTAATCAGGATGGAGGCGGGAAGATGGCAGGGACTCACCGGATTAAATATCCCTCCCACCTCCAAAACTCCATGGGAGAGAGGATGAAATGCCATCTTTGACTGAGTATTTTCACACAGCAGTTTGTGAGATCTTGCTGTGGGAAAATTGGTGCTGAATTTTCTCCAATACAACAATGACGGTGATTCGATAATCTCTTAGTTGGTTAGAAAGCATCCTGGGGCAACTTGAGGTCATGAAAAATGCAATGTAAACACATTATTAATTCTGTCATCAAGCCAAAAACAACATTTACGCATCTGTATATTGCCAACAAAATACTTGCTGTCTCTGAAAGTTACTGTTTAATACCAACTTTATTTTATGTTCCATCTGTGTGCCAAACAGAATAAGCAGCAAGTAATAGACAGAGCTAAGCAACCTCACAGCCACCAGATCAGATTAATGTTCTGCAGTCCTGCCATGTCCAGTCGTGAATGGTGATGGACAATTGAACAACTCACTAGAGGAGGAGGCTCCAAAAATATCCCCATCCTCAATGATGGAGGATACCAGCAAAAGATAAGGCTGAAGCATTCGCAACCATCTTCAGTCAGAAGAGCCGAGTAGATGATCCATCTTGGCCTCCTCTGGAGGTCCCCAGTATCACAGATGGCACTCTTCAGCCAACTTGATTCACTCTACGTGATGTCAAGAAATGGATGAAGGCACTGGATACTGCAAAGGCTGTAGACCCTGACAAAATTCCAGCGACAGTACTGAAAACTTGTGCTCCAGAATTTGCCTCTCCTCTCGCCGAGCTCCTCCAATACAGTTACAGCACTAGCATCCAGCTGGCAATGTGGAAAATTGTGCAGATATGTTCTATACACAAAATCCAATCCAGCCAATTACCACCTCATTAGTCTACTCTCGATCATCAGTAAAGCAATGGAGAGAGGCCACCCACAGCGTTATCAAGTGGCACTTACTCGGCAATAACCTGCTCACGGGTGCTCAGTTTAGGTTCCTTCAGGGTCGTTCAGCTCCTGACCTCGTTACAGCCTTGGTTTAAATATGGACAAAAGAGCTGAACTCCAGAGGTGAAGTGGGACTGACAGCTTTTGACATCAAAGCAGCATTTGACCGAATGTAGCATCAAGGAGCCCTAGCAAAACTGGAAGGAAAACCCTCCATTAGTTGGAGTCATACCTGTACAAAGGGAGATGGTTCTGGTGGTTGGAGGTTAATCATCTCAGCTCCAGTATTTCACTGAAGGAGATCCTCAAGGTTGTGTCTGAGGTCTAACCACCTTTAACTGCTTCATCAATGACCTTCCTTCCATCATAAAATTAGAAGTAGAGATGTTCACTGATGATTGCACAATGTTCAGCACCATTCATGACTCCCCAGGTACTGAAACAGACAATATCCAAATGCAGCAAGATCTGGACAATATCCAAGCTTGGGCTGACAAGTAGTAAGTAACATTCATGGCTACATGTTCCAGGCAATGACCATCTCCAACAAGAGGGCATCTATCCATCACCCCGTGACATTAAATGGCATTACCATCACTGAATCCCCCATTATAAACATCCTGGGGTTATTGTCAACCAGAAACATAGCTGGAGAACGTAAAAAAAATTACTGTAGCTACAAGAATGAGTCATTAGCTAGGAATTTGGTGGCAAGTAACTCCTGACTCGCCAAAGCCTGCCCACCATCAGCATTCCTTCACTGGGTCAAAATTCTGGAACTCCCTCTTTAACAGCACCACGGGTTGACCTGCACGCCAAGGATGGTGGTGGTTCAAGAAGCCAGCTCACCAACACCTTCTCAAGATCAACATTGTATAAATGAATTATAAGCTCTTTCTATGGACTCAATGCTATTTAATGCTTCACATGCACTAGTGACTGCTTGTCATTTAATTCTGTGTTTTCAAAGTTTGTGAACAACAACAATCTGCATTTATATAGCACCTTTGATGTTATAAAACATCACGTGACATTTCATACCAGTGTAATCAGATAGATTGACACCAAGCCAATGAAGGAGTTGTTAGGGCTGAAGACCAATAGAAGCCTAGGAAGAGAACTCCAGAACTCAGAGTTTAGATTAAGTTAGCTCAGGCATGGCTGCTGGTTGTAAAGAAAGTGGGGGGATGCACAATAGGCCAGGACTGAAGGAACCAGAGATTATAAAGGACTGCAGGGTTGGAGGAGGCTAAGGAGATAGAGTGGGATAAGGTCCAACAGTGATTTTTTTGCAGGTGAGAATTTTAGAATTAAGCCATAGAGGCCGTTGAGCAAAGAAAAATGGTTTCATCATCCACCATGGATCTGTCACTGGAAGCACTAGTGCTGTGTCTGTGGGTTGAACTAATTAATTCAATTAATTAGTTGCTTTTTATTTTGGTCGGCACAACATCGAAGGCCGAAGGGCCTGTTCTGTGCTGTATTGTTCTATGTTCTATGTTCTATGTTAATTCACTGTGCACTAAAGACAGCACAATTTTGATAGAAGATATCAAATCAAGTTCTCAGGAGGTCCTGATCACAAATCTCCCAGGAGAGACTGGAGTATGATAATCCAAGTTGACTCTCCGGGTGCTGTACTGAGTGATTGATGCTCCTTCAGAAGAGGTGCCATCTTTTAAATGACACATAGCATATTCCATGGCTCCACCAGCTCCTGCATGTTGTGGGGTGCCTTGTTGAACCAGTGCAGCCCCTGGGGTGTAGGTTCATCCACAGTGCTGTTAGGGAGGGTGCAGGGGAACATTAAAAATCCCAAATCATTCTTTTAGAGGTAAGCAGGGGAGTCTGGTGTCCCAGTTGCTGTGAATATCCAGTATATAACTTGCATGTGTCTTGGAATATAACTTCCGATTTTAACACTTAAAGTTTTAATTGTAAATAAGTGGACCATTGGATCAAGAAATCATATGCATTGCAAGCAAATGCATTACAAGCAAGCTTTGAGTTAATTACACTTAAAAGCTAATCTATGTTTGTCTTACATGATCAGAGGGTAGAAGTGTAAAACTTGAATGGATCGTCTTTGGGATTGCAATGGAACCTGAAGGTTTTCATTTCCTTCAATTAAAAATTAAATTCTGTATGTGGTCCCAGATCAAAAGAAAGTAAAACCAGGGATTAAACAAGAAAGTTCTTTACATGACCCAACAATTGTGGAAGAGAGGTTGGCAAAGTCCATTGACAATATAAATTACTATGGATTAAAGAATCAAAGAGTTGTGTTGAAGGTAAAGTAATAGTATTTCTGGTGGAACCATGCTGAAACACGTTACCAAAGAGTCAGCAAGAAAGGGTGGAGCCTTGGTTTACTTTCCTTCCTTTTGTTTTATTTACTTATGTATGTTTGCTGACAGAAGTAAGCCCTGGAGTTTGGTGGACAGGCCAAGGCAATTGTATTGCCCAAAATAATCCTAAGTGCCAAATTTGCATGAAAACTGGAGTAAATCCCTGTGGTATTTTCAAAATGAATCTCCCTCACTCTGTGCACTGCAGAGTGCACTAGCGTGATTTATGCTGAAAATCAGGAGTGGGTCTTATTTCCATCCAAGAGGCCAGCAGCATAGCACTGAGTGCACCACTGCGCATGCGCCTATCTGTCAGCACTGATATTGGCGCATGCATAGTAACCCCGCACTGCTTCCCCAGCCGACACTCCCACCACCTGATCAATAGCTTCCAGATACATCTGGGCTGGTCCCGACATAATTGCCCCCACCAGATTGATGACCTGATGGGTGATGATAATCAGTCTAACTGATACACCCTTTAAGCTCAGAAAACACACACTTCATCATTCATGGAATACGAGAAGGGGCTTAATCTCAGTTAAGATTTTGTGAATGGAAAACCAGCTAAAAAATTTACTCCAACTTGCAGCCAGAGAAAGAAAGCCCCAGTGGTCCTCACAGAATCTCATGACAGAGAACTCAGCAGAGTTAGCTTGGGAAGCTGTTGTATATCTGCTTGCAACCGGGAAAAGGAGCAGGAGCATCCGCAGTCATTAGGCTGTAAAGAAAAGGTGCAAAGAGCTAATGGAAGAATCCCACAGTACCCTATCTCGGAGAATTACTGGAACATGAGGAAAATTGAAGTGAATTCTAAAGCTGAGGCACAGCTTTCTGTTGGTGAGTGAATCTTCAAGAGTTTGTAAGGAAAGGGAACTCTTGGGGGGAAAAAAGAGTAGAACAGAGGTCTTAGTAAGCTATAGTGTTAAGTTAGTGGTGCTAGCATTGTTGAATTTCTCTTTCTGCATAATAAAGTTTGTTCTTCCCTAAAAGACAAAATTGTTCAAAATCAGTTAATGTGGCATTTGTCGGTTTATTGCTGAATGTTCAGGTTCCACCTTTAAACTTCACTGGGCCTTCGCAGTATGATCGCTCAGTCAATGTTCAGTCAAAGCAGATTATCTGCTACTATCACCATTACTGTTTCTGGGAGCTTGCTGTGCGTAAATTGGTTGCCACATTTCCAACTGCCCAACAGTGACTGCACTTAGCATTTCATTCATTATAAAGCACTTGTGGAAATCCTGAGAGTGTGAAAGACGATATATAAAGGCACGTTCAAAAAAAAAAATCTTTTCAGAGGCTTTTTCGTGGTTTACAAGACGTCTACCAGATATAATTGTTCCACGGGGAGAAGCAGAATTCCTTGAGTGGCAGTTTTGTTTCAGATACAGTTTTCCCTTTGTAGAACGCAATAACCAGAAACAGGTGATGGGATGTCAATTTCACTTGAAAACTGAGCTGTGTATTTCTTTCCTCTGGTACTAAATGTGGACATATCTATCCCTGATTTCAGTAGCTTAACAAAGCACAGTGTATTTAAAAACTTTGACTGATTGAAGTGAGGCCCCTGGGAAATATGTACCCAGTTTGGGTTCACGCTATACAATGAAGACTGAATGGAGACACTGAGATGACAGTTGTGCATTGACATCATTGCACTCATTCCGATGAAACATGTCAAGTGTGATCCCTGGACCCTCAGGCATCGGCAAGGGAAGATCCCAGGAAATGTATACGTTCACTGCATTCTGTCTGACTCCCCTTATGTTCCTCCTGCCATCCATATTTGTAGACTTACTATCCCACCGTCACCACATAATAACGAAAAGGTGTCTGGTTTCCTTCAGATCGGCTTTTCACAAATTAGGCCGGGAAGAAGGTGGGTGTAGCAGTAATGTTACTGGGCTGGTAATACAGAGAAACCAGAAGCAAGATTAGGCCATTCAGCCCTTCGAACCTGCTCCACCATTCATTTTGGCCATGCCTGATCATCAAAATCAGTATCACGATTCCCATCCCCTTGCCCCCCAAACCCATCTTGATCACTTTAGCCCCAAGCGCTAGATCTAGCTGCTTCATGAAATCACACGCCCAGAGGACAGGGGTTCAAATCCCATCATGGCAGACAGTGGAATTAAAATTCGATTAATAAATTGAAAGCTAGGGCATCATTTTCCCGTCCCACTCGCCCACCACAGGAATCAGAGCAGGCAGACACGACCCATACAAAAATCTGTTGGCTTCAGGCAGGATTTTCCGGTTTTGGGGTGAGGGTGGCTGTAAGATCCCATGTCTCGTCTCAGACCAGGTGACCCTGATAACTACCATCAGTTGACATAAAAACCCATCTGGTTAGGGAAAGAAATCTGCCATTCTGACCCAATGTGGCCTACTTGTGACTCCAGGCCCACAGCAATATGTTTGACTCTTAACTGCCCCCCTGGTTAGCAGAAGGGAAGCGAAGAGTTGGCATAAATGGGTCTTTTTCTGATTGGCAGTACCACAGGGATCTCTGCTAGGACCTCAACTGTTCACATTATATATTAATGATATGGAAGAGAGAACTAAATGTATTATCTCCAAATTTGCAGATGATACAAAGTTGGGTGGAAGGGTGAGTATGAGGAGGATGCAGAGATGCTTCAGTGTGATTTGGACAGGCTGAGTGAGTGGGAATCAGCATGGCAGATTCAGTGTAATGTGGATAAAAGTGAGATTATCCACTTTGGTAGCAATAATAGGAAAACAGGTTATTACTTGAGCGAGTATAAATTGAAAGCGATGGATACTCAGGAACACCTTGAAGCCCTCATGCATCAGTTGCTGAAAGTAAACATACAGCTATAGCAGGCAGTAAAGAAGGCAAATGGTATATTGGCCTTCATAGCGAGAGGATTTGAGTGTAGAGATAGGGATGTTTTGCTGTAATTGTATAGGGTGTTGATGAGGCCACATCTGGAGTATGATGTGCTGTTTTAGTGTCCTTATCTGAGGAAGGATGTCCTTGTTATAAAGGAAATACAGTGAAGATTTACCAGGCAGGTCTTTCATATGAGGAGAGACTAAATTGGTGAGGATTATAGTCACTGGAGTTTAGAAGAGTGAGAAGGGATCTCATAGAGATTTATAAAATCCAAACAGGGTTAGATGGGGTAGATTCAGAAACAATGTTCCCAATGGTGGGGGAGTCCAGAACTAGGGGTCATAGTTTGAGGATAAGGGATAAATCCTTTAGGACTGAGGTGAAGAGAAATGTCTTCATCCAGAGAGTGGTGAATGTGTAGAATTCACGACAACCGAAAATAGTTCAGGCCAAAATGTTGCTTGATTTCAAGAAGAAATTAGATATAACTCTTAGGGTAAAGGGATCAAGGGATTGCAGTGAAGGCTCACCAGGTTGATTCCAGAGATAGCAGGCCCGATTGTTTTTGCTGGAGTTCAGACGAATGAGGGGAGATCTCAGAGAAGTTTATAAAATTCTAACAGGAGTAGACAGAGTAAACGTAGGGAGGATGTTCCCGATGGTGGGGAAGTCCAGAACCAGGGGTCACAGTCTGAGAGTTTGGGGTAGAGCATTTAGGAAAAGATGAGGAAATATTTCTTCACAGAAAGAGTGGTGAGCCTATGGAATTCATTACCACAGGAAACATTAAATATAATTAAGAGGCAGCTAGACATAGCACTTTGGGTGAATGGGATCAAAGGTTATTGGAAGAAAGCACGATTGGGCTATTGAGTTGGATGATCAGTCATGGTTGTGATGAATGGAGGAGAGGCTCGAGGGCCAAATGGCCTCCTCCTGCTCCTATCTTCCATGTTTCTACATTGGGGGGTCAGAGCATTGAATTTGATGATCAACTATGATCGTAATGAATGGTGGAACAGGCTCAAAGGGCCGAATGGCCTACTCCTGCTTCTAGTTTCTATGAAATGGCCCAGCCACTCAGTTTAAGGGCAATTAAGCATGGGCTAGCCCTGCTAACCTTGCCAATGATGCCCAAATCCCACAAAAGGTAAAAAGGCTGGGAGTGGTCTTCAGGAGTATAGCCACAGGGGTTACCTGGAATGGTAAGTGATCATACTGATGCTGAAGATTGGGCCATTAAACAAAAATAAACTTAATTGTTTCAAGTGTCTTGAATATATAAAACCAAAGAGGATGTGTATTTCACCTAGGGCCCCTCATCAAGGTTTTTAAACGTGGTGTGCTAGCTAAGCTTCTGAAATTTGAATACATGTGTCTATATTCAATCCCAACACAAAAAGTGCATGGATCGGATTTCAATTGAACTTGACATCCCATCACATGCTTCTGGTTAGAGTATTATACAGCCCACAAATAGAACGCAAAACAAAACTACCACTCAAGCAATTCTGTTCCTCACTGTAGACCAATTATATTAGGGCAGGTTCTCACAAAGCCAAGGACAGCCCAGGGACCAATATCTTCATCACAATAGCACATGTCATTCAGTTCATAACTAGAGTGTGTCAATGTTTACAGGAGACTCCCTGGAGAGTGCTAATATTTATACAGGGTCCCAGTGAGTGAGATTTACAGTTGGTGTGGAGTGTGTTAATACTAACAGGGGACGTGGAGTGTGTTAATACTAACAAGGGACGTGGAGTGTGTTAATATTTACAGTGAGTGTGGAGTGTGTTAATATTTACAGAGGGTGTGGAGTGTGTTAATATTTACAGTGAATGTGGAGTGTGCTAATATTTACAGGGGATGTGGAGTGTGTTAATATTTACAGTGAATGTGGAGTGTGTTAATATTTACACTGAGTGTGGAGTGTGTTAATATTTACAGTGAGTTGGAGTGTGTTGATATTTACGGGGGATGTGGAGTGTGTTAATATTTACACTGAATGTGGAGTGTGTTAATATTTACAGGGGATGTGGAGTGTGTTAATATTTACAGTGAATGTGGAGTGTGTTAATATTTACACTGAATGTGGAGTGTGTTAATATTTACAGTGAATGTGGAGTGTGTTAATATTTACAGTGAATGTGGAGTGTGTTAATATTTACAGGGGATGTGGAGTGTGTTAATATTTACAGGGGATGTGGAGTGTGTTAATATTTACAGTGAGTTCGAATGTGTTAATATTTACAGAGGATGTGGAGTGTGTTAATATTTACACTGAGTATGGAGTGTGTTAATATTTACAGGGAGTGTGGATTGTGTTAATATTTACAGTGAGTGTGGAGAGTGTTAATATTTACAGGCGATGTGGAGTGTGTTAATATTTACAGGGGATGTAGAGTGTGTTAATATTTACAGTGAATGTGGAGTGTGTTAATATTTACAGGGGATGTGGAGTGTGTTAATATTTACAGGGAGTGTGGAGTGTGTTAATATTTACAGGGAGTTGGAATGTGTTAATATTTACAGTGAGTGTGGAGTGTGTTAATATTTACAGGGGATGTGGAGTGTGTTAATATTTACACTGAGTGTGGAGTGTGTTAATATTTACAGTGAGTTGGAATGTGTTAATATTTACGGGGGATGTGGAGTGTGTTAATATTTACACTGAGTGTGGAATGTGTTAATATTTACAGTGAGTTGGAATGTGTTAATATTTACAGGGGATGTGAAGTGTGTTAATATCTACAGGGGATGTGGAGTGTGTTAATATTTAGTGAGTGTGGAGTGTGTTAATATTTACAGGGAGTGTGGATTGTGTTAATATTTACAGTGAGTGTGAAGAGTGTTAATATTTACAGTGAGTGTGGAGTGTGTTAATATTTACAGGGGATGTGGAGTGTGTTAATATTTACAGGGGATGTGGAGTGTGTTAATATTTACAGGGAGTGTGTTAATATTTACAGGGAGTTGGAATGTGTTAATATTTACAGTGAGTGTGGAATGTGTTAATATTTACAGTGAGTGTGGAGTGTGTTAATATTTACAGTGAGTTGGAATGTGTTAATATTTACGGGGGATGTGGAGTGTGTTAATATTTACAGTGAGTTGGAATGTGTTAATATTTAGAGGGGGTGTGGAGTGTGTTAATATTTACAGTGAATGTGGAGTGTGTTAACATTTACAGGGGATGTGGAGTGTGTTAATATTTACAGTGAGTGTGGAGTGTGTTAATATTTACAGTGAGTGTGGAGTGTGTTAATATTTACAGGGGATGTGGAGTGTGTTAATATTTACACTGAGTGTGGAGTGTGTTAATATTTACAGGGAGTGTGGAGTGTGTTAATATTTACAGGGGATGTGGAGTGTGTTAATATTTACAGGGAGTGTGGATTGTGTTAATATTTACAGGGAGTGTGGAGTGTGTTAATATTTACAGTGAATGTGGAGTGTGTTAATATTTATAGGGAGTGTGTTAATATTTACAGGGGATGTGGAGTGTGTTAATATTTACAGTGAGTGTGGAATGTGTTAATATTTACAGGGAGTGTGGAGTGTGTTAATATTTACAGGGAATGTGGAGAGTGTTAATATTTACAGGGAATGTGGAGAGTGTTAATATTTACAGGGAGTGTGGATTGTGTTAATATTTACGGTGAGTGTGGAGTGTGTTAATATTTACAGGGGATGTGGAGTGTGTTAATATTTACAGGGAGTGTGGAGTGTGTTAATATCTACAAGGGATGTGGAGTGTGTTAATATTTACAGGGAATGTGGAGTGTGTTAATATTTACAGGGGGTGTGGAGTGTGTTAATATTTACAGGGAATGTGGAGAGTGTTAATATTTACAGGGAGTGAGGAGTGTGTTAATATTTACAGGGAGTGAGGAGTGTGTTAATATTTACAGGGAGTGTGGATTGTGTTAATATTTACATTGAGTGTGGAGAGTGTTAATATTTACAGGGGATGTGGAGTGTGTTAATATTTACAGTGAGTGTGGAGTGTGTTAATATTTACAGGGGGTGTGGAGTGTGTTAATATTTACAGGATTGTGGGACTGTGTTAATATTTATAGAGGACGTGAGGTGCATTAATATTTATAGCGTGCAGAGTGTGTTGATATTTACAGGGTGGGAGGAGTGTTTTAATATTTACAGTGAATGTGGAATGTGTTAATATTTACAGGGGGTGGTGGGTGTGTTAATAGTGAGTGTGGAATGTGTTAATATTTACAGGGAATGTAGAGTGTGTTAACATTTACAGGAGGTGTGGAGTGTGTTAATATTGACAGGGGGTGTGGAGTGTTTTAATATTGACAGGGCGTGTGGAGTGTTTTAATATTGACAGGGATGTGGTGTGCTAATATTTACAGGGGGGCTTGAAGTGTGTTAAAATTTACAGCGGATGTGGAATGTGTGAATATTTACAGGGAGTGTGGAGTGTGTTAATATATGCAGTGTGTGTAGAATGTGTTATCATTTACTGTGGACGTGGAGTGTGTTAATAGTTAGAGAGGGTGTGGCGTGTATTAATATTTGCAGTGAGTGTGGAGTGTGTCAGTGTTTTCTGGGAGTCCTGAGGAGTGTTCTTTTTAACTGGTTCCCCAGTGAGATTGAAACACCAGGTCAATGAACCTGTGTGAATAACCCGTGATTTATGAATTGGAGGCGTGGCTTTGCATCTTCTGCTTGATGCATCTCACGGGGACGTGTGCTACCCATGGATAAAGTTTCTCGACTTGACCATTCCAATGCTTTCCTACTTGCCATTCTCTGTAAACTTGAGCTCATTCAGCATTCTAGTGCGGATTTTTAACTGGTCCAAGTCCCATTGGGCCATCACCTCTTGTGCTGACTGACCTGCAGAGTACCTGGTCCAGCAAACGTCAATTTAAATATTCTCATCCTTCTTTCCCACACTCACTGTGGCTTCACCCCTCCCTAGCTCAGTAATCATCTCCATCTCTTCTGTGATCTCTGCACTCCTCCAACTCATGCACATTGCTAATCCACCATTAGCAGTCATCTTTTCAGCTGCCTAAGGATTGGAGTCCCCTCTGGGACCTCTCCACCCCCAGTTTTCCCTCCTTTCAGACACACCATAAAATTTCCCTCTTTGACAAAGCTTCAGGCCTCCTGTTCCAGTGTCTGGAATGGTTAACATCACTACATAGATACAAGTTATTGCCAGCATCGCAAGCAATGTTGGGAGAACGACCCAGACGTTAACAGTTCTGCACAGTAGTCAGAACATTTAGACAAAACAGTCTAAACACTCAGTGAGTATGTGAGGAGTTTGCAGCCTGTCTGACTATCACTGGGCTGAAATTATAAACTTAGCAAACTGCCAATTACCAGCTGTTTGAAGATTGTAGGGATTCCTGGGTAGTGTGTTCAGCTCCATAAATAGCTATCAAATACCGATTGTCCTTTTGTGATCGGATTCCTTTTATATCAAAAAAAATCCAGGAATACAGGATGGCTGCCATAGTCAGCATTCATTGCCTGTCCATTGTTACCCATTTGGGAAAACCAAGAGACTCACTCAGCCACCTCTAAGTGGCATCTAGGAGCGAGCCCCTCTTGTTGTTTCTGGGGGGGGCATGGTGGCACAGTGGTTAGCATTGCTGCCTCACGGAGCCGGGGACCCGAGTTCAATTCCCGGTTTGGGCCACTGTCTATGTGGAGTTTGCATGTTCTCCCCATGTCTGTGTGGGTTTCCTCGAGGTGCTCTGGTTCCATCCCACTGCTGGTTAGGTAGATTGGTAATGCTAAATTCTCCTCAGGTGCTGGAATGTGGTGACTAGTGGATTTTCACAGTAACTTCATTGCAGGTTAATGTAAGCCTACTTGTGACACATAAATAAAAAACTTAAACTTAAAAACTTTTGTAGGACTGGAGTCATTTGTAGATCAGACTGCATATGAACAACAAATTTCCTTCTATAAAGGACACTGATTTTGATTTATAACTGTCACATGAATTAGTATACAGTGAAAAGTATTGTTAATCGTACGCTATACAAAGCATACCATACATAGAGGAGGAAAGGAGAGAGTGCAGGATGTAGTGTTACAGTCATAGCTAGAGTGTAAAGAAAGATTAATTTAATGCAAGATAAATCCATTCAAAAGTTTGACAGCAGCAGGAAAGAAACTGTTTTTGAGTCAGTTGGTACATGATCTCAGAAATTTGTATCTTTTTTCCGATAGAAGAAGGTGGAAGGGAGAATATCTGAAGTGCCTGAGGTCCATAATTATGCTGCTGCTTTGCCAAGGCAGTGGGAAGTGTGGACAGAGTCAGTGGATGGGAGGCTGGTTTGTGAGATGGATTGGGCTACATTCACAACTCTCTGTGGTTTCTTGCGATCTGTGACAGAGCAGGAGCCTTGCCAAGCTGTCATGCAGCTAAAAAGTATGTTTTCTAGGGTGCATCTGTAAAGGTTGGCACAGTAAAAAGTCTGACAACACCAGGTTAAAGTCCAATCAGTTAATTTGGAATCAGAGCTTTCAGAATGCAGCTCCTTCATCAGGTAAGTGAAGTGAGATTTCTTATTATGCACACAGCCCAGTCCAACACCAGCATCTCCACATCATGTACAAGTTGATGAGAGTTGTAGTGGACATGCCAAATTTCCTTAGGTGGTTGGTGGACACCTAAAAACTTGACGTCCTCGGCCATTTCTACTTCATACCTGTTGATGTAGACAGGAGTATGGTCTCCTTTATATTTCCTGAAGTCAATAACTATCTCCTTCATTCTGTTTACATTGAAAGGAAGGTTATCATCATCACATCAGTTCACCAGATTCTCTATCTCTTTCCGATGCTTTGTCTCGTCATTGTTTGAGTTCCTACAGTGGTGTCATCAACAAACTTGTAAATTGAGGTGGAGAGGAATTTGGTGCATAAGGAGTATAGTAAGGGGTTGAGGACACAGACATGTGGAACACGGATGGAAAACCAGTGAACCAGATGAGTTTTTTTAATGATTTACGGACAGCTGCAAAATCGGTGATTGTAACATTTTAATTCGGGGGTGATTCTCCCATCCCGCTGCTCCAAAGGGCAAAGTGCCTATGGGGCACCTTGGCACTGCCCAATGGGCATGGGACAGTGTCAAGGGACTGAGGCTTGATGAGAGTGGGGCCAGATGGGGCAGGGCTTTATGAAGGCAAGGCCTGATGGGGGCAATCAGTGGAGGGGGGCAGAGGTCATGCCGCAACTCTACAGCCAGGATCTGCGGGGTAGGAAGGGAGGCCAGCAATTGGAGATGGATCAGTACGTCCTTCACTATTGTCTTCACTCTTTCTTTCACTCTCCACCCTTCGCCCAACCCTTCACCCTACCATTATCCTACCCATTGTCTTACCTTTGCCCTACCCTTCGCTCTACCCTTCAACACCTTGTTCTCCTGTAGTACAAATTGTTGTGACTGTTTGAAATTTGATATTCTTCCATTTGTCCTTTCTGCCCTACATATTGGGATTTTCCATTTTCCTTCCCCGTATGCCCTGCACTGTCCACCACTTAAAGCATTAAAGCCCAAACTGACTTTGGAAGAATTGTCCCAGCACTGTTGCAGCGACGGTGAATCTCCTCTTTCGGAGGCACAGGCTGCCTTTACGTGGCAAACATCACTCACAGTATGTGGAACCCTGCTGATGTACGGAGCCAGTGAAGGGAGCACAATATCATTGAAAAGAACAGACTGTCGCAATTCAATACTGTGCCTGCAATGTATCAAGCACTGCGATCTCCAGGGACTGAGTCAGTCTCTTCCCCTGCTATGTTACATTGAGCATCCCTGTCCCCAGTGCAACAAACTGCACGTGGAATCTTCACTAACTGATTGAGTTGGAAAATGCAGCCAAGCTTCTGATCTCAGAACTGGGCCAGACCCACTGCTCATTTCCCATATCAACAATCCATGAAATCATACAATCCCTTTGGTGCAGAAGGAGGCCATTCAGCCCATCATATCAGCACCGATCCTCTGACAGAGCATCTGATCCAGCCACCCCGCTCCCCCTGATTCCTGTAACCCAATGCATGAACAATGAGGAATGACTATGTAGATGAGGCCCTGGGGAAGGTGGGGGAAGAGGGGAGTTGTATCCTTTGAAGAGGTCAATGTCTTCAGATTTGGGGGGGTGATTGGGGAGTTTGCGGAATGGAGGGGAGGATGGGGACAGTGAGAAATGAAGGAGATGAATGAAAGTACCATTTAAACATTTACCTGCCCAAAGGCAGAGAGATAAAAAAAGTTCCTTTTAAATTGGTGAAACAGGATCAGACAATACGCATCAGGGATGTACCCAGCTCAATCGCAGAGACTAAAGAGCCTGTCAATGCAATGTCGATTGTGTACCTCAGGCAGAGGCTGATCCAGCTAATCCACCACATCTCTGGACACCTATCCGTTAGCTAGACTATGCAGTCAGCTCCAAATCCTGGACAATATTGTCCCGTAGACTCACTCCCAATGGAACCACTCAAACTCTAACACCTGATTGGCCAAGCTTTGAAAACATGGACGCTGCGCTAATAAGAAGTTTGATGTCAGAATTTTGTCCACAATGATGTGGATGGCCAGCTGCCCATTGTCATTTGCCTGTAAGTACTGCACCCAGAAACCCGCACCACTAATGGTTAGGCACAGTATCCATGAGACTGCATGTGTGGCATTCAGTCTCATTGAAGCTGTGGGTTAATCTGGCTGACATACAGCAGGTTTTATTGAATCCTACAGTGCAGAAGGAGTCCATTTGGCCTTACTAGTCTGCACCGACCACAATCCCAACCAGGCCCTGTCCCCATAACCTCATGCATTTACCCTAGCTAGTCTCCTAACACTAATGGACAACTAGCATGGCCAATCTGTGGCACATCTTTGGACTGTGGGAGGAAACTGGAGCACCCAGGCAGATACGGGGAGGACATGCAAACTCCACACAGACAGAGACCCAAACCCAGAATTGAATCCGGTCCCTTGTGCTGTGAGGCAGCAATGCCAACCATTGTGTCACCGTCCACCCTTTTTCACAACTTGGTAATGGCCATGAAATGTTGAGTATTCACCTTTAAATGGTGAATATCCCTGTAAATGGTGAGTATCCCTTTAAGTGACATTTGAAATCAACATCATTGCTGTGTTTACTTGTAATTAGTGTTAGGAGGGGTGATAATCAGCAAACTGCCTTGCAATTTACTGAATTATTTACCTGGCAATCAACTTTTTAACAATTTTCTGGACGATGGCACCTGGCACAAGCTTCACCTCCTTCCTCACTGGGCATCCTGCATGAAACACAGGCTGAACTGGTGTTTCAGCTTCTAACATCAGGGGCAGGATGCTGGCACAGCGGTTAGCACTGCTGCCTCACAGCACCAGGGACTCGGGTTCAATTCCAGCCTTGGGTCACTATCTGTGTGGCGTCCGTACATTCTGCCCATGTCTGAGTGGGTTTCCCCCGGGTGCTTTAGTTTTCTCCCACATTCCAAAGATGTGCAAAGTTATGTTGATTAGCCATGGGAGATGTGTGGGGTTACAGGGACAGGGTGTAGGGGTGGGGAAGAAGGACTGGGTAAAACTCTCTGTCAGAGAGTCAGTGCAGATTCGACAGACCGAATGGCCTCTTCTGCGCTGCAGGGAGTCTACGATTTACACCAAAGATAATCAGCAAAACTCTCCCCCAAAAGTTATTTCAGTACCTAGGTCAGGTCTTCAATTCTGTTCACTATCTGGTAGTAGTGAGGACAGGATTGCTCTGTAATGAACATGTTGGCCTTGTGGAATAGGAAGACAATGAGCAGAATGACTGTGCTGAGGTACTCGGGGGAGGGGGAGGAGGGGGAGGTGTCCTTGGATAGAAGGAGCTTCAAAAGGGACGCAGTGTCTCCAAATTGGAGGGATGGTAGATGGGAGCGGGGGCGTAAGTGAGGGGTCGGTGCGAAATGAAGGAGAAGAATAAAAGTATCATTTAAACATCTACCCATCCATTGCAGAGGGATATAGAAACCTTTTTTAAAGTAGGGAGGCAGGATCAGTATCAAGGTGCTACACGTGTCAGTGAGGTACCCACCTCAGCCGCAGAGACGAAAGAGTCCGTCGACGCGATGCTGGTGGTGTCCCTCAGGCAGAACTCTTCAGCATCTCTGACAGTGACGTCGGTCTCCCTATCTGTGGAAAAGTGAACGAGTAGCCCATTAGGTTAGATCTGAGTGTGTTTAAGAGCCATTTACAGTGGCAAAGTGGAGCGAGTTAAACGGTCCTGATGTGGAGATGCCGGCATCGGACTGGGGTGTAAGAAGTCTCACAACACCTGGTTAAATTACAACAGGTTTATTTGGAACTATGAGCTTTTGGAACACTGCTCCTTCATCAGGTGACTGAAGGTAGGTTCCCTGGTGAAGCCTAACCTGATGAAGGAGCAGTGCTCCGAAAGCTCGTGGTTCCAAATAAACCTGTTGGACTTTAACTTGTTAAAGATGTTGTGAGACTTCTTACTGAGTTAAACGGCAACACACTTCTTATTTCAACAAGAACAGGAGGCCATTCAGCCCTCTCCTGCCCTTCAGTTAGATCAGAGCTATCTCACACCATAACTCACATTTATATAACGGCTTTGAAGCCAATTGAAAAGAAATCCATTGATGTTTGGTTGCCAATTCCGGTCGAACCTAATCCTCGGGGGTTTTATTGCGTCTGTCACACCCTTTCAAAGACAGTCTTCACCTTCCCCATCTCCAAGCTTTCTATAGCTAACAAATGAAAGTCTTCGGAGATTAAAAACTGGCCTGTGCTGGGTTTCTCCCTCCCTGGCATTGTTCACAGAGATTCCTCTCCGGACCAATCCCGGGGAACCCCAATTCACAAGAGAGAATAGAGAGAATTATCAAGGGGGTGGGAGGTGGCTGGAGATGAGGGGTGCTGGGGTTAGAGGGGGAGCAGGATGGAAGGCTAGGGAGTGGGGAGACTCGAGTTGCAAATGAAAATCCATTCGAAGAAAGGACAGAGCTTCAACTGCATTTCAAAGACTAACTCCAAACTGCTCTCCGAACCTGCCCAACCATCCTCCCAGACATAACAAACTGCAGGGCTTTCAGGGCAACCAGAAGTGGGCAATAAATTCTGATCCTTATCCCAAGAATAAATTAAACAAATAATTTGCAAGTCATCAAACCCATCTTGGCGACATTGTCAGAAGCCAAAATAACCTTTCTAACCTTTATGGTGAGAGTAACAAAGACATCCATATAACAAATTCCCTGACCATTGGATATCTCAAAGCACTTTACAGCCAGTGAAGTACCATCCCTCCACCCACCACTCCCTGCGGCTCCCACAGTCCGAAAGACATGCTGATTAGGTGAATTGGCCATGCTAAACTCTCCCTCATTGTTACCCCAACAGGGAGCAAAGTGTGGCGACTAGGGGATTTTCCCAGTAACTTCATTACAATGTTAACGTAAGCTTACTTGGGACACTAAGAATACACTACCTCCCAACTACATGTGCTTTAACTTTACACACTAATCTCTTATGTGGAACTTTGTCAAAAGCTTCCTGAAAGTCTAAATAAATCACATCTACTGCTTTCCCTCATCAACCCTTCTAATTACACTTTGAACGCCTAAAGCAAATTAACTAATTGTTATGATCTCGCTGTTTGCTGTCCGCAAATACAATGTTGTGTTTCCTGCATTACAATAGTGACTACACTTCAAAAAGTAGTTCATTGGCCATAAAACAGTTCGGCACATCCTGAGGTCAAAAAGGGCCGATCGAAATACAAGTCTTTCTAATCTTTGGAAGCCCTGCAACATCACTGACCCTAATCTTCATCCATCCCTCCTAACTCTTCACAGAGGTCCTCAATTGTTTTATTTGAAAACCTCTCCTCTTGCCCCACACCCTCACTCCCCCAGAAAGAATGGTTCTATGGGGGGGGGGGGGGGAGTCCAGAACCGGGAGTCATAGTTTGAGAATAAGAAGTAAACCTTTCAGGGTTGAGGTGAGGAGAAATTTCTTCACCCATAGGGTGGTGAATGTGCGGAAGTCACATATTCACAGAATGTAGTTGAGGCCAAAGCGTTGTGCGCTTTCAGGAAGAAATTAGATATAGCTCTTGGTGCTAAAGGGATCAAGGGATATTGTGGGGGGAGGGTGTGAGGGGAGGGATCAGGATAATGAATTCAATGATCAGCCATGATCAAAATGAACGGCAGAGCAGGCTCGAAGGGCTGAATGGCCCAAGCCTGCTTCCAGTTTCTATCCTATCCCAAGAAGGACCGTGTAATGTTTCCCCATTTAAAGGTGCTAAATGAACACAAGCTGTTGTCTTTGAATTTTGTTTGGTTGTCTGAAATGGCAGCCAAATGAATACAGATTAAAAATAGGAGTGGAAAGCATCACTTGGCAAAATCCGCCATTCTTCTGCAGTTACATCAACTCTGTGACCAGCTGCGGTTGGAGACTCTCCCACTTTCCAAAGGCAGGCACCTAATATCGTGAAAGTTCAACCTCTTCTGCTTTGCTAGCAACACGTAAACAGGAGAAGAATTTTAAATAGAAGCTTCTCCGTTTGAGAGTTCAGTACCATAATTCAAAGGCTACGAATACGCCCAGCCAGACGCTGCAATACAGAGACAATCTGCATTGCCAGAGCGCCTTTCACAATTGCAGGATATTCCAAAAGGGTTTTGAAGCCAATTAAATGTGACTAGCAGGACGCTGCGGGGGTCAGTCCTCGGACATCAACTCTTTACGATCCATATCAATGATTTGAAGGCAAGGACAGAGTGTAACATAGCAAAATTTGCAGATGATACTAAAATAGGTGGGAAAGCAGGCAATGAAAAGGATATAAAGATTTTACAGATGGATACAGAATAACTAAGAGAAAGGGTCAAAATTTAGCAGATGAATTTTAATGTGGATTTGAGACCAGGGAGAGATCAGCCATGATCTGATTGAATGTTGGAGCAGGCTCAAGGGGCTGAATATGTCTACTTCTGCTCCTAATTCCTAGGTTTCTAAGTATTTTTTGAAATGTCCCTAAGTACTTAATGAAATGCTAGCCAGCCAGTATTTATTGCCCATCCCTAGTTGCCCTTGTTCAAAGGGCAGTTGAGAATCAATCATATTGCCGTCGTTCTGGAGTCACAAGTAGGCCAGACCGGATAAGGCAGCAGATTTCCTTCCCTAAAGGACATCAATGACCCAGGTGGAATTTTCTGACAATGGCTTTATGGTCATCAGTAGATTCTTAATTCCAGATTTCTTTTTATTGAATTCAAATTCCAATATCTGCCATGGCAGGATTCGAACCCAGGTCCCCAGAACATTAGCTGAGTTTCTGGATTAATAGTCTAGTTATAATACCACCAGGCCATTGCCACATCTTGAAATGTAGGAGACAAAGCATCGAAATTGTCCATCGCAAGCCCCCATAAACAGCAATGTGGCCATGACTTTAAAATGACCGAGTCCTTTCTGCGATATTGGATGAGGAAGAAATATCAGCCAGGGTTAAGCTCAAACTGTGGTCACTGTGGTATATGTAAAACAAACAGAAACAATTCTAAACACAGCAGGATTCTGGCCTGAGATAGTCTGAATTTTGCATTGCGAATAACAGGGTTAATCTTGCTATGGAATAAATTGAGCAAAAACTTCCAGACTTCACACAGTGCAGAGTTAAACCTGGAGATTTAAAAATTGCTAATCTTCTTTTTCGATAAGCTCGAACCTTGCAGACAGGTGAGATATTGAAACACATATAATGACTGCTGGGGCTGAAATTTAATTTTACAATTATGGAGTCTCGGTCTGTTAAAGTTTAATTATTGTCAGAGATTTGTCTAAAAAGTGAATTTTTAAACTTTTTTTTCTGTCTCTCTCCCTCTCTCTCTCTCTCTCTCCACCTCCCCCCCCCCCTCCATATCCCAACCCCCCCTTCACCACTCCAACACACTTCTCTTAATTCCATCTTTCTTTCCTTCGCGTTATTTTGATTTCTGGCCATGATTTAAAATTAATTTATATTTCCTGGTTTCAACTCAGCAGACACCTCCACTTAATCACCCCGACACAAATCTGGTGAGATATGATTAACACAGTTCTGGACTTGGAAGAAGGGGGGGGGGAGGGGGGGGGGCGGCAGGGGTACTGTCTGTGCGGAGTTTGCACTTTCTCCCCATGACCTGCAATTTTTTCCACACAGAGCGTAGAGAGTGTCTGGAATAAGCTGCCAGAGTTAATAGTTGAAGGGGGTACAATTTTGTCTTTTAAAAAGCATTTAGACAGTTTCATGGGTAAGATGGATATAGAGGGATAAGGGCTAACTGCGGGTATTTGGGACTAGCTTAGGGGTTTATAAAAAGGGTGGTATGGACAAGTTGGGCCAAAGGACCTGTTTCCACGCTGTAAACCTTTATGACTTTATACTCAATCTGACTTAATGGGCAAATAGCTGAGAGTGAATGCCAATATCCAAAATTATGAAGAACAAACAGCACAGAAACAGGCCCTTCGGCCCAACGAGCCCACGCCGCCACCTCGATGTTCCCACTTCTACCCATGATCCTTGTCTGTTTATAGATCTATGCATTGGAACCAAATTTGACAATTTAGGGAGAATTTGTTCTGCCAATCAGCCTAAGAGCACATCTTTGGGATGTGAGAGGAAACTGGAGCACCCGGAGAAAACCCACGCAAGCACGGGGAGAATGCGCAAACTCCCACAGACACAGGCCCAAATCCATGTATCTGCACAGCACAGCGATCGTCACTGAGCTGTCGTGTTGCCCATCAAATGGTCCAGGTCAAGCGTACACTAACGACATGAAGCGCTAGGATACTCTCGAAAAAAAATCCAAGAGCAGCCCTCTCACGACCCATCGCGTGTATGCCCCTTGTTAGACAACAAGGTGGACCAAAGCACCTATAGGATAAAAACAAGTACATCAATATCATCATCTATTTACACACTTCCCAGGGAACTCCCAAGGCTCATGATGCCTACTTTAAATCGGTTTTCTATACCCCTCCATTCCCATTCTGTTCATGTGCCCATCTAAGTATCTCTTAAATAACTCCAGAGTACCTGCCTCCACCACTTTGCTTGGCAGCGCATTCCATACCCCCACCACCGTCTGAACCAAAATTGGCTGACGCGGAGGTGAGATAGGCCACCACCCAATTCTGACTGCCTACGGCTACGTATGAAAAGCAACTTCTTGGATGACAGCAGCGGTGACCAAGGAACTGTGACTCTTTAAAGGATGGAAAAGTGAGAAAACCCAGCATGAAAAATAATGATCCATTCTTGAAACTGTCTTGAAAAGCTCATGAGTGAAGCGCAATCCATCACGCAAGCCAGCCTCCCATCCATTGACTCAGTCTACACTTCCCGCTGCCTTGGGAAAGCAGCCAGCTTAATTAAGGACCCCACGCATCCTGGATATTCTCTCTTCCATTTTCTTCCATTAGGAAAAAGATACAAAAGTCTGAGGTCACATACAACTAACTCAAGAACAGTTCTTCCCTGCTGCTGTCAGATTTTTGAATGGACCTACCTTGCATTAAGTTGATCTTTCTCTACACCCTAGCTATGGCTGTTACATAACTCTCTTGTTTCCTTCTCTATTAACAGTATGCTTTGTGTGTATAGAGCACAAGGAATAATACTTTTCACTGTATGCTAATACATGTAACAATAACAAATCAAATCAAAATATGATTGCTGCAGAGGTGCCTCTACGGGTCCAAACTATTAGCTGCAGCAGGAGGTTCAATTGGCACCACTGCAGAGTAAATGAGTCATGAATGAGCACTTACATGCAGGATGGGACAGATGGCCTTTCCACCCCAGACTGGGAGTCAGATCAATGGATTCCTGAGTAAAAAGGTAATCAAACCATATGGAGATTGGATAAGAAAGTGGAGGTAAATAGTCAGCTTTGATCATGTCAAATGTCGAAGCAGGCTTGAGGGGCTGGAAGGACTCATCCTGTTCATAAATCTATCTTTTTGGTATCTGGGAGAGCTCTCTGCGCATTAGTTGACCTTCCAAAGTGCTTTGGAGGGTTTCAAAGTGCAGCACTGTAAAAATACTAGGGAGAATTTTGCTCGTGATTTGATTTGTCTTCCATTCGCATTTTCTCCTGCCCTGAAGCTAGTCACTTTTACAACGTAGAGAAAAGGTGTGATGACTTCAGCCAGGCGAATGAGGTCAGCTTGCTAGGGTATGAACTGTCCTAATTGATGGTTAAATCTGGGAGCCTCATGCTCCCTATTTAAAGCAAGTGTGTCAAACTCTCAGCCTGCATTCAGCAGGGAGCAACTGGAGAGCTGGCTGTGCACAGATGTGTACAGATGGTGTAAATAAAGTAACTTGGTGACGGGACTTTGGCCTCCGTGGAGCCATTACAAAATTTTACACTGGCTGTAATTCCTCCAAACACACCCCCAAAATTAGCATGTTATTTCCGATGCATTCTTTTTTATTAAAGTTCCTCATCTGTGTCTAGGGTGGCACAGTGGTGATCACTGCTGCCTCAGAACGCCAGGGACCTGAGTTCAATCCCAGGCTCCGATGACAGTCTGTGTGGAGCCTCTCCAGCTATAAGCTGCTGGCGACAGACTAGTTCCAGGAATTGTTAACTACAGAAGCAGATGAAAGTCTGACCGATGCCTTGTCAGGGTGAGGAAAGGTTAAGAGAGAGAACAGAGTCTTTGGCTGGGATTCTCTGACCTTGCTCGCAGTGGGGATTCTCCGAATGGAGATTTGGCTGAGCACCACGTTCTCCAGCCTCGCTGGCAGTGGTGGCGGGGCCTAATGCACTGGAGAATATCCCTGAGCTTCGTCTTCAGATCTTTATTATCCACAAGGCCGTTCACGAAGTTTCTGTGCTGTCATCATGCGCCAACAGCCGAAAAATGTTGCCCACGGCAACAGGGACCACACAAGCAAGGCCCAGGCTATCTGATCATTCACTGCTCAGGCTTTAACCCCTCACCTCTGGTTATGGAGAGTCTCGGTCTCCCTGATTCACACCACTTGATGACTCACAACAATCCCCATCAGCCTAATGTGATTTAAAAGAAATGAAACTCATGTGCTGTAGGAAGACAATGGGCAGAGAGCCAAATCACTCAGTAGGTGTATCAGCTCTTGTCCAAGTCCAACAATCCTCCATGCGAAGGGAGAGAGTGTGGTGGATAACACAGCCTGCATTAGCTGCCCAGATCCAGACATCATTGCAGTGAAACTGCTTCCTTCGGGAAGTTATCTTGGCCTTCTCTGATACATCTCTCCTACTGACATCAAGATGATAGATTATTCTGGAACCTTCTTTCAGTGAGTTATGTCTCCTTTCACAGCAGCCTCTCCTCCTTACAGCAAAGGTCAGGCAGTTTGATTCCATTTGTGACTCATTCCTCTGTCAGGTCCCTCCAGCCTGCAGAACTCCCTCCGTCATTCCTTCTCCCTGACAACCTCAGCTTCTTAAAGCCCTGGATTTACATCCCAAAACAGATGATCCGGTTATCGTCACATCTCTCTAAGTCCAGGCCAGCAACCAGAAAGGCACCGGGATCGGTTGCACATCTCACATGGCACAGTAGCACAGTGGTTAGCGCTGCTGCCTCGCAGTGTCAGGGATCCAGGTTCAATTCCCAGCTCGGGTCACTGGCTGTGTGGAGTTTGCACATTCTCTCCGTGTCTCTGTGAGTTTCCTCCGTGTGCTCCGATTTCCTCTCACAGTCTAAAGATGTGCGCTGTAATTCCCGTGGGTAAAGATCCAATACTATTACAAAGAGGTGCAGGGATACTCTCCCCAGTATCCTGGCCAATACTTATCCCTCAGAACTTAAAAACTGATCACCATCACATTATCATTCCTAGAACCTCAGTGTGCAAATTGTCAGCGGTGCTTTTGGATTTACAATAGTTAAAATAAGTTTGTCAGCGACTGCAAAGAACTTTAGGACTTCCTCAGGGTGCAAAGGATGCTACATAAATGGAAGTTTTTATTTTCTTCTGTTTATTAGATAGAGATTTAGATGTAGAATATAGAAACCTTACAGTGCAGCAGGAGATCATTCAATCCATTGAGTCTTCATCAACAATAATCCCACCCAAGCTCTATCCTCGTAACACCACATATTTATCCTGATAATCCCTCTAACCTACACATCTGGGGACATAAAAGGCAATTTTGCACGGCCAATCTACCTAACCCGCACATCTGTGGAGTGCAGTAGGAAACTGGAGCACCCGGAGGAAACCCACACAGACACGGGGAGAACATGCAGATTCCGCACAGACAGTGACCCAAGGCCGGGAATCGAACTCGGGTCCCCGGAGCTGTGAGGCAGCCAGATGCTAATTAATGCTGGATTATAAATTCCGCCGGGAATTGGAAAAGGACAGGAGAAAACTGAGAAGGCGGCAGCTGGAAAACTCGTCACAAATAATAAACTTGAGTCAGTCTCCACGGTCTCGCTCAGTGAGGCACGTGGGGTTTGCAGCCTACAGCCCGTCTACTGAGCTTAAACAGCAGGTGACAGGGAAGAATGCGAGGCAGGCAGCCAATACCCAAATATGGCTCCGTTAGCCCTCTCCCCCTCCGCTCCCTGCGCCCTCAGTGAGCAGTCAGATGAATTGGGATCACTGCTGCCCTCTGCTGAGCTATTGGTGCTTTTCGTCAATAAACTGGCAAAAGAACAAAAGTCATGATGTAGAGATGCCGGCGTTGGATTGGGGTAAACTCAGTAAAGTTTTACAACACCAATTTTAAATCCAACCAATTTATTTGATAGCTCGCAGATTTACTATCAAATAAATTGGTTGGATTTAAAATTGGTGTTGTAAAACTTTACTGAAAAGAAGGAAAGAAAGTCTCCTTGCACTTTTCACCATTTCAAGGTCAGCAAAGTGATTTACTGACAATGCAGTAACACTAATAGAATCCCAGCAGTGCAGAAGGCGGCCATCCAGCCCCGTACCAGCAATAATTCCAGTCCATAACCCCATGTATTTACCCTGACCAGTTAGCACAACTAACCCTTTGGACTGTGGGAGGAAACTGGGGCATCCGGAAGATGCACTCACAGGGAAAATGCGCAGACAGTGACCCAAGGCCGCAATCGAACCCAGGTCTCTGGTGCTGCAAGGCAGAAGTGCAAAACCACTGTGCCACCCCTTGAAAATTGGGAATTCCTTCCCACGGGAAGCAACTGGGGCTGAGAGTCAATTAGAAATTTCCAAACTGTGATGGATAAGTGATCGTTTCAGAAGGGACGTCTAATCGGGTGAGTGGAGCCAAGATACAAATAAGCCATGATCCAAATGATTGGCTGGAGAGGCTGAACGGTTCCCTTCTTGTTCCTTTGCAGCCAATTTGCACACAGCAAGATCCCACAGTGATTAATAAATGTGCGGCACAGTGGTTATCGCTGCTGCTTCACAGTGTGAGGGACCTGGATTCGATTCCCAGCTTGGGTCACTACCTGTGCAGAGTCTGCACATTCTCCCCATGTCTGCATGGGTTTCCTCCAGGTGCTCCAGTTTCCTCCCGCAGCCCGGAAGATGTGCATTGGCCGTGCTAAATTTTCCCTCAGTGTACCCGAACAGGCGCTGGGGGACTGTGGCGACTAGGGGATTTTCACAGTAACTTCATTACGGTGTTAATGTAAGCTACTTGTGACACTAATAAATAAACTTTAAATATGATCGCATCAGTTGCTTTGAGGAAACATTACTGACAAGACATTCGGGGAAATTCTTCATGCTGGTGGGATTCTCCAGTCCTGCCGGCAGCCCACCCTCCTGTGGGTTTCACAACGGTGTAGGTGACATCAGTGGGAAATCCCATTAAGAGCGGCGGGATCAGAGGAACCGGCCACCAGCAAGTCACATGCCACCTCCTGCGGTCAAGAACCACACAGTTGGGAGGCCAGAGATGTCCCTCCATTAGATACTGCATGATCAAACAAGCTTTGTGAACATTTCAGATTTCCAGCACCTGCAGTATTTTGCTTTAAGACATTGACATCAGTGTTTGTTGAGGGATGAATGTTGGCCGGGAAAGGACATCCCTGATCCTTTCAATAGCCCTATGAGATAATTCACCTGAAAAGGCAGACAAGGCTTGGGTAATGAGTCTCACCATCAGGGCAGCATCTCTGACAGTGCAGCACTCCCTCAGCATGGCAGCAAAGGCTGGTGACAAGCATGGCTAGGACAGGGACCACACCCAGTCTGAAGTACTGCCTTCAGATGAGAAGGAGGAACAACACAAGGCAATCCACCAAAGGCTGGAGAATTGGCTTGGAGGAGTTGCTGGCCCTGAAGGGAGAGAGTATGTGCGTTCAATTATCAAGTAAAAATGCAACTTGTAAATGACAATTTTATTTTTATTCATTTGTGGACGTCGCTGGCTGGCCAGCATTTATTGATGTAGAAATGCCAGAGTTGGACTGGGTTAAACACAATAAGAAGTTTGACAAGACCTGGTGTTGTCAGACTTCTTACAGCATTTATTGCCCATCCCCAGTTGCCCTTGAGAAGCTGGTGGTGAGCTGCCTTCTTGAATTACTGCAGTCCGTGTTCTGTGGGTTGATCCACAATTCCAATAGGGAATTCCAGGATTTTGATCCAGCAACTGCAAAGGAATGGCAATATATTTCCGAGTCAGGATGGTTAGTGCTCGGGGGAGAGCTTGTAGGTGGTGGTGTTCCCACGTATCTGCTGCCCCTGTCCTCCTACATGGAAGTGATCGTGGGTTTGGAAGATGTTGTCTAAGCATTTTTGGTAAATTGCTGCAGTGCATCTTGTCGATTGTACACATTGCTGCTACTGAGCATCGGTGGTGGTGGGGGTGGATGTTTGTAGGTGTGGTGCCAAACAGGCTGCTTTGTCCCAGACGGTGCAAATGGGGACTATTCCATCACATTCCTGACTTGTGCCTTGTTGATAATGGATAGACTTTGGGAAGTCAGGAGATGAGCTACTCATCACAGTATTCCTAGTCTCTGGAGCTCTTGTAATAACTGTGTATATGGGGCAAATCCAGTTGAGTTTCTGGTCAATGGTAACCCCAAGGATGTTGACAGTGTGGGGATTCAGTGATGGTAACACCATTAAATGCCATGGGGCGGTATTACTGCACAACGTTACAAATTGCATACACCATTTTACTTTGTATTTTAAAAAGGCCACCCAATTTTGGACACATTTTTCACAAATTGCTGTCACGTTCACATGTAGAATCAGCAGCAACTTAAGAGTCACAAAGATATACAGCCCTTTGGCCCCAAATCGTACATGCCAACCAGATTTCCCAAACTGAAGTATTGAGTCATAGAGATATACAGCACAGAAACAGGCCCTTCGGCCCAATTCCTTCCTAAATACAGAGTAATGGTCCCTCTATACTGTCCCCATCAAACATTCCCAGGACAGGTACAGCACGGGGTTAAATACAGTAAACAAATTGATTATATAGCATCTTTAATGTAATAAAACTTAGAGGCGCTTCACAGGAGCCTAATCAGGCATAATCTGACACCAAATCACATAAGGAGATATTAGGAATGTTGATTAAAAGGAGGATCAAAGAGTTCAGTTTTAAGGATTAGTTTCAAGCATGAGAGAGAGGTAGAGAGGCACAGAGGCTTGATGGCAGGAGGGATCTTGAACAATAGAAGGGGTGCTGAGACCAGTGAGGACATCGGAGGATTTAAAAGGTCCCACTTTGATCTCTCTGTCTTTGGCTTGCTGCAATTTTCCAATGAAACTTAATGCAAACTAGCACTGCCACCTCGCAGCACCAGGGACCTAGGCTCGATTCCCGGCTTGGGTCACTGTCTCCTACTGTCACTGTCCTATTCTACTCACCACACTCCAGTGCCTGTTCAGGTATACTGAGGAAGAATTTAGCATGACCAATGCACGTAACCAGCATATCTTTTGAACTGTGGGAGGAAACCAGAGCACCCGGGTAAAACTCACACAGAGAGGGGGAGAATGTGCAGACTCTGCATGGACAGTGACCCAAGTCAACAATCAAACCCAGGTCCCTGGCGCTGTAAGCAACGTTAGCCACTGTGCCTGTACTCTCTGATATAACACACTAACTGCCAGCCCTTCTGTGTTTCCCTATCTCTGTTTCTTTGGACCTCTGTCTTTAGTTCACTAAACTATTAGCACCTTGGTAACCCATTTCTTCATGTCAAGAACTGTAAAGCATAATTAAAAATGCTGTCCACAAACTGGGCCCAAGGCTTACCTGCAAAGGAAAACTTGACCCAGGTTTCACCTTTCTTAACACACAAATACAAAATATAAATTAAACTTAAAGCTATACATTGTTCCAAACACCAGTGATATACATATCCCATGAATGAGTAAGGAAAAATGGTGAACTAGACAGGAATGTGTTAGAATGATGTTTTAGTACTTTTTCAATTGCAGTCAAGCAGTGGATTATACTGTTGCAAAGTTGAGCCTATGAAGGGTGGTCCCTTTAAAAATTAGCTTTGTGTTCAGTACTTGAATGTTTAAAATACAGGAGTTCAGTGATTGCAATACTTGTAACAAGGATCAAACATCAGGGTTGCTTTGATAACAGGCTTTGCAGCCTTTTGCATTTTGATAGTCTATCAGTTTAAAGAAGGCACTCAGTGATCAGAACCCCAAGCAAATTTGAATTTGCTGTTGTTGACAGTTTCAGATCAATCCTGGGTGTAGGAAAATGGATAGGTCGTCAGAGCAATAAAAAAAAAAGGAACTCAACTGCCTGCCTTCAATTGAGCTCAGTTCAGTAGAAGTAGAGCAGAAAAGCTGCCACCTCTCAACATATAGAGAGGGCAAGCGCTGCTCTTTACCAGCTCAAAATATCTTTGAAGTGAACTCTCCATCTATCTATCAGAAAGGTATGAAATCAGAAGGATTTACAACAACGATATCGACAAAATGACTCCAAAGGTTTTTATCCCCAAAACACACGAACCCTGTCTGTATATTTTTTGAGAGAGACTAAATTAATATTACTATTTTCTGGTAATGAATGTTTTTGCATTTATTTGAACAGCCTTCCAGTCGAGCGTTACTTTAATTGCTATGTTACTTGTTTAGTTAAAGTTGCTGGTCGGTTATATAAATAACTTGTTTATTATTCACTTAAAGCGAGTGTCAGGTCTTTCTATAACTGAACTCCTAGATGTGAATGAAGAACAGTTAATAACTTCCCAAATACTTCATGAAGTTAGGTAAAGGAGGTTAACCTCTGCATTGTAACAGTACAAATAACTTAGACAAATATAGACTCACCAATGTCATTCGCAAGGGAAGTTGGGTCAGATGCACCCAGAGTGGCCTCAAACTCCTCCTGTAGGCGATAAGCCCTTTGAAGCAGAGACTCCAGCTTGTGTATGAATTCTGCACTAATGATGTCCTATTTGAGGGAAGAAGAGAATTTTCATTACCAATAGAACAATGCCTTCTAGGATATGCCCCGTGAATCAACTCAGTCATAGGCAGGCAACAAATTCAATTCCCATTCCACTATCGTCAGCTCAGAATCCAGGCTGAAATGCCATTGCAGGATCCTATGTGGCGGAAGATGAGATATTAAACTGACACCCATGTCCCCACCCTTTCAGGAGAATGCAAAAGATCTAACAGCACTATTCCAAAGAAGAGGGCGATGCAGTGGTATAGTGGTTAGCACTGCTGCCTCACAGCGCTAGGGACCTGGGTTCGATTCCCGGCTGGGGTCACTGTCTGTGTGGAATTTGCATGTTCTCCCTGTGTCTGCGTGGGTTTCCTCTGGGTGCTCCGGTTTCCTCCCACAGTCCAATGATGTGCAGGTTAGGTGGATTGGCCATGCTAGATTGTTCCTTAGTATCAGGTGGACTAGTCGGGTAAATATGTGGGGTTAATGGGATCGGGCCTGGATGGGATTGCTGTCAGCGAAGGTTTGAATGGCGTCCTGCATTGTAGGGAATCTATGAAAAGCATTGGAGTTCCCCAGTGTCCTGTTCAATATCTATTTCTCAGTCCAGAAAAGAGTAGACCGTAAAAAGAGTTCCTGATTTCCACTGTCCTTTGTGTGAAGAAATGTTTCCTGACATCACTCCAGTCCATAAAAATCATATCCATAGTTGCTCCCATATTTTAATTATCACTTCAAAAAATGCCAGTGTTATAAATGACATGCCCTTTACAAATCCACTTTGGCTCTAACACTAACATCACTAAAAATAAATCATCTTGTCATTTATCTCCACTGTTTGTCAGAACTTCAGTATGAAAATTGGCTGCTGTGCTTCCGTGATTAGTTACAACACTTCAAAATTAATTTAACTAATTAACTTCAATTGGCTGATAAAACCCCTGACCCAAGGATAAGCAAAGTGCTTTCTAAATGAAAAGTCTTGGTTTCTTCCCCTTTTACAAAATGCTCCATGTTCCACTCTCTTGGTGAGGTTACGATATAATACGTGAAGCAACTTGAATTCAGAGGCAATGTAACTTACCTGGACATCTAAAATATGCCAGATTAGCTGGTTCGATCACTGATTCAAGCAGCAGCCAGTAATTGTATCTAAGTGCTCTCTCCCACTCTTGCTAATGGGCTCCATACATTGTGGATATGCTTCACTCTTCCTGTCCCAAACATGCATTGTCTTTCACTTATCCACATTAAAATGCATTAAATCTCCACAAACCTTCAACATTAGCCATTTCCATGTTCAATTACTTACAAAAAGTGCAAACACAAGTCACCTTTTATTCATTTGTTTACAGAATTGTTGGAAGTGTAGTCAGCATTGTAACATAAGAAATATGGCAACCAATTGTACACAGCAACTCCCACAAACAGCAATGTTATAATGGTCCAGAAATCTGTTTTTAGTGCTGTTTTAGTAACTTTTTGAATTCTTCCATGGCTTCTTTTATGTTCACCTGAGCAGTTTAACTTCTCATTGGAAAGTCAACACACCCAACAGTGCAGCACTCCCTCAGCACTGCACAGGAGTGTCAGCCAGTATGAAGTACTTGACCCAGTGGTTGGCACTGCTGCCTCACTGCGCCAGGGACCTGGCTTCAATTTAGCCTCAGCTCACTGTCTGTCTGCATGGAGTTTGCACGCTCTCCCCATGTGTATGTGCTCAGCCAACATTTATTACCCACCCTTAATTACTGTCCAGAAGATTGTGGTGCACATTGTTGAACTGCTGCAGTCCAGGTGATGTGAGTATAATGCAGTGCTATTAGGAAGTTCCAGGATTTTGACCCAGTGACAGTGAAAGAAGGCCAATATACTTCCAGGTCAGAATAGTGAGTGTTATGGAGGGGAACTTGCAGTTGGTAGTGTTCCCATGTGTCTGCTGCCCTTGTCTTTCTGGATGATAGAGGTCGCAACTTTGGAAGGTGCTGTCTAAGGAGCCTTGGTGAATTGCTGAAGTACATCTTATGGATGGTACACACAACTGCCAAAGTGTATCATTGGTGGAAGGAGTGAATGTCGAGGGTGATGAATAAAGGGCCACGCACGTGGGGCTGCTTTATCTTGGATGGTGTTGAGCTTCTTGAGCGTTACTGGAGTTGCACTTATGTAGGCAAGTGGACAGTGTTCCATCCTACCTTTTACAATTGGCCTTGTAGATGGTGGACAGGCTTTGGGGGAGTCAGGAGGCGAGTTACTCGCTGCAGAATTCCCAACCTCTAACCTGCTCTTAAGCCATAATATTTACATGGCTGGTTCTGTTTAGTTTATTGTCAATGGTAACATGCAAGATGTTTAAAAAACACTCCTGTAGAATTTCACTAAATTTGTACCCCAGCTGGAGTCTTAAATATTTGTCATTCGCTTCTATTTTCAGAAAGTGTACGCTATGACACAGTCGGTAACACTCCTTGGCTTTGTTAGAAGGTTGCAGGTTTAGATCATAGATTCAAAGCCTACTCCACTGAGTCATAGATTCCCTATAATGTAGAAGGAGGCCATTCAGCCCATCAAGTCTGCACTGACAACAATCCCATCAGGGTTTAGCCCCGTAACTCCATGTATTTACCCTGCTAATCCCTTTGACACTAAGGGGCAATTTAGCACAGCCAATCAACCTAACCCGCACATCTTTGGACTGTGGGAGGACATCGGAGCACCTGGGGGTAACCCACACAGACATGGGGACAGGGTGCAAACTCCACACAGACAGTGACTTGAGGCTAAATTGAAGCCAGGTCCTTGGCGCAGTGAGGCAGCAGTGCCAACCACTGGGTCAAGTACTTCATACTGGCTGACACTCCTGTGCAGTGCTGAGGGAGTGCTGCACTGTTGGAAGTGTTGACTTTCTAATGAGAAGTTAAACTGCTCAGGTGAGCATAGAAGAAGCCATGGAAGAATTCAAAAAGTCGTGGCCATCACTAAAAACAGATTTTTGGAGAGGTGGTCTTATAGAGATCTATAAAATAATGAGGGGCATAAATCAGCTGCATAATCATCTTTTCCCAAAGGTTGGAGAGTCTAAAACTAAGATTTAAGATGGGAGGGGAGCCAGACTAAACAGTCCAAAGGGGCAATTTTTTCACACAGTGAGTGGTTAGTGTCTGGAACAAGCTGCAGGGATAGTAACAGAGGTGGGTACAATTTTGTCTTTTAAAAAGCATTTAGACAGTTACATGGGTAAGATGAGTATAAAGAGATATGGGCCAAATGCAAACAATTGAGACTGACTTTGTGGTTTAAAAAAAGGGGTGGCACGGACAAGTTGGGCTGAAGAGCCTGTTTTGATGCTGTAAAACTTTGTGATTCCATGACTCTATAATTGTGAGGTTTATACAATTGTTATATTTTGGGGACCATAGCTTTAAATTTTGAGTAAATGAAGGAGTCATCTGACTTATTCTGCAGTCTTGCTTGACAGTAAAACTGGGTAGTTTGATTGTTAGAGATCAAAGGAAGACTTAGAAGTTTTTACTGAGGAGTAGCTGATATTTACCCTTGGAAATAATGTCAGGAGTCTCTGAATTTATAATGAATAGCCTATGAGTCTCCAAAGCCCCAGAAGGTGCCAGAGCTCAAACATTTGTATTATAAACTGTCACTTAAACACTAAAATGAATGGGAGTCTTTGATCCCATTCACCCCAAATGCCATATCCAGCCGCCTCTTGAATACAATCAATGTTTTGGCATCGACTACTTCTTGTGGCAATGAATTCCAAAGGGTCACCATTCCTTTGGGTGAACGAATGTCTCCTCACCTCTGTCCTAAATCCTCAGACTGTGACCCCTAGTTCTGGATTCCCCCACCATTAGGAACAGCGTCCCTGCATCTACTTCCCTTGCCCAAGACAACACTGAAAAACATACCAGAAAAATTCTGCGCAGTATTATCTTCAATCATTCATTACGCTAGAAATTTTAAAACAGCAAATGTGTCACTCTTTCAGCTACTAAATGGAAATTTGGGTGTCCTTTGAAATGTCATTAGTCTGTATGAGAACATAATAATATCCATTGATATTTTTCATCTGTCTGATTTATTTACCTACTGAAGGGTTAATGAGGTGCGATCATATTTCATATTGCAGATTAGTTTACAGCTTTTTCTGACCATATCCTACAAAATGCTACTGAGCTAAGATGGTGGGACTGATGTATGAGGAGAGATTGACTTGGTTAGGATTGTTTTCACTGGATTTCAGATGAATGAGGGATGATCTAGACAGGATAGATGCAGGGAGGATGTTCCCGATTGTGGAGGAATCCAGAACAAGGGGTCACAGTCTAGGATAAGATGGAGATGAGGGTACACTCCTTCACCCAAAGAGTGGTGACCCTGTAGAATTCATTACGTCAGGAAGTAGTTGATGCCAAAATAATGACTATTCAAGATGCGGCTCGATGTAGCACTTGGGACTAATGGGATCAAAGGTTATGGGGTGAAAGCAGGATTAGGACAATCAGCCCTCTCCCTCTCCCCCCCCACCCTAAACCCTAACTCCATAACCCACACATTTACCATGGCCAATCCACCTAACCTACAAATCTTTGGACAGTAAGAAGCAATTTTACCTTGGCTAATCCACAAGATCTAGCTCCATTGTCCACTGTGGCTCAATTGATAACATTCTTGTCTGAGAGGGAGATGGTCTGGATTTTAGTATCACTCAAGTAACTTGAGTACAACTACTAGGCTGCCACTCCCGTGCCATACTGAGACAGTGCTGCATTGTCAAATGTACCCTCTTCTGAAAGAGATGTTAAACCCAGTGCATGTAAAAGATCCCAAAGGCAGGGCAGTCCTCCCAGTTTCCTGGACAATAGCAATCTGCCAATGAAGATCACTATCGCCATCCTGTTCTTATCAAATTCCTGTCTGTGAGAACTTGCTCTGCCCAATTTGGCCACTGAATTTCCTGCTTTACAACAATCAGCTACATTTGAAAATTCTCCATTTGCTCTAGAGCATCTTGAGGTTGTGAAACATGTTTTTTTAACATTCTTAGAACATGGGTGTTGCTGGCTGGGTCAGCATTTATTCCCCACCCCTAGTTGTCCTTGAACTGGCTTGTTAGGCCATTTCAGCGGGCAGCTGAGTGTCAATCACATTGCTGTGAGTCCAGAGTCACATGTAGGCCAGACCAGGCAAGGATGGCAGATTTCATTCCCTAGTGGACATTATTGAATCGGATGTTTTTTTCCAAACAATCAACAATGGTTTTTATGGTCATCTGTAGATTCTTAATTCCAGATTCTTTAAATTGAATTCAAATTCCACTATCAGCTTCAGAAGTACATTCCTGCTCTTGTATAGTAACCCACTTGACATGAATGCTAACATTGCATTTGCCTTCCTAACTGCCAATTGAACTTGCACATTAATTTTAAGAGAATCTTGAACAATGACTTCCAAGTCTCTTTGTGTTTCTGATTTCCTAAGCATTTCCCCTTTAAGAAAATAGTCTTTGCCTCCAATCCTCCTTCCAAAATGCATAACCTCACACTTTTTCACATTGCATTCCATCTGCCACTTCTTTGCCCACTCTTGTAACCTGTCCAAGTCCTTCTGCATCCCTTCGCTTCCTCAATACTACCTGTCCCTCTACATATCTTTGTATCATCTGCAAACTTATCAACAGTGCCTTTGGTTCCTTCTTTAAAATTGTTAATGTATATCTTTAATGTTTCACATCACCTTCTCAGTGCTTACCTCCACAGTTTCTTCTGCAATGGCGTCTCCTGCCCCCAATTTAACAGCGGTGCAGTTTAACTCATCCTCTGCCTGCCTGCTGCGAAAGGACAGAGCCTGCTCCCATCGCTGGAGTGCTTCTTCAAACAGCTCCATACCTACACAGGGGCGAGAGTCAGAGGAACAGCAGCATCACTGCTACTGATACAAACCATGGAGAGATTTTAAAAAGAACAGCAGATACAAAACAGAGAAAATGTGCATTTATATAAGCGCACTTCACAGATCAGTTATCAACCTGAGCTCAAGGTTCCTCTCCCAGGGAGTGATCCTGCAGCACCATTCGAAGAAGAGCTGGGAATTCTCCTCAGTGCTCTTGGTAAAATTTATGAGTGACACAGTGATTAGCACTGCTGTTTCATAGTGCCAGGGGCCAGGGTTCAACTCCCAGCTTGGGACTCTGTCTATGCAGAGTCTGCACATTCTCCCCGTGTCTGCGTGGGTTTCTTCCAGTGCTCCCAATTTTTCCAAGAAATATGCCTGTTAGGTGCATTGGGTCAGCTCAATTCTCTCTGTGTACCCAAAAAGGTGTTGGAGTGTGGCAACCTCGGGGATTTTCGTGATACCTTTATTGCAATATTAATGTAAGCCTACTTGTGACACTAATAAATAAACTTTAGTGAGTAGCACAGTGGTTAACACTGCTGCCTCACAACACCAAGGGCCGGGTTTGATTCCAGGCTCGGGTCACTGTTCATGTGGAATTTGCACATTCTCCCCATGTCTGTGTGGGTTTCCTCCAGGTGCTCTGGTTTCCTTGCACAGTCCAAAAGATGTGCTGATTAGGTGCATTGGCCATGCTAAATTCACCCTCAGTGTATCTGAACAGGTGCCGCAGTGTTGGAACAAGGGGATTTTCACAGTAACTTCATTGCAGTGTTAATATAAGCCTTATTTGTGACTAATAAATAAACGTTACTTTAAGTTTATTCCTCAACCTTTCCTTTTGGTGAAAATAATTAAACTAAATTATTCAAACTGAGACAAAAAAAGGAGCGTAGCACCTTGAAGGGAGAACTACACGAAAGAAAAAACAAAGTGTAAAAGAAACTTAACCCTTAAATCAAAGTGTGATTAAAGGGGTCAATAACACAACCCACTTGCCTGGATGAGTGCAGCTCCAACAACACTTAAGAAACTTGACACCCATTCAGGACAAAGCACCTCATCTGATTGGCACCACATCCACATTTACATCATGACCACATCCACAAACAGCCATTCCCTCCACCACCAGCACTCTGTAGCAGCAGTGTGTACTACCTACAAGATGCACTGCAGTAATTCACCAAAGATCCTTAGACAGCACCTTTCAAATCTACAACCACTTCCATCTAGAAGGACAAGGGCAGCAGATACATGGGAACATCACTACCTGCAACTTCCCCTCCAAGTTGTTGCTCACCATCCTGACTTGGAAATATATCCCCATTCCTCCGCAGTCGCTGGGTCAAAATCCTGGAACTCATTCCCGAAAGGCATTGTGAGTCAACCCACAACACATGGAGTGCAGCGATTCAAGAGGGCAGCTCATCATCTTCTCAAGGGCAACTAGGGATGGACAATAAATGTTGGCCAAGCCAGCGAAGCCCATGTCTCATGAATGAATAAGAAAAAACCCCAGTCCCTGCGGTGTCCGTCATGCATGGAAGGCCTCGATGGTGCCCATGGACTCTGCATGTTCCCTCTCCAGGGATACCCAGCCCTGAATGTGCCTGCTGTAGAGGGGCAGACAGTTGGGTCGGATGACCTCCTCAGCCACCCACTGACTGGACCAGTTCCTGGCAAGCTTGGCCAGGCCCAGGAGCAGTTTCACGAGGAGGTCCTTCTCCATCTCCACACCCCCACCCACACCCTCCGCACTGGGTGCCCATAGATCAGGAGTATGGAGCTGAAACTGTAACAGAAGATTTTTTAAGTAAGAGGAAAGGGCAAACAGCCGAGACACTTAACATAGACGTAATCTGCAGACTGCGCAAGATCGCAAAAAGGACCTGTGAAACGGTGCAGCCTAGAGTTGTATGGGACTGCTGCATGCAACATCCTCCACCACCGATCCCTAATTTTGAGGGCGACGATTCCTCTGTAGAGGGACCTTCACTGGGATCTCTGCTATCGGATGGCAACAAGACACCCCAAGGTATATCCAGGCAACAGGTGAGGGTGCGGCATTGGAAGGTATGCAACAGCAGCCTAGTTATTCCTCAACCAGCATCACCAAAAGCAGACAACTGTTGTCACAATCTATTGCTATTGGTGGGATCTTGCTATACACAAACTGCTCTGATCCCCTACTTTGCAACAATGGTAGCACATCATTGACTATGAAGCACTTTGGGACATCGTAATGAGAGCTAAATAGATTCAAGTTTGAGCAAGTTTCACTTTCTGATGCTTGGGGCGAGAGTAAATTGGATCTACCTTCTCTGGAGTTCAGGGGCATGACAGATAATCTCGTTCAAAGGTACAAGATTTAGAAAGGGCCTGGTAAGGTCGACCCTGAGAGATAATAACTACAGGGTGGGGAATCTTGGGGCACAGCCTCAGGATAAGGGGCTGATCACTTTGGATTGAACTGAGGAGACATTTCTCCACTCAAAAGGTTTTGGATCTTTGGAAATCTCTACCCCAGAAGATTGTGGATGATTCATTGTTGAATGCATTTTAAGGCTGGATAGGCAGGTTTTTGGCATCACAGGGTATCGAGGGATATGGTAAGTGGGCAAGAAATTCTAGTTGAAGCCCAAGGCAAGCCATGTTTGTACTGAATGACGGGGCAGAATTGATGGGCTGTGTGAGATACTCCTGCCCCTAGTTCTTGTGTTCTTTCTTTCTTTAGGTCACTTAGTTTTCCCTTTCACACAGTTACAACTCTCCATCTTGTTCTGCCATCACCAATGACAAAGTGGACAGGGAAAGAACTTCAGGTTTCTATGGGTGGAATTTTACTGGCACATCTGCCCAAGTTTCGTAAGATACTGCCCAAGGCCAACGGAGAATGCCGTTCTGAGCTGAACCCACCCCCAGAATCGGGACTGGCGTACTTGTGAAATTCCGGCCTAGGTGTCCAGATCACCAACAACCTGTCCTGGTCTCTCCGTGCCGATATTATAGTTAAGAAAGCCCATCAACATCTCTACTTTCTCAGGAGGCTCAGGAAATTCAGCATGTCCATTACAACTCTCACCAATTTTTACAAATGCACCTTAGAAAGCATCCTTTCTGGACGTATCACAGTTTGGTATGGCTTCTGTCCTGACCAAGATCGCAAAAAAACTTCAAAAGACGTGAATGTAGCCCAGTCCATCAAGCAAATCAGCCTCCCATCCATTGACTCTGTCTACATTTCCCCTACTTCAGAAAAACAGCCAGCACAATCAAGGGCCTCACGCACCCCAGACATTCTCTCTTCCACTTTCTTCCTTCAGGAAAAATATGCAAAAGTCAAAAATTACGTACCAACCGTCTCAAAAACAGCTTCTTCCCTGCTGCTGTCAGACTTTTGAATGGGCTTACCTTGTACTAAGTTGATCTTTCTCTACGCCTTAGCTATGACTGTAACACTACATCCTGCGCCTTCTCCTTTCCTTCTCTAGAAAGCTATGCTTTGTCTTATAGCATGCAAGAAATAATACTTTCCACTGTATGTTAATACACGTGACAATAATAAATCAAATCAAATAAAAACCTACCCATCAGATACAGGTTTTCAGGAGTAGTCACCGGCACATTAACCAGGTTAATTTCATTTTCTTCAGCAACTTTGTCCCACAAGTTAGACGCAGCACACACGCAGCTGTGTGAGGAATTCACACTCCGAACCTGGGTACGCAAAGAAGCAAACAGCAGCTTAAATCATTTTCCAGTCAATATCACAGAATCCCTACGGTGTATTCGGCCCATCGAATCTGTACCAACTACAATCCCACCCAGGCCCACATCCCGTAACTTAACATGTTTATCCTACTAATCCCCTTGACACTGAGGGGTAGTTTATCATGACCAATCCACCTAACTCATACATTTTTAGAGTGGGAGAGGAAACCGGAGCACCCAGAAGAAAGCCACAGTTCGTGTAACCATCAAAAATACTGAATAGCCACTTGTCTCGTAGAGTCATAGTCATAGAGGTTTACAGCTTGGAAACAGACCCTTTGGCACAATTTGTCCATGCCGCCCTTTTCTAAAACCACTAAGCTAATCCGAATCGCTTGCCTTTGGCCCATATCCCTCTACAACCATCTTATCCATGTAATTGTCTAAATGTTTTTTAAAAGACAAAATTGTACCAGCCTCTATTCTTGAAAGATATCAAGTCATCAGGAATAAAGCAGTGGTCAAATCAGAGGTTAGAAACATATAGCAGAATGGGGAGGTGGGGGAGGGCTTTACTAAATCACCACTACATCGCTTACAATCCTCTGCGAAGCTGTCTGATTTGCCACAGCTAATGTTATCTCTGTTATCGTACTAACGTATTTGTAAGATGTTAACAAATCTGTGTTTGATCTGAATTTATGTTGTATTTGAGGAACAGATTAGTTAGACCTGTGGTTGTGGTTGTACAGGAGCTCCAAATGGAAGGAAAAGCAAGTTGAAGACTGGAATTGTATCGAAACTGGGCCCAGTTGGGAATAACTGGGAACAACCGGGAATACTTCAGCACCTAACTTTGTCAGCCAACTTTGGCTGTGGGCCTTTATGATTTATTGAGAACGACGGAGCTGTGAACTGGGAAGTCTGCAGGCACTATACGGCTTTCTTTGTGTGGCTGTATAGAGTGAGACTATTGCTGGCAAGGCCAACAATTATTGCCCATCCCTAACTGCCCTTGAATGGGGGGGGGGGGGGGGGGGGGGGGGGGGGGGGGGAGGAGCTCGCTCAGCTATTTCTGGGGACAAGTAAGAGTCAACCACATTGCTGTGGCTCTGGAATCACATGTAGGCCTGACCAGGTAAGGACAGCAGATTTTCTTCCCTAAAAGATGTTAGTGAACCAGATGGGTTTTTATGACCATAGAACATTACAGCACAGAACAGGCCCTTCGGCCTTTGATGTTGCGCCGACCAATATAAAAAGCAATGCCCCTCCAAACTAAACCATTCCCTTCTCTTCCATATACTTATCAACTAACCTCTTAAACGCCACCAAACTTGGCGCATCTACAACTGCCGCAGGCAGGGCATTCCACTCCCGAACCACCCTTTGGGTAAAGAACCTACCTCTGATATCCGTCCTATAACTATCACCCCTTAATTTAAAGCTGTGTCCCCTCGTGCTAGCTTTCTCCATCCTAGGAAAAAGGCTATCACTGTCCACCCTATCTAAACCTCTAATCATCTTATATGCTTCGATTAGGTCCCCTCTTAGCCGCCTCCTTTCTAATGAAAACAACCTCAAATCCTTCAGCCTCTCTTCATAAGACCTGCCCTCCATACCAGGCAACATCCTGGGACCATTGATGAAAGTTATCATGGTCTCCGTGACTGAGACTAACTTTCTGTTCCAGATTTAGTAATTTAATTTAAGTTCCATGCTGGGATTTGAACCCATGTCCCCTAGCGTGGTTCTCTGGATTAATAGACATAGGCATAGAATCCCCACAGTGCAGGAGAAGGCCATTTGGCCCATTGAGTCTGCACCAACCACAATCCCACGCAGGCCCTAGCCCCTTAACCACATGTATTTACCCTAACTAGTCCACCTGACAATAAAGGACTATTTAACATGGCCAATCAATCTAACCCACACATCTTTAGACTGTGGGAGGAAACCCACACAGACACGAGGAGAATGTGCAAACTCCTCACAGATAGTGACCCAACCCGGGTCTCTGGCACTGGGAGGCAGCAGTGCTAACCATGCTGCCCCAGTGAGTGGGTTAACCTCTATGCCACCATTCCTATGGGTCATCAGGTTGGACACAGTGGTATAAGTGCCGGTTGTTGAATTTTGCTGAACATGGTTGCGTGTTATCGGATTGCACAGACTCTTTCCTATCGCTTTCCCTGACTGAATTAACCCAATTAATACAAAATTGCAGCAGTTAGGGTCAGTACATGCGCCACTATTCTAACCAGGTAGTTAGAAAACGCTTGCCCTGACTCTCTGGCTCCCACCGCACTGGCTCCTTCCCGTCTGAGTGAGGGATAACCTCTGGAGATTTGACTCACTGCTCTCCAACTGCTTACCGAGACCAGACTCTGCGCCGAGCCGGAGTATTTGCTGAGCAGCCCCGCAGATGCATACGTGTTTAACGAGTGCGATCCCTTCGACTGCAGGGAGAGGCTCAGGTTTTGTCGACTGCTGGCACAACTCGAACCTGTGAGTGAAAAATCACAAAGGCGGGAGGATGGGTGACATGGGCGCAAACACATCACTTCTTGTCACCTTTCAGAATTCAAAAGGCAGAGAGAGAGAGCTTGAATTTACAAAGCACCGTTCACAACCTCAGGGTGTCCCAGAGCACTCCAAATGAAAGGCGATCGGAGAATCTACATTGCCATGTCTGCACTGACAACAATCGCACCCAAATCCTATCCCCATAACCCCATATATTTACCCCACTGATCTCCCTGACATTAAGGGTCAATTTAGCATGACCAACCAACCTAACCTGCACATCTTTCGGACTGAGGGAGGAAACCCGAGCACCTGGAGGAAACCCATGCAGATATGAAGAGAATGTGCAAACTCCACACAGACAGTGACCTGAGGCAGGAATTGAACCCGGGTCCCTAGCACTGTGAGGCAGCAACACTAACCACTTTGCCACCATGTCATCCTTAAATTGCGTTACTATTGAAGAGTAATACAGGAAATGCTGTAGCACAAATTAGAGACCCCCCCAAAAAAAATTTATCATCACATTGGCTGGGGAACATTGACCAGGGCACCTGGGAGAGCTCCAATAATGCCCACAGAATTTGTTCCCCTCACCTGAGAGGTCAGATTGGACCTCGGTTTGTAACAGTTTCTGAGGAATCATAGCTCCAACTGTGCACTCCTCTCTCAGCCTAGGGGAGACAGTGGTGTAGTGGTATTGTCACTGGATTAGTAATCCAGAGAACGCAGGCAACATCTGGGGACCTGCGTTCAAATCCCACCACTGCAGATATTTGAATTTGGTAATGATGTTGCCATGATGGTTGGGGAGAGAGCTCCTAATAATTGTGTGGTGCGAGTGAGTGCACCCAATAACTTGCTGATAGGGAGGTGCTGGGGAAGTTTAACATCAGTCCTACCTTTAAGGATATTGCCCCCCCCCCCCCCAGTCTCTGCCAGCTTTATCAGGCCTGATAAAGCTGGCCCCATCTCACCAGATTGAGAATGTAAACCCCACTCCCCGAGTGCCAGAAAATATGTTCTGAAAACTTGGCGGTGCAGCTGGAGGGATACACAACAGGCTTCAATTAAAGGATTGACAAATTAAGGCCCCATGTTTAAAAGGCCTCTAAAATAGCCATGGGTTTGAATCACACTCAGCATCTGCAAAAACTGGACTGACACTCCAAAGAAGCATTGATGGAGTGCTGCACTACCAGAAGTGCCAGCTTTTGGATGAGATGTTAAGGGAAGGTTACAGGTGAACATAAAAGATCCCACTATATTTGGGTTTGGTGGATTGGCCATGCTAAATTATCCCTTAGTGTCATAGAATCATAAGTGCAGAAGAAGGCCATTTGGCCCATTGAGTCTGCACTGACCACAATCCCGCCCAGGCCCTATTCCCATAACCCCTTGCATTTACCCTAGCTGGTCCCCCTGACATTAGGGTCAATGTACCATGGCCAATCCATTGTACCTGCATATCTTTGGATTGTGGGAGGAAACCGGAGTACCTGGAGGAAACCTACACAGACACAGGAAGAATGTGCAAAGCACATAAAGACAGCTATGCAAGCTGGGAATCGATCCTCGGCAATGCTAACAACTGTGCTGCCATGCCGCCCTCAGTCAGGGGAACACAGGTAAATACAGGGCTTACAGGGATAAGGCCTAGGTGGGATTGTTGTTGGTGCAGGCTCAATGTGCTGAATGGCCTCCTTCAGCACTGTATGGATCCTATCAGTTCTCCCTGACTGATATCTATCATTCAGTTAGTATCACTGAAACAGGCAATGGAGAGCTATAAATCAGCCAGGAAGGAGCTAAAGAGGGAGTTGAGAAGAGCTAGAAGAGGACACGAGAAGACTTTGGCGGATAGGATTAAGGAGAACCCTAAAGCTTTTTACAGGTATATAAATAATAAAAGATTGGTTAGGGCAAGATTAGGGCCAGTCAGAGATAGCAGTGGGAAGTTATGCATGGAGCCTGAGGAGATAGGAGAGACACTGAATGAGTATTTTGCGTCAGTATTCACGCAGGAGAAAGACAATGTTGTCGGGGAGAATACTGCGATACCAGGTTGTAGACTGGGCAGGATTGAGGTTCATAAGGAGGAGGTGTTAGCGAATCTTGAGGGTATGAAAATTGATAAGTCCCCTTGGCCAGATGGGATTTACCCTAGGATTCTCTGGGAGGCTAGAGAGGAGATTGCAGAGCCTTTGGCTTTGATCTTCATGTCGTCATTGGCTACAGGTATAGTGCCGGAAGACTGGAGGATGGCAAATGTTGTCCCTTTGTTCAAAAGGGGGAGTAGGGACCATCCTGGAAATTATAGACCGGTGAGCCTGACTTCTGTTGTGGGCAAGGTCTTGGAAAGAATTATAAGGGATAGGATTTATAAGCATCTAGAGAGAAATAAATTGATTAGGGATAGTCAGCACGGTTTTGTGAAGGGTAGGTCGTGCCTCACAAACCTTATTGAGTTTTTTGAGGAGGTGACCAAAGAGGTAGATAAGGGTAAGGCAGTTAATGTAGTGTATATGGATTTTAGCAAAGCGTTTGATAAGGTTCCCCATGGTAGGCTACTGCAGAAAGTGCAGATGCATGGGATTGAATGTGATTTAGCAGTTTGGATTAGGAATTGGCTAGCTGATAGAAGACAGAGGGTGGTGGTTGATGGGAAATATTCAACCTGGAGTGCAGTTACAAGTGGTGTACCTCAAGGATCTGTTTTAGGGCCACTGCTGTTTGTCATTTTTATAAATGACCTAGATGAGGGTGTAGAGGGTTGGATTAGTAAATTTGCTGACGATACCAAAGTGGGGGGAGTTGTAGACAACGAGGATGGATGTTACAGTTTGCAGAGGGACATAGATAGGTTGCAGAGCTGGGCCGTGAGGTGGCAAATGGAATTCAATACGGATAAGTGTGAGGTGATTCACTTTGGTAGTAATAACAGGCATATGAAATATAGGGCTAATGGAAGAACCCTTAATAGTGTTGTCGAGCAGAGGGATCTTGGGGTACAAGTACATAGCTCTTTGAAAGTTGGCACCCAGGTTGATAAAGTTGTTAAGAAGGCGTACGGTGTGTTAGCTTTTATTGGTAGAGGGATTGAATTTAGAGCCGTGAGGTTATGTTACAACTGTACAAAACTCTGGTGCGGCCGCACTTGGAGTATTGCGTACAGTTCTGGTCGCCGCATTATAAGAAAGATGTGGAAGCATTGGAAAGGGTGCAGAGGAGGTTTACCAGGATGTTGCCTGGTATGGTGGGAAGGCCTTATGAGGAAAGGCTGAGGGACCTGAGGTTATTTTCATTAGAGAGAAGAAGGTTACGCGGTGACCTAATTGAGGCGTATAAGATGATCAAGGGATTGGATAGGGTGGATAGTGAGAGCCTTTTTCCTCGGATGGTGATGACCAACACGAGGGGACATAACTTTAAATTAAGAGGTGGTAGTTATAGGACGGATGTCAGAGGCAGGTTCTTTACACAGAGGGTGGTGAGGGCGTGGAATGCCCTGCCTGCAGCAGTTGTGGACTCACCTACTTTGGGGGCATTCAAATGTTTGGTGGATAGGCATATGGATGATATTGGAATAGTTTAGGTTACAGGGTCCACTGGCCGGCGCAACATCGAGGGCCGAAGGGTCTGTACTGCGCTGTAATGTTCTATGTTTCTATGTTTCTATGTTTCTAGGTGACCTATCCAACACACACTGTTATTTGTGGGAGCTTGCTGTGCACAAATTGACTGCTGCATTTCCTATGTTTCTTTTATTCATTTATGGGATCGATTCCCAGCTTGGGTCGCTGCCTATGTGGTGTTTGCACATTCTCCCCGTGTCTGTGTGGGTTTCCTCCGGGTGTTCCTGTTTCCTGCCACAGTCCAAAGGTACGCAGGTTAGGTAGATTGGCTATGCTAAATTGCCCCTTAGTGTCAGAAAACAAGCTAGGGTAAATGCATGGGGTTATGGGGATAGGGCCTGGATGGGATTATGATTGTTGCAGATTTGATGGGCCGAATGGCTCATTTATTGCCTCTCCATAACTACCCTCCATTTCAGAGTCAATCACATTGCGGTGGATCTGGAGTCACATGTAGACCAGACCAGGTGAGGATGACAGAAGCGAATCCGTTGAGTTTTTACAACAATTTACAATTGTTCTGTGGTCACCATTAAACTCTTAATGCCAGATTTTTATTGAATTCAAATTTCACCATTTGCTATGGTGGGATTTGAACCTGGGTCCCAGGACCTTGTTCTGAGTCTCTAGGCTATTAGTCCCAATGAGAATACCACTGCGCCACAGCCTGCCCTTATCTCATGATATGGAGATACCGGTGTTGGACTGCGGTGGGCACAATAAGAAGTCTCACAACACCAGGTTAAAGATGAACAAGTTTATTTGGAATCACGAGCTTTTGGATGGCTGCTCATCTGATGAAGGAACAACACTCCAAAAGCTCACCATTCCAAATAAATCTGTTGGCATTGTGAGATGTCTTCCCGCGCCCTTATTTCAAAATTGACAGTGCTTCAAAAATACTTTATTCATTTCAAGACAATGTAAAACCGCGAAAAGAGATACATAAATGCAAGTTCCTCCTTTTTAAATCATTTTCCCCATCAAACAGCACAGCCTTCCTCCAGCAAATACCCCAAGACCACTGCTATTTAAAATATATTTTTGAAATGTTATTAGCACTTACAAAATGTATCACACAAACAGAAAAAAACCATGATGCAAGATGTCCTGATCCATTCTTAGCAGTAATATCCCTTCACTGGGTGAATACGTGAGGAAAAGAATCTTTCCTTCCACTATTGATTTCAATTACTAGCCAGGATAGGAAAGTGCTGTTTCAATGTTTAAGTGTTTCCACTAGCTCGCTAGCCATTGGTGTGGTCAGTTTACAAGAGGTTCTTCAGTTAAGAGAGACATAATTACATATTAAAATCCATTACTGTTTCTCGGCTGTCAAATAGAATTAATTTGTTTCTCCAGCAATGGAAACCCATTTTGAAAATCCTGATAAGGTCAGTGTGAGAAGAGAGAGAGCAGAGAATCATAGAATAGAGTAGAATCATTGAATCTCTACAGTGCAGAAGGAGGCCATTCGGCCCATCCAGAGTACTGACTCACTGACAAAGCATCTTTACCCAGGCCTAACCCAGCCCTATGCCTGTAACCTCACTCATTTATCTCACTAATCCACGCATCACTGGGGTGGCACAGTAACACAGTAGTTTGCATTGCTGCCTCACAGAGCCAGGGCCAAATGGCCTACTCCTGCTCCTAGTTCTTATGTTCTTATTAATCCAGAAACTCAGCTAATGTTCAGATTCAAATCTGGCCAGGTGGTTAAATTTGAATGCAATGTGAGTAAAGTTTATTTATCAGTCACAAGTAAAGCTTACATTAACACAGCAATGAAGTTACTGTGAAAAATATCTGGAATTAAAAATCTACTGATGTCCATCAAACATTATCCATTGATGGAAAAACCCATCTAGTCCACTAATGTCGTTTAGGGAAGGAAATCTGCCATCCTTACCCAGTCTGGCCTACATGTAATTCCAGAGCCACAGCAATGTGGTTGACTCTCAACTGCCCGTAAGCAATTAGGAATGGGCAATAAATGCTGGCCAGCCAGCAACACCCATGTCCCATTGAGCCAGTTCTTGATGGGATTGGCTGAGGGAGAAACACCATTCCTGATACCCGGACTGCTTGCTCATTTTTGAATGGTGACCTGAAATCCTTAAATTCCAAATGAGCCATCAACGTAGACAGCAAGGATCCCAGTTTAATGGCTTATCCTAGGAAACCTTGCAGCAGACAATACAGCCCTGCACCTTCACAACACAGAGAAATCAGTACAAAGAATATTCTCAAATCCCTTAACTGTCAACCTGTGAACTCAGAGCCATTGACAGACCTGAACATATGGTGAACCTTTTAATAGAAATTAGTGGGTGAATCTATGATCAGTTGTTCATTAGTTGGCAGTTTTCTCCAGGATGCTTAACATCTTTTGACCTACAATTCCATTTAGGGATCAAGGTTTCAATGACCATATGGCAATAATGCAATGGTCGTCCTCAAGGATAGTTAGGCATATCAATATAAGAACATTTAAAAACAGAGAGAGGCCATTGGTCTCAAACAGGACTATTTCATTTTCACAGATCAACCCCCAACTATTATGTGTTCATCACCCACTTCAATTTTTACTCTTTCCAGACAAATATCTGGTTGCTCCTTAAAGTCATCTGGTTGTGTGGTGACATATTCAAACAACCCTGAATTCCATCTGGATTAAAGTTTCAAACTGAGTATAGAGGGAGTGCGGCATTGTTGGAGGTACCGTCTTTCTGACATGACACTGTACTAAGGCCCAGCCTCTCCTTTCAAAATCCAGTGGTTGCCTCATGTGCACCAGAGACCCAGGGTTCAATTCTGGCCTCAGGTGACTGTGTAGAGTTTGCACATTCTCTCCGTGTCTGCATGGGTTTCCTCCCACAGTCCCAAGGTGTGTGAGTTAGGTTGATTGGCTATGCTGAATTGTCCTTCAGTGTCAGGGTTAAATATGGGGTTATGGGGACAGGCCTTGCTAGGATTGATATTGCTATAGGCTCAATGGGCTTCCTTCCGCCCTACAGGAATTCTATGATGTATGTCTCAAAAGGCATTAAGTCATCTCATTGTTTTTTTGTGGAAGTCTTGCAGTGCTCAAACTGATTGCCAGATTTTCAATATTGCAACAATAACTCCACATCAGAAACAATCCGTTCTGTTGTAAACCATTGGCTTATCCTCAGGTTGGGAAAGTCACTACATCATTGTAATTTTGTTTTGTCTCTCTATCCGAAATGAATTGAAGGTTTCGGGCAATCCCATCAGTGCAGCGTGTACTCTTTTAGTATTAATAATTGAATTTCTGGCAGAGGAACTCTCTGATTGTGTGTGAGTGCCCCCACACAGACCTCTCCTTCCTCAGAGTTAATTGAAGTTTCAGTCAGACAATCTGATAGTCGGTTTAAAGTGGGGTAGCTACTTTGAATGCTGTCCTTTATCTCAAGGGAGCTGGGATTCATAAGTGAGGAATTAATGCTTCAGTTTGCATCAACAGGACAAAATAGAAATAGTCGAGAGCTAGTTTTTAGGTGTCCAGATCACCAACAATCTGTCCTGGTGCCCCTATGCTGACACTATAGTTAAGAAAGCCTATCAACACTTCTATTTAATTGGGGCACTAAGAAAATTTGGTATGTCAACTATGACCATAACCAACTTTTATAGATGCACTATAGAAAGCATTCTTTCTGGTTGTATCACAGTTTGGTATGGTTCCTGCTTTACCTAAGATCGCAAGGAATTACAAAAGGCTATGAAGCCCAATCCTTCATACAGTCTCCCATCCATTGACTCTGTCTACACTTCCAGCTGCCTCGGCAAAGCAGCCAGCATAATTAAGGATCCCACACACCCCAGACATTCTCTCTTCCACCTTCTTCAGTTGGGAAAAAAATACGAAAATCTGAGGTCACGCACCAACTGACTCAAGAACAGCTTCTTCCCTGCTGCTGTCAGATTTTTCAATGGACCTATCTTGCGTTGAGTTGATCTTTCTCTACACCCTAACTATGACTGTAACACTATATTCTGCACTCTCTCCTTTCCTTCTCTATGAACGGCATGCTTTGTCTGAATAGTACTCAAGAAACAATACTTTTTACTATATTCTAACACATGTGACAAATCAAAGTTACACATAGCCTTGGTCAAATCCTATAGGTATCCTGCGATCATTTTTGGCCACTTCACCTCAAGAAAGTTAGATAGGTTTTGGATGGGGAACATCACAGATTCACACAATGGTATCAGGCAAAAATGGCTAAAAAACAAAGACAGCCTGCACATGCTTAAGGCTGGATTTTCGGCTCCAGATATATCCCTCCTCAGGGCCACATGTGCTGAGGCAGGAATGAGTACTGTCAAGATTATTCACACTCACTGAGACAATCAGCCTCATTAGTGGGTTAATTAAAGGCAATTCAAAGAGGCCATATGAGGCAGTCCAGTCCATCTCCAGGTTCCCACTGATAGCAGGGCCTAGTTCTGGAGGGGGCCTCCTGGGATTATGCTAGGGACCGGTACACCAGGCAAGCCGAGAGTCACACCCTTCCTGCCTGGGCGCAGGAGCAGTTACCTTGCGGAGGAGTTCCTCCCCACTACACCTCTGTTTCATATGCAGATATATGTGGATCCTGCACATTCTCCCTATGTCTGCGTGGGTTTCCTCCGGGTGCTCTGATTTCCTCCCACAGTCTAAAGGTGTGCGAGTTAGGATGTTTGGCCATGCTAAATTGACCCTTATAATGAGGGGATTAGCAGGATAAATGTGTGAGTCTATTGGAATAGGACCTGGGTGGGAATTGTGGTGCAGACTCAATCCGCCAAATGGCCTTCTTTCTGCACTATAGGGATTCAATGATTCTATTCTACACCAACTATCTGGCTGTAAAAGACGTTGTTTAATTTTTTTAAAAATTGGAGAGAGGACGTCTCCATATTGAAGCGACATTCTGCTGCTCCTAATAAACTGGGAAGACCCTAAGACATAGGAGCAAGATTAGGCCACTCGGCCCATCAAGTCTGCTCTGTCATTCAATCATGGCTGATACTTCTCTCATCCCATTTTCCTGCCTTTTCCCCATAACCCCTAACCTTTTTATTAATCAAGAACCATTCTAAAGCCTCGAATTTGCCTTAAAATCTCCCAAGAACCTGCCCACTCTTCTTAAGTGGACAGATAAGAAGCCTTATGTCTAACTAATGGGACATCCCTGTGAAAATCTCAATTGGTGATTGCATGCAGAGATGATCCAGCCATCCTAGATGTTTGTGTAGGTTGTGTATGTTTATTGATACCTTTTTATTTTACATTCACAGATGATTCGGTCTGCTTTGCTGGCCAACAAGGAGCATACATGCGGTGGGTCGTGCAAGGGCTGCTCTTGGATGTTGCTTCGAGAGATGCCTAGTGCTTCCTGTCATTAGTGTAGGCTTAAACTGGACCAACTGACGGGCAACACAACAGCTCAGTGACTATCACTGTTTTCTTGCAAATACATGGACCTGGGTCGGATCTCCAACTTGGGTTAATGTCTGTGGCAGTTTGCACATTCTCCCTGTGCTTCCGTGGGTTTTCTCTGGGTGCTCTGGTTTCCTCCCACACCCCAGAAATGTACTTTTAGGCTGATTAGTGTTAACAAATTGTCTCTAAATTAGATCTCCCTTAATCTAGCATAGACAAAAGTCATAGGTAGAAGAGGTAGATGAGGCACTCGCTGAATATTAAAATGGTGGCATGGCCTTGTTGGGCCAAAGGGCCTGTTTCCTGTGCCGTGTTGTTCTTTGTATGAGTTTCGAAGGTTGTGTGGCAACCTAACTTAGCGACAACTTACTCTTGCTCCTATTTCCTTAAGGAATATCTAGGTAATTAAGGAATATCTAGGCCCACATCCCTTAAATGAATTTTGATAAAACTGAGATGGGGCACAGATCAGCCAGTGATCCAACTGAACGGCAAAATAGGCTTGAGAAACTAAGTGGCCTTAACCTGTTCTCTTCCTCATTGCAACTGCTCTATTGTAAAAGAACATTCCAGGAAGTCAAGATGAGAAATTATTTATAGGTTGTAATGGAATTCTTGCAGAAAACATGATGCCAGCTAAAAATTAAAAAAAAAAACAAATGTTTACATTTACCTTTCTCTGATGCTGCTGTCCTGGAAAATTCAGGAACAAAAAGCTCTTGTTCCCATGGCAACTGCTCCTTCTCCTTCTCCTTCTCTTTCTGCTTCTTCCCACGCTTTCGTTTTAATTGATGAGCCAAAATAGCGAGCGAAGCTGCCCCCACGACAGAGATCAGCAAGAGTTTCCTCAGCAGAGGAGGGAGCTTTACCTGAGGCAGGCAGCAAGAGAAAACCAATGTATCCATTAATTTATTTACTAATGCAGAGGATTTCAATGGTGCGTTCTCATAGAAGCTCATAAAATCCCTACAGCGCAGAAGGAGGCCATTTGGCCCATTGAGTCAGCACCGACAATGATCCCACCCAGGCCTATTCCCATAACCCCACTTACTTACCCTGCTAATCTCTCTAATTTACGCACCCCAGGACACTAAGGATCAATTTAATATAGTCAATGCCATGTTAACCCACACATCTTTGGACTGTGGAAGGAAACTGGAGGAAACCCATGCAGACATAGGGAGAATGTGCAAACTTCACACAGTAACCCAAGCTGGGAATTGAACCCAGGTTCCTAGAGCTGGGAGGCAGCAGTGCTAACCACTGTGCCACAATGCCGCCCTGAAATGCTGCTGCTGGGGGGAAGTGAGTGGTCACTCGTATCGCTGTGCACCTCCTGTGCACTCCCACACTCCCTTCAGCTCACTGCTGGTAGCCACGTCTTCAATCATTCAGGCCTCACTTTCTGGAATTCCTTCCCAAACACTTTCTTATCTGTGCCTTTCAGACAATAAAATTACAGCCTGATCCGGAGGAGTAGGAATACGTTTTTAGGGGCCATTTACTGACAAGCTTCTCCTGGCACGGCTCATTTGTCTGTTGGGAGTGAAACTGTTTAAATCTCAAGATTATTCATTGGTGTCACAGGTAGGTTTACTGCAATGAAGTTACTGTGAACTTACTGTGAAAATCCTCCTAGTTGCCACAGTCAGGTGCCTGTTTGGGTACACTGAGGGAGAATTTAGCATGGCCAATGCACCTAAACAGCACATCTTTCAGACTGTGGGAGGAAATCAGAGCACCCGAGGAAACCCATACAGAAACAAGGAGAATGTGCAAACTCCAAACAGAAAGTGACCCGAGCCGAGGGTCGAACCTGGATCCCTGGTGCTGTGAGGCAGCAGCAATCCTGTTGTGCCATGCGATGTACCTTTGATAGGTGATACTCTCTCTCTCTCTCAGACACATACACACCCTCTTCTCTCCCTCTCTCTCTTTCTCCCTCTCCCTCTCATTCTCCTGGGTGGACAACACTAATAGTAGAAAATAAAACTCAAATTTGCAAGAAAACTTCTTGTCATAGTTCGGGAACAAGAACACAAAACTCCATAGGCCTCACATATTGGAATTTTCCCTCTAATCCCTTACAGAGTGTCTGCTTTAAGGCCCAGGCTTTTGATCTGCCCTCTTTCTTTGGCCCAGTATTAGCTTTTGTCTGCTTATGCTTCTGTGAAGCGCCTGGGGACATTGCCCTGGCGTAAAGGTGCTATAAAAATACAAGTGTTTGAAAGTGTTTGATGGAGGACAAAAGAAAAAACTGATTGCACAAACTGAAGATTCAATACCAGAGGACAAAGATTTAAGGTCAATTGTGTGAGGAATACTGAGGGATTTTTTTCTTAACCACAGCAAGTTGTTGTGATGAAGAAAGCACTGCCTGATTCAATAGAAATTTGTCTGAATGAGTTGGAAAAAGAATACTTGGAGAGGAACAAATTGCACGGTTATCTATGGTGAATGACCAGGGGAATAGGACTAATTTATAGCTCCTTCAAAAGAGTTAGCACAGGCATGATGGACTGAATGACCTCCTTCTGTTCTTATAGAAGAATCATAGAATCTCTACAGTGCAGAAGGAACCATTTGGCCTATTGGGTCTGCACCTGCTCTCTGAAAGAGTATCTTATCTAGGCTGTATCCATGTAACTTCACACATTTACCACAGCTAATCCATTTAACCTATACATCTTATTACAATAAGGAGCAATTTAGCACAGCCAATCCACCTTACCAAGCCCTATCCCTATTACCCCACACATTTACCATGGCTAATCCATCTAACTTATGCATCTTGGGACAATAAGGGACAATTTACCTAATCTGTACACTTTAGGACTGTGGGAGGAAACCAGAAAATACCCATACAGGCACAGGAAGAACAGGCAAACTCAGCACAGTCACCCGAGGCCGGAATTGAATCTTGGTAGTGAGAGGCAACAGTGCTAACCACTGTGCCATCATGCCAGTCACAAATCTGTAAGATTCTATACGATTCTTGTTGGTGAAGATGATGTTGGTGGAAATGGCAATGCTGATGGCTAAACCGATGGGTGCCAAACCAACAACTCCTTTGACTTTACACAGCACTAAATCTTCCCGATCTGTGTGGCTCGACTACACATTGGAGAAACGCACAATGCAGTCAGGCAAAGCAAGAGCTCATCTTTTGTTCTCACTGAGGAGGACATTGTCCCTGACAGGCTGCTACAGTTGAGGAATATTGGATCAGGAGTAAGTCATTTATCTCCTTGAGCCTGTCCCAATAAATCAATTAAATCATAACTGATCTGTAAACAAGCTCCATCTTTGCCCGATATCCCTTAACATTTTTAGTTGTTAAAAATCCATCAATCATAGTCTTAAAATCATTAATTGATTGGGTGTCAATTGGCATTGGAGAAGGAGAATTCCAAATTTCACCCAGATTTTGCGTTTGCTCATTTCATTCCTGTATATCATAGAATCCAGACAATGCAGAAGGATGCCATTCAGTCCATCAAGTCTGCACTCTCCAACAGAACATCCCAATCAAGCCCTCTCCTGTAACCCCACATATTTACCCCACTAATCCCCCTAACCTATACATCTTGGGACACTAAGGGGCAATATAGCATGGCCAATCCACCTAATCTGCATATCTTTGGAGTGTGAGAAGAAAACAGAGCACCCAGAGGAAACCCATGCAGACATGGGGAGAATGTGAAAACACAAATAGTGATCCAAGGCGGCATCGAACTCTTGTCCCTGTGAGGCAGCAATGATAACCACTGTCTCAACATGCCACCCTTTATTAAGTGTAGTGATCAGTTAAGAGGCACTTTTAAATTATCCTTTTATTTTTGTTGGTTTCATGTGTTTGAAAGCAGCTGTTAAACACTCAAATATGACAGCTTCTGGAAACTGCAAACCTTTAGGCGGCATGGTGGCGCAGTGGTTAGCACTGCTGTCTCACAATGCCACAATTCTGACTTTAGGTCAGTCTATGTGAAGTTTGCACTTTCTCCCTGTATCTGTGTGGGTTTCCTCTGGATGCTCTGGTTTTTTCTCACAGTGCAAAGATGTGCAGGTTTAAATTGATTGGCCATGATAAATTGACCCCTAGTATCAGGAGGATTAGCAGGGTAAATATATGGGATTACAGCAATAGGGCCTAGGTGGGATTGTGATCGGTACTGATTTGATGGGCCAAATGGCCTCCTTCATACTGTAGGGATTCTATTCTATGATTCCCTCTCAATAACCTATAGTACAAGGATAGCAAACTCATGGAAACACCACTATTTGCACGTTCCTCTCCAAGCCACTCACCTTCCTGACCATTTCTTCATTGTCACTTGGTCAAAACCGTGGAACTCTGTCCTTAGAATCACCTACTTCTATGAGCTGTGGTACTTCAAAAAGTAGTCATGATGTAGAGATGCCAGCGTTGGACTGGGGTAAACTCAGTAAGAGTCTGGCAACACCAATTTTAAATCCAACCGATTTATTTGATAGTAAAGCTAGCAGATTTACTATCAAATAAATCGGTTGGATTTAAAATCGGTGTTGCCAGACTCTTACTGAGTGTACCTCAAAAAGGCAGTTCACCACCACCTTCTCCAGGGCAATTAAAGATTGGAATAAATGCTGAACTCAGCAGCAATGTTCACATCCCATGATTTGAATAAAAACTGTTATTCTGCACTCTATCTCTTCCCCACATCCCAGTTGTGTTGAAAGGCCAAACTCCCCCTCTCTCACTTTATTTCATTGGTTTTCATAACAGCCACTTGGTGAGAAATTTCATCCCGATACACCAGACCTTCCCTTCTTTCTTAAGGTTTTTAAAACCCAAGCTTCGGTGTCACCTAATTTAAATCCTCATCATTTAACTCTTCTAGTCCGTGCGTTATTCCGATGAATGTGTGCTGTAAGCTTCCAAAACCAACAAGTCCTTTCTGAGATGCAGTGGCTGAAACTCAATGTAATCCTCCAGATAGAGTCTAACCAGAACTGTGCACAACAGCAGAATTAGTTGGGTGATTCACACCTGAGGGTACAGGCAGAGCAATGGAGTAGAATCAGAGTTTCCAAGGATAGGTCTGCTCCGCAAGTGGTCTAGTCTGAGCGCTATAAATCTATTTGGTTAAGGAATGGGAGTGCTTGGGGTTGACTTAGTTCCCAACTTCCAGTATCAGGACGGTCGTTCTGAAACCCATGATATTTTGCCTTCACATCCATCCCTTCCAGAAAGATTATTGCCATGGGAAATATCACCCATCACACACTGAGCTCAGCGGACACCTGGTTGTGTTGGCGACAGGACACGTGGTCTACACAATTACACTGCAGTAACTTAACAAGCTGACTTTTATATAATCCCACCGTGCACCATCTCAAGGGCAATTAAGGATTACATTCAATCCATCCTTGCCTTCCAGCCTCTCATAAGCCTTTATTCTTTCTTCCCTGTCCTCAACTCCTCTGCTCTTCGGGTAGAATCCTCAATCAAGGTTGTCAAGCTAGTGTTTGTGCTTGATCTTATGAGAGAGCAGAGCATGGAGGCAGGTCCCTGGTCTATGCCAGCCAGAAAGAGGATTGAATCCTGTGCGCTTGGTGTTATTCGTCACGTGCAAACTGAGCTAACCTGCTACCTCTCCTGAGCTCGAGTACACGGTGGCATAGTGGTTAGCACTGCTGCCTCAGTGTAAGAGACCCAGGTTCGATTCCCAGAGTCTACAAGTTCTCTTCATATCTGCATGGGTTTCCTCCAGATACTCTAGTTTCCTCCCACAGTCTGAAAGACGTGCTGGTTAGATGCATTGGCCAAGCTAAATTCTCCCTCAGTGTAACCAAACAGGCATCAAAATGTGGCTATTAGCAGGTTTTCACAGTAACTTCATTGCAATGTTAATGTGAACCTACTAGTGACACTAATAAATAAACTTTAAAATTAACACCATGAAGAACAAAAGGAGCAATATCGTAGGAATACGATCTTCTTCACATTCACCTCCAACTCACACACCATCCTAACTTGGATGTATCTCACTATTGTCTCATCAGTGGCAGGTCAGAGTTCAGCAATTGCCTTCTTAATATCATTAGCACCATCATGAAGCACCAACGCACAAAGAGTGTTTTATTTCGAGGGCAAATTTTTCAGGGCAACTAGGAACAGACAAATAAACAGGTACATCTCCCACATCCCATGAATGAATATAAAAACTTTACTGTTCAATGGTATAACCTCACAGCCAATGCAGTTCACGGAAGCACTTGAAAATTAATACACTCCACAAGTGGGTTTTAAAATTTCTCCATGTTTTCTAATTCCGCAAATACTGACACACTCCCCCTGTAAGTACTGACACACTCCCCCTGTAAGTACTGACACACTCCCCCTGTAAGTACTGACACACTCCCCCTGTAAGTACTGACACACCCCCGTGAACCCCTGTAAGTACTGACACACCCCCGTGAACCCCATGTATATATTGATGCATTCCAGGGATTCCGTGTTAATATTGACACACTCCCAGGGATCCTATGTAAACACTGACCCACTCCCAGGAACCCTGTGTACATACTGACACAGTCCTGGGAACCCCATGTAAATACTAATACACACACACAGACAGACACATGTAAATAATGGCACACTCCCAGAGACCATTGTAAACACTGACACTCTCCCAGAGACCCCATGTAAATACTGACACACTCCCTTCCCATCCCTTTGTAAAATCTGAATATGAGAATGGGGGGGTCGCCTTTTCCCCAGTTTTAGAGAAGATATTCAATAAGAAAGGTAATGCAGCCTGACCTCGGGCAGAGTGTTATACAGAGACACAGGCAGATCAAGCGCTCGCAGGGCCAGGTTCTTGAGTTGCTTCGCTGCTGCAGGATCCTTAATGGGGTCCTCAGGTAGAACTTGCATATCTTCGACTTTCCATTCCCCCTTCAGCCAATTAACCGACCTGTGAAAGGAGCAACTGCAGTGGGGGTGGAGAAGAAAACCCCACGTTATTCAAGGAGAAATAAAGCAGCCGGATAAGATATTGACATTCCCCTGCTAGAGATTCAGGGATAAATATTGATACAGTTTTCTTTCTGCGTAGTCCTACCTGAATATTGTTCAGCCTCAGTTTTCTGTCGGTGCAACAGAGAGAGAGAGAGAAATAAAAGGGAGGGTTGAAATGATTTAGCCTCTGACGGGAGGGATGCGAATGTTACAAGCTAGATTCTTCCAGACGCATTAGTGCAGCGAGGTGCTCCATCAGTACACTTAGCCAGGGAAGGAGGAGGGGACTGGTGTCCCCTGCACCTTGTGACTGTAGGCAGGGCTGGGCAGGGAATGCAGCGGTCGCTGTCCCTGGCTGGGAGGGTGCTGCTTTCCAGCGGGAGGTGAAGGCAGAAGCAGGGTGAAGATATTCGTTTGCACTGCTACATTCAAAGCCTCCTCCTCCCTGCTCAAGTCTCCCTGATGCGATTGACAGCCCAGAATGGAAGGGAGAGTTGCATTCAGCTGGCGCCTCAAGAAGGCATTTCGTCCCTTATTGAAGAAGGGGCTGGAGATTCGAGAAAGGGAGGTCTTGTGACAGTTGTGCAGGGTGTTAAGAATCTCAGGGTGGGGCTTTTCTGCTAGGTTCTCCCCAAAACCAGAAAATCCCACCCAAGATCAACAGATCTTTGCATGGCCAGTGTCCCACGCCCACTGCCATTCCTATGACTGGCGGAACAGGAAAGTTTGATCCATAGAATCCCTACAGAGCAGAGGGAAGACATTCAACCCATCCAGCCTATAAAGACAACAATCCCACCCAGGCCCGATTTCCACTAATCCCTCTAATGCTAAGGGATGATTTAGCATGGCCAATTCACCAAAACTGCACATCTCTGGAGTGCAGGAGAAAATCCATGCAGACATGGGGAGAACATACACAGTCACTGGAGGCCAGAATTGAACCCAAAGGCCCCTAGTACTGTGAGGCAGCAGTGCTAACCACTGCATACTGCATACAGCTTTGGTCCCTTTTCTTAAGAAAGGATACATAAAGTAACATTGGAGGCAGTTCAGAGGAGTTTCACCAGGCTAATTCCTGGGATGAAAAAGAGTGTTGTCCTATCAAGAGAGACTAAATAGTTTGGATCTGTATTCCTTAGAAGAGAGTGAAGGATGAACTTATTCAAACATATAAGATCATGATGAGGCTATGAGTAGATAGTGAGATGTTCTCATTAGTCTGAGAGTCTTGAACAAGGGGACGTTGCTACAAGATAAAGAGCTGGTCATTTAAAAGTGCAGTGCATGGAAATTTTTTCTCGCACAGGATGGCGAATCACTGGAATTCTCCGCCCCAAAGGATGGTGGAGGCTAGATCATTAGAAGTATTAAAGTGGAGATGGAAAAATATTTGGTAGATCGAGGAATAGAGGGCTTGGGAGAAATGGCACAGAAAAGGAGTAGAGGCCAGCATAGATGAGCCATGATCATATTGAATGGTGGGACAGGCTTGAAGGGCCAAATGGCATACCTCTTCTTCTGTTTCTTGTATTCTTGTATGTTTTTCACAACCACTCAAAATTACATTGCAGCCCGAGAAGTACTCATGGAAATGTTATGATTGCTGTAGTATTAAAAATGGCAGCCATTCCTTCCAACAGCAATGTGGTGATGATCAAGGCATCCTGTTTTGGTGATATTGGTTGAAAGATGACTATTAGTCAAAACATTCTTCTTCAAGCTATCTTAGGGGAGATGATGATATTCTGTTAATGTTGCTGGACTGGTTAGATCCAGCAACTCAAACATGGGCATATGGGTTCAAATCCCACCATGGCAGCTGGTGGAACTTAAATTTAATTATTTTTTATTCTTTCATGGGATATGGGCATTGCTGCTGGCCACAGTTATTGTCCATCCCTTTGTTCAGAGGCCAGTGGAAAATCAACCATATTGTGACTCAGGAGTCACATGTAAACCAGACGAGGTAAGGACAGTAGATTTCCTTCCCTAAAAGACATTAGTGAACCAGATGTGTTTTTCCGACAATTGACAATGGTTTGCTGGTCATTCTTAATTCCAGATTTTTAAAAATTGAATTCAAATTCCACCATCTGCCATGGTGGGATTTGAACCCAGATTCTCAGAAGGTTAGCTGAGTTTCTGCATTAATAGTCTCATAATAAAAGCACTAGGCCATCAGCTCCCTAATTATTAAATTTAGAATCTAAAGCTAGTCTCAGTGACCTTGCCGACTATCACTGAGTGTTATAAAAACCCATTTGAATCAATAGTGTTCTTTAGGGAAGGAAATCTGCCTTCCTTACCTGGTCTAGCTTACCATGTGATGACTCCAGACCCACAGCTCATGACTGCCCTCTGAAATCAAGGGCAATTAGGGGTGGGCAACAAATTCTGGCCAAGCCAGTGATGCCCACATCCCTTGAAATAATTTTTAAAACTGTAATGGGATCTTTACTCTGATCTGGGAAGGCAGACTTGAGGATTAATTAGACAATGCATTGCGAGTACTCAATCTTCTAAGATTTTATTACTTGCTAGCAGGAAAACAGATTCAGTGAATTTCACTATGATGTTCTGATGATTCATACAGATAATTAGCAGTTACAGTTAATTACAGCAAATGACAAACAGGCAACTTTCGAATCCTTCATTTGCATACACAGCACACCAATCATAGCATTGCTTTTTGTCTTTTCTTATCCGATAGAAAACCGTCTCCTTCATTAGGTAATATGTCAGCTTATCTTGTTTTTTGGTATTTATCATGGTAACTTATCTTTGTTTCTTCCTGTGGCCAAGACTGGGAATGCGGTGTTTATGAAACTGACACAAGGTTAGATTGGTCCCTTTCCTGAATATGCAACCATTGATCTCAATGAGACCTTGCTTCTATTTTTGCTCAGTAAGAAATCTCACGACACCAGATTAAAGTCCAGCAGGTTTATTTGGTAGCACAAACTTCTGGAGTGTCTCTCCTTCTTCAGGTGAGTGAGGAGTTGTGTTCACAAACAGGGCATAAATAGACACAAACACAATTTCCAAGATAATGATTGGAATGTGAGTTTTTACGGGTAATCAGGTCTTAAAGGTACAGACAATGTGAGGGGCAAGAGGGTTGAGCACAGGTTAAAGAGATGTGTATTGTCCCCAGCCAGGAAAGTTAGTGAGATTTTGCAAGCCCAGGCAAGATGTGGGGGTTACAGGTAGTGAGACATGAACCCAAGATCTGGGTTGAGGCCATCCTAATGTGTGCAGAACTTGGCTATCAGTTTCTGCTCAAGAATTCTGCTTTGTCGTGTGTTACGAAGGCTGCCTTGGAGAACATTTACCCGAAGATCACAGGCTGAATGCTTGTGACTACTGAAGTGTTCCCTGACAGGAAGGGAATACTCCTGCCTGATGATTGTCGAGTGGTGTTCATTCATCCCTTGTCGTAGCGTCTGCATGGTCTCCCCAATGTACCATGCCTTGGGACATGCTTTCCTGCAGCATATCAGGTAGACAATGCTGGCCGAGACGCAAAAGTTTTTGCTGGCAGAGTTTCCTGCCATTGTTGTTGTAACTTAATTTTCACACCAGCATCTGCGGTTTTTAAATGCTTTTAACTATAGTTTCACACATCCCAGCAAACCCATGGTGCTTTAGTTGAAGTGAGCATCCTTAATTTTGCAGAACAAAGTGAATTAAATAGTTGGCCAGAGCTGGAATTACAACTTAATTTCTACAGACTGACCGCCCAGTAAAACATCTTATCAAAAAAAAATACTGCCCTGGAGTGCCTGAATAGATTGTTGTACGCAGGATTTTTGACATAAATCTACTGATTTATTGGTGGGAATGCTTTCAACTCAGCCACAACTGATACATAAATGCAACAAAAAAAGTAACAATGTTGAACAGTAACTGTAGAGGAAACCAGAGCAACATGGAGGAAACCCACACTGACATGGGTAGAACATGCAAACTCCACACAGACAGTGACCCAAGCTGGGAACCAAACCCGGGTCCCTGGCACTATGAGGCAGCAGTGCTAACCAGTGTGCAACCATGCCACCAATCACTGATCAACCTGTGCCTTTCTAAGTCCCAGTTTATCCTGGCTCTCAGAATTATTTCTAACTACTTTTCCACCAGGGAGGTCAAGCTGACAGGCCTATGGTTATCCAGCCTAACTCTCGTATCCTTTGTAAACACTGGTACAATGATTGCACATCTCCAGTCCTCTGCGATCTCATTAGTATCTGATAAGGATTGGAAAATGATCCTCAGGCATTATTTCCTTTCTGGCTAATAGCAATGCTGATGTGGAGATGCCGGTGTTGGACTGGGGTAAACACGGTAAGAAGTCTCACAACACCAGGTTAAAGTCCAACAGGTTTATTTGACAGTAAACGCCACAAGCTTTTGGGGTTTGCCTCTTCACCAGGTGAGTGGAGAGTACTATCAAATAAACTTGTTGGCTTTAACCTGGTGCTGTGAGACTTCTTACCGTAATAGCAATGTTGTGAGATAATTGTTCACACATTTGCCACAGGTATTGAAAAATTGTGAAACTTTCACTTTAAAACCAGTCAGTCATCAAGGGAAAAGGGAGTTTGATAAATGGAGTTAAGGTACAATTTGGTAACGATAAACTTAGATGGGCTGAATGGTTCAGGAAGACAAGGGAAGAGGAGGTTAATAGGCAAGTGCTGGAGGAGGTCCTGGTGATTGACAGGATGGGGGAGGGGCTCCGTGATTGACAGACTGGGGGTGGAGCTAGTTTATCAATAGACTGGGTGGGGGAAAGGGCTCGGTGATTGACAGCCCAGGGGCGGAGCTCCGTAATTGACCGCCCAGGGTTGCGTGCAGGGTTTGAGGGCTGGACCGGGCAGGGTGAATGACAGCCTTGGGGCGGAGCTAGTTTATCGATCGATAGGGCGGGGGGGCTCTGATTGACAGCCCAGGGGCGGAGCTAGGTTCTTGACAGGATGGGCGGGGCTTCGTGATTGACAGCTTCGGGCTGCGGGTTGGGATTGAGAGCTGGACCGGGCAGGGTGAGTGACAGCTCTGGGGCGGAGCTAGATGATTGACAGCACCGGGCAGGGCAGGGTGGGGCTAGGTTGAATGATTGACAGACCGGGGCGGCGGGCCGAGGGCTCGCCGTGAGACTTCTTACTGTGTTTACCCCACTCCAACGTCGGCGTCTCCACATCACGGGTGGCGGGATCGGTGAGGCGGAGGGGGGGGGGGGGGGAACGGCTCGCTGATCGACAGGCCGGGGGCGCGGTCGTGTGTTAACCAGACAGGGGCGGGGCTGGCCTGCGTGATTGACAGGCTAGGGCAAGGCTGTTCTAAGCGGTTGCCAGACTGGGGCGGAGTCGGACTTGTTGATTGACAGCCTGTGCCCGGGAGCGGAGTCGGGTTGGGCTGGGTGATTGACAGCCTAAACCTTGGGCGAGGCGGGGCTGGGGCCAGGTGATTGACAGTGCGGCCCGAGGCGGGCCTGGGCGGGGCTGGGACCGAGTGATTGACAGTGCGGCCCGAGGCGGGCCTGGGCGGGGCTGGGGCCAGGTGATTGACAGTGCGGCCCGGGGCGGGCCTGGGCGGGGCTGAGACCGAGTGATTGACAGCCCGGGCCTGGAGGGCGGGGCTGGCCTAGATGATGGACAGCCAGGGGGCGGGGCTGGTCTGGATGATTGACAGCTCGGGCCTGGGGGCGGGGTCAGTGGCGGACGCCCAGCTCCGGGAGCTCGAGCGGCGGGTGAGTGAGAAGCAGACAGACCGTGAGGTTACAGGCCTGTTCCTGTACCGGCTGGAGGTGAGAATTGGGGCCTGGAGGGGCGGGTTTGGATGTCTGTGTGTGAGAGGGACAGGGCCTCTGAGGTAGGGACAGGGCGACGGGGCTGGGCTGGGCTGGGCCGGGCCTTAGCCGCCGGTTGGGCTGGGTCGGGCCGGCGGGTTTTGTTGTTGAATGAAGCCGGGCCCAGATTCGGCCTGTTCGAAACCGGGAGCCCGAGATTGCCTGGGCCCAAGCTCCGCGAATACTCCCTCCCCGCCCTGCTGCCCACATTCTTCCCTTAATATTCCCCATCTCTTCCCTTCCTACCCATTACCAGTCCACCTCGCTTTCCCATTCATAGAATCCCTTCGCTGCAGAAGGAGGCCATTCTGCCCGTTGAAACTGGACTGATTAGGGTACAGGTTAGGTGCATTGGCCGTGCTGACTTGCCCCTTAGCGTCAGGAGGACTAGCTAGAGTAAATGCATGGGGTTACAGGAATAGTACCGGGTGGGATTGTGGTTGGCACAGACTCGATCTATGCAATACCAGCCAGGCCCTATTACTGCAACCCCTATATATTTATTCTTCCAATGGCCATTTAATCATGGCCAGTCTATCTCTCGAATACGTATTTCAGACTATGGGAGGAAACCAGAGCACCTGAAGGAAACCCACAGAGACATGGGAAGAATGTGCAGCCTCCACACAGACAGGAAATGAACCCTGGCACTGAGACAGTAGAGCTAACCACTCTGCCACCTTCCCTGTTACACCCTCCTGTCCTGGTATCCTCCCCTCCCTACTCCACAGAAGTCAGCAAATGTTCCCAGAGTGATGGTGCAAGGTTTGATTCTGTCAGTTGTATTTTGAATAGTTTAAGGATCAGTCATTTGGGATGTGACTTGTTGTAAATGCAGCATGGTTTGTTTGGAGCGTCTGACAATGGGTGATTTTCAGATCTGTGCACTTTCCATCACTCTGCCTTGTGCCTAGGTCTGTAGTAGACTCATTAATAGTGATTGATGACTGTAATTAAACAGTAACTCCATTGTCGTTTTCATTGTGATTGCCAGGATAGTGGCAGGTAAAATAATTGTGCCTTGGTCTTTTCTTATCCTGTGTTCTTCATTTAATGATTCTGGATGTGCCTGCTCCCTTGAGTGATGTAAACTAAATTTTTTATTGACTTCATAGCCATCATCTGAAACCTAGAAAACCAACCAATGTTCACTCTACGCATTGATAGACATTGATACTGGTTATTATTTAATCAGCAGCTTGAAGTTTGAATCAGAAGCCAACATTGAATGGGGTGCACGGTGGTGTCCTAGTTAGACTGTTGCCTCATAGCGCCAGGGACCTGGATTCAATTCTCAGCTTTGGGTGACTGGGCAGACTCCACACTTTCTTCCCTCTGTGGATTTCCTCCAACAGTCTGAAAGACATGCTGATTAGGTGCGTTGGCCATGCAAAATTCTCGGTGTACCTGAACAATCTCCGGAATGTGGCAACAATGGGATTTTCACAACTTCATTGCAGTGTTAATGCAAGCCTACTTGTGACACTAATAAATTTTAAAACCTTTGCAGCACAGAAGGTGGCCATTCAGCCCATTGTACCTGTGCTGCCATTCCCCTGCTTTTTCTCCATAGCTTTGTAAGTTGTTTCCTTTTCAGGTAAGGAAATCAAATGGCACCTTCTGGATTTCTACATTTGGCTGCATGTTTCTGATAGTCATTTCAGAAAGATAAATAGTTTGTGTAATGTTAAATTCAGTTCAGGGCTGTAAAGAAGGATCAAAGGATCCTTGTACAGTATGTCTTTGTATCCAGGTCTTCATTGAGTTTGCAATTTCCTTTTTCCTTTCAACATTACGATGCTTGGATGTCACCAAAGTTGAGAAGAGTAAGTTTGATAGGTCAGATAGTATTAATTATTGTTTATTCTGGGACAGATACTGCCCCTGTCTCTAGTTGCCCTCAAGAAGGTGGTGGGCCTTGAGATGCTGCAGTATGTGATTTAAAATATCCTACAGTTCTGTTGGATACAATGTTCCAGAATTTTGAATCGGTACCAGTGTGCATTCAAGATGGAATGATTGTGACTTGGAAGGGCACTTGGATGATTATGAAACTCTATACCATAAGGAGCAGTTAAAGTGAGTAGTATAGTTGCAACTAAAGGGAAGCTAGACACACATTTGTAGGGGAGGGATTACAATAATTAGAGTAAGGGGGAGGTTCATGTGGAGCATAAATTATGGATTGGTTGGGCTGCATGGCCTGTGCTGTAATCTGATGATTTTTCTATATGCCTGCTGTCCCTTCTAGATTTCTAAATGGTGGAAGTCATGACTTTTGGCTGTGACTTAGTGATAAGCTGGAGTTTTGGAAGTTTCAGTGTTTGAGGAATGATTAAGCAATGGCAGCCTTTTGATTTCTGATATTTGACAGATTTGAGATATTGGGAATCAATAGAGAAGGAGACTGGAATGTGCAGAAGAGATGAATGACAGCTTAAGAGGAACAAGGAAGAAAAAAGAAATCAAGGGAGTATGTATGTATTGGTGATGATATTCTTAAACAAGTGTTGCTGTGACAGTGATTATCAGAGCATTCTGCATTTTGTTGTCTTTGCTAGTTCCAATTCCCATGTCTCCCATTCTCTAGTCTTTCTATTGAAGGTACTGACCCATTCTGGAAACAAGTCCAAGGGTGATAGTAGACGTATAATAGACAGGGCAATGAGCACTGGGAGGTCATCAGATTGCTGACTTCGAGGTGTTGTTAAGCAGCAAAAATTGTAGAAATTGTCAGCCCTTATGGGGGTTTTGGTGAGCACTCAGCATAGATCAGGGAACAAACCTGTATAGCTCAGTAGCAAAAAGTACTTTACTTAAACAGGCCTGGAAGAAGGTACCATTCATTTCCTTGTATAGTGTAAAACTTGAGTGCCACTGCTGTAGATTTATCAGGGCTTAACTATATTCTGTACCATATTCATTGACTACCAAATCAATATTTGGTGACGGTATTAGTTATTACTTATACTCTTCAACTACAGTCTCAGTCTGCCCCTGAAGTAATAGCTCTGGGAGTAGAGGAGCCCCAGCTCTGTAGAGTATATTAAATTACTGATAGATGAACGTTCAGTAGGAACTGACGCAAGAGATTTTTTTTCCAGTTCAATTTTGTGAACGAAGGGTTGGATTACTTTGCAATTTTAGTGTCAGTGTTAAGTGATTTCAAAACTGCATCATGCAAAAAATAGCAGCATAGTTCATTATCCGACTTTAGCGACCCCTCTGATCAGCTACACTCACCACTTGTACTTGTCAGTCGGAAATACAACTCCGTTGTGTCTCCCTATCTCTTTACAATTTTCACTCTGCTTTTGCCCAACTCTGGCCTTTGTTCTACCGTTGACACCATGAGTTCAATTGTTTAAGTCTTAAGTTCTTGAATTCCCTTATAAAATGCTCTGCCTCTCTGTCCTCTAAGATCTTTCTAAAACTTAACAGTCTTTAGTCAGCTGTTCTGGTTCCCCTTTGATCCCATGTCCATTTTTGTTGGATAATAGTCCACTGAAAGGCCTTGGAATGTTTCCCTCATTTGAAGGCACTGCAAATATAAGTCATATATTGTAGTAAAAAGTTTTCTGAGGGTAATTTAATCTCCTGGCTTCTTTTGTCAACTTACTTTGGGTCTTTAATATTTCCTGCACAATTGTCAGGCATTAGAATGTTCAAAGCTCGGAGGCAGGGTTGCAAGAACAGGTTCCCGTGTGTGTTTGAGGAAAGAATGTGCTTTGTGAACTGCATTGAAGATATGTGTTATGGCCAAGCTTTTGCAGACTACAGCTTCTGATTGGTTCATGAGAAGTGGAATTCACTAGTCAGGCCAGCATTTTTTGTCCATTCCTATTGAGAAGGTGATGGTGAGTTGCTTTGAACCACTCCAGTCCATGTGGTGCAGTACACCACAGTGCTGTTGGAGAAGGATTTTCAGGAATTTATCAGTGGCAGTGAAAGAACAGCAATATTTTTCTGAATTAACATGGTGAGTGGCTTGGAGGGGGACTTCCAGGTGGTGGTGCTCCCAGGTATCTGCTGCCATCTAGGTGATAGTGGACATGGATTTGGAAGGTGCTGTCACAGGAGATTTGCTGAGTTGCTGTTGTGCATCTTTTGTTTGCACACTTCTGTCATTGTGTTGGTGGTAGAGGGAGTGAAAGTTTATAGTGTGTGTGGTGCCAATCAAGTGGATGGTATCAAGTTTTGTTTGATAAGGTGTCGAGGAGCATGAGTACTGATGGAATTGCGCTCTTCTAGGCAAGTGAAGAATATTCCATCATACTTCTGACTGTGTCTTTCATTGGTGGACAGCCATTTTGGAGACAGAAGGCTTTCGGAGTGGGAAAGGTTATCAGTCTCTAACCTGCTTTCTATTCAATGGTAATTATCAGATAGTGACGGTGGGGATTCAGAGATGGCGTAGCCCCTGAATGTCGGGGAGATGGTTAGATTCTCTTTCATTGGATCGTGTCTGTCTAAGCTGTGGGCCACAGCATTCCTTTGTGGCTTAATCCCAGTTGCTTTTCTTCTCGTCAAAGATTATTGCTAGTCTAACACTTAATCCTACTTAATTTCTGTAGTTTTGGTTTTAAAGGAAAGGTGCTTCCTCATCCAATTAACTCTGATCAAACTCGCATGGAACTGGCCTCTCACTGAAGTGGATAAAACATTCAAATACTAGCTTTGTTTCAATCAACTAGGCTCCCCTTTATGGAGTGATAAAAACTCAATTTTCTCAGTGCCACATGGCGCTCTCAAGAGTTGCAATAAAAGTGCCTGCTTCTGATTTTAAAGAGAAAAACCTGCCCCCAATTGTGGGCAGTGGGTGAGAAAGTGGCTAACCGAGATCAGCACTGATTGTATTGAATGCTAGAGCTGGTCTGATGGGGTATATGGTCTGTTCTTAGTGTTCAAGTCATATTGCAGCTATTGAAGTACTTTAGTCACTGCTGCAAGGTCCTTTCCGCATTGCATCCCTGTTCTTGATAACTGTCATGTTTGAACCTGAGATAAGCTTCTGATTCTATATCGATGCCACCACGAAGTCCACCTATTTCTGTCTCGAATACATTGTTCATTGCTTCAGCTCATCTGCTCATATCATGCCTTTCTGACCTCAGACTTGGCTGTTCCAGTAGTCTTGTGGCCAATCTCCTACATTTCACCTGTAAATCTGAGGTCATTCAAAATTTGATGGCCTGCATCCTTGCTTTTGACAGGTCCCATTCACCCATCATTCCTGTGTTTGTTGCCTTGCAGTTAAGCAACACCAGGATCTTTAAATTTGAATTGTTGCTTTCAAACCCTGCACCCTCTATGGCCTCAACCTCTCTTTCCCTGTAATTTCTGGAGACTTTGGGGATTGGTTATCTCATTTGGCTGAACAGGTAGTTTATGATGCAGAGCAGCACCAACAGCATGGGTTTTAGTCGTGAAAGTCCTGTCTTGCCCCTTGACTATGATGCGGTGACCTCAGGTTAAATCAGCACCAGTCAACTTTCCCCGTCAAAGGGGAAAGTGGGCTATGGTTATGTGATTCTGGTGATTTTACCTTTACTCTCTTCCTGCTCCACGATGTTCTGCGCCCCTCTAATTCTGGCTGCTTGAACATCGCAAATTTCAACTGCTCTGCCATTGGTTACTGTGCCAAAGCCTTAAGCTGTAGATGTCCCTTATTAAATGTTATCTACCTTTCTATTTTTCTTTCCACTCTCCTTAAAACCTACCTCTTAACAATTGATCACCTGCCCTAATATTGCCTTATGTAGCTCTATGTCCAACCTTAGCATTTCAATGAAGAGGCTTGAAATGTTCCACTATATTAGTGGGCTACGTAAATATGTTGCTGTTGTTGAAGTGTAGGTACTGTTTTGAGGGCAATCAAGCAACTAATTTGCTCACGTGGTCCCACAAACACCAAATGCAATAGTTGACTAGCTAATCTGTTTTCAGGGATGTTGATTGAAGGTTAGTCAGCACACTGGGAAAACTTCCCTGCCATTTGAGAATGTGAATTTGACTTTGATTTTGTTAGCCCATGGTTTATTTTTGCATTCAATGCATGTATAGGAACTAGCGAGTGTGAAGGTAGTCCTAACAGCATGGCAGTTTTGAGAGTCAAACTCTCTTTCCTTATCTCCTTGACTTTCTTTTCAGATAACGATCCAATTTCAAGGCTGGATTTCTCCAATTCTTCCCTTGCTGGCCTCTACTCTTCATAAGCTACATCTTCCAGCACTGCGACTTGTTTCCTCATTCACTCTGAGACCGAGTGCCTCTCATTCCAGGGCTTGGTAAGTTCCACTGGCTTCTAAAAGGCAATTTAAAGGTCCTTGTTTGTCCTGTGCAGTTTATGCGAGCAATGTGAGATTAATAGTAGGTTCTTCTTCTTTCATGGAATGTGGGTGTTGTTCTCAAGGTCAGCATTTCTTGTCCATCCCTAATTGCTTTTGAACTGCTTGCTAGGCCATTTCAGAGAGCAGTTAAGAGTTGACCACACTGCTGTGGGCCCTGTTGACTATGGCAAATGTCCTTCCTTAAAAGACATTAGTGAATCAGATGAAATTTTACATCAACCAATAAGAAATGTCATTTTTGCCGTTACTGAGACTAACTTTAATTTCCTTATTTATTAACTGAATTTAAATTCCACCAGTTGCCATGGTGGGATTTGAACCTGTGTCTGCAGAGCATTAATTTGGGCCTCTGGATTACTAGTCCCGTGACATTACTACTGCAGCACTAATCCTTTGAGTGCTTTTACATGAGTGTATTAGAATTGGTTGCTTTGTGCTTCATGTTGCAAAACTTGTTTAATGAATCTAGAGTCTAGGTCGTGACATTTTTCTGAAGCAAAGTTAGAAGGCTGAAAAAAGGCTTCATGGCAATGCTAACGTTATACTCCGAAACCTTGTCACTGTTTGTGTTAATGAATCTCTCCACTGACAGCCCCCTGCCCTGCCCTGGGTTTATGCCATTCACAACAGTGAGACTAGTGTGAGTAGCATAGCACCTCCATCTGCCATCAAACCCGCCGCGGAGAGGGAGAAGAATTCCATCCATTGAGTCTCTCAAAAGCTGCATTGGCTTGAATGTGATCTTTTTAAAAAACAGTAAACCCACTCAGACTACTCATTGGTTAAAAGTTGGTGCAGTATCCTGTATGGTGTCATTTGTGAAACCATTCTTTTTGATCTTTTAAGAAACTGCAGGGGGTAGTAGCCTCCCAGCTAGGTGGTTTGCATTGAGTGGAATATGATTATTTCAGCCTTGCGGTATCGTGTTTTGCTGAAATCACTTGCTGCCTTTTAACAAGCAGCTGCAGCCTTCTCAAAATAGCATTATCTACTTAACTGCAGTTGTTTTCACTGTTGTGTATGTAGCACTGAATCCGGAGCCTGCAGGAGGGTGTTGCTGTGAAGATGTCACATCTCGCTGGTGATTGCATACACTTGGAATCAGTGGGTGAAGTAACAAAAGACGAGCTAATTGAGAAATCTCATGTAAGTTGCACCTTTAGCTCAAATTGTCATTTGATTTCAGGAACAAATAGTTTCTCCTCCATGCATTTCCCCACCTGCCCTCCAACATCTAGTAAATTTATTTTTCTTTTGCTGATTGTTCACACTCCCCTGGTGAAGGTACGGACCCTTGCTGTCAAGCAATCTGCTCGACTTCTCATCCACTTTGTTGTACGGAGGATGAAGAGCAGCTTCACTGTGGGAACGTCTGTTCCTCTCTGTACCTCAACTGATCAGTACTCAGGACTAATATGGACAATTGGAATGATCTCAGCTATTCATTGGACAGTGTGCTGAACCATCAGCAGCAGACAAATGGTGACATGCTTTATAACAATGCATAAATATTAAAGCAGCATTTGGATTTATTGATAGCAAGATTTACAAGTATGGTATTCTGCAAAATAAATCCGTGGTGAGTGAGATTCCTTGTGGTCGGTTCACTGATTTCTTTGATAGTTAACACTAAAAAAGCACCTTTTACAATCTGTGATTTTCTCCAATGAAACATGGTCATTATTGTAATGTAGGAAATGTAGTAGCCAATTTGTGCATACCAAGGCCCACAAACAGCAGTCCATCTTCAAAGTATTGAATGGGCAATAAACACTGGAAAAAACTCTCTTTTTATTGGTATAATACCATCATTTATGGCCATTAAAGGAGGGGGGAGGTGCCTCAATTTAGTGTTTCATCCACAAGACGACATGTCTGACATTATAGAACACCCTCAGTACTGCATTGATAGTTGCCTTAGGTTTCAGTCCAAACCCAATTCTGAAGTGAGACTGCTATAAAAAGCTCAGCGTATTTCAATATTATTTCAGCTTGTTGCTAATGGAAGGGGGACCTAGGAATCGGCAATTCCTGCTCAACAAAGGAATGTCTGAGAAGCCCTGCGGAGATTGATTATTTGTGTTCCTGGCACAATTAAGACCATGAGTTGGATATATATTAATCCAATCCTTAAAACAGACGTCATGCCAATCCTGGTGCAATAGGTTGGTATGGACACCAGATTTTACCTGGCCTGCTTGGACACAGCTTCATAAGCATTTGTTTTATGGGGTGGGGGATGTGTAGTGGATCTGGGTACTTTTTTAAAAAAAAACACATTTGATAAAGCTCATTGTTAGGCCAGGACTCTTTGCAGGTCAGTGCTGAGAATAGAGTAAGGGATGAGGTTAGTGAAGAAATTGCAATTAGGTGATTGTGTACCATCCCCTGTGCCGATCCCAAGCATGGCTTTTAAATTTCTGGAGGTTGTAGAAAGGGATAAAATCAGGATACTCAATTTTATGGATTAGGGGAGAAAGAACTGAATTCAGAGAGCGTGAGAAAATTAAGTTGAACTTTTTGAAAATACCCTCTCCTGTAAAGGGAAGCCCCCATCTAACTAAGGGATCAGATTTTACATGTTTTTTTAAAATAACATCTGTTTTTTTTACTGAATAGGGTACTTGTCAAGACTGTAAAGTTGGAGGGCCAAACCTATGGGCATGTTTGGAGGTAAGATGATGCACAGTCTCTGGTTATGACATGTACCATGTGACGCTGAAAAGTTTTTGTTCTGATTTCTGGAATCCTTTCCTTTGCTAACAGGATGGATGCTCCTATGTTGGATGTGGAGAGTCCCACTCTGATCATAGCACCATTCACTCCCAGGTAGGTGTGTATCTTGCTTTTCTGGATGATGAAGAAAGTCATGCATTTATACACTGTCTTTTGCAAACTCAGGAATCCCAAATTGCTATGCAACCAGTTGAGCACTTTTTCAAATGCAGTCACTCTTGCAATGTAGCAAACGTGGCAATGCAGCAAACTCTGTCAAATAGTGATGTGATAAACAAATATTGTCCTCCGTCGGTGACCACTTGCTAACAAATATAATTGTCCACCCAAGGAACTCCGTGTTACTTGTCATGGGTTCTGAGGGTTCTTGCATGACTGATGAGTCTGATCCTAAAGCTCATCTTAGATCACATGTTTGGCAGGTGTTTCCAAAAGGTGGGTTTTGGTCCTTGGACTTTAGGTCCCTGGTATTCCTTTCTCAAGCTTCTTTTCCAGGCCTCCCCTTCCATCAAGTCTCATTGAAAAGTTGTATTCCTTCAATTAAGACCTTTCTCTAAGTCAGCCTATTATGAGCAAGGGTCTCCCAGGCTTTGACATCTATTTTGCATTTCTTGAGGTAAACTTTCAGGATGTCTTTGAAGTGCTTCCCTTAACCTCTTCTTTGGGAACCTGCATTAAGCTAGGCGAAGATGATGTGTTTTGGATACTATGTGCAGTTCTGGTCGCCTCACTACAGGAAGGAGGTGGAAGCTATTGAGAGGGTGCAGAGGAGATTTGCAAGGATGTTGCCTGGATTGGGAGGCATGCCCTATGAAGATAGGTTGAGGGAACTAGGTCTCTTCTCCCTGGAGAGACAAAGGTTGATAGAGGTTTATAAGATGTTGAGAGGAATAGATAGGGGTGGATTCTCGGAGGCTGTTTCCCAGAGCTGAAATGGTCGCTACGAGAGAGCATAAGTTTAAGTTGCTGGGCAACAAGAACAGAGGAGATGTTAGGGGTAAGTATTTCACTCAGAGTGGTGAGTGAATGAAATAGGCTGCCGTTGGTAGTGGTGGAGGCGAACTCGCTGGGGTCTTTTAAAAGACTTCTATGAGTACGTGGGATTAAATGGGGTTGGGAGTTACAGATAGTTCTATGGCCTAGTAGGTATGGGTATGATCGGCGCAACTTGTGAGCCGAAGGGTCTGTTTGTGCCGTAGAGTTCTATGCTTTGGCACTCAGAACTCTGACATTCTGAGCACATGGCCGACACATTGGAGTTGGTTTTTGGATGATCGTGGCCTTGATACTGGTGCTTTTGACTCCTTCAGGGATGCTATTCTTCGTACACTTATCCTCCCAGCTAATGCAGAGACTCCATCTCAGACAGTATTGGTGGTACCTTTCCAGGACCTTGAGGTGGCATCTGTACATAGTCCCAAGTTTTTTTTTAGAAAAGTTGGAAGGATGACTGCCTTGTACACGGGGACTTGGTGTAAGCACAAATGTCACAGTCATTGAATACTTTCATCCTTAGACATCCAGAAGCAGTGCTTGTGGATTGGATATGATCTTGGATCTCCAGGTAGGGGAATGATCCACATTTGGGACTGTCCCTCCGTTGATCTTGGAGGGAGAGACAGGATCTTGGCCTGGGGCAGGATGGTAACGCACTTGAGGCTGAGATAGTTCTTCAGTGTGCTTTCGTGAAGGTGTTAGGCCTGGCTTGGAGACTGTCTTCAGAGAGAGCGAAAATGGCAATGTCATCTGCAACTGAAGTTCTGGGAGTGACGTCTGTGTCATTTTCCTCTTGGATTTCAACTGGTTGAGGTTGAAAAGGTTTCTGCCCATCCTGTAGATGGTGTCCACTGCACTGGCAAGCTTGTTTTTGACAAGGTGAATCCAATTCCATGCACCTTGGGCTGATCCTCGGGTTTTCCTCTCAGGAAGGTGTAACCAATCTTCTCTCAGCTGCCCTTCCTCTGCTGTTCTTGTCTCTTGCAGCAACGTCAATTTTGAAGCGTGAGAGTTCACAGAAGTACAGAGTGCAACAAGGACAGTTTTCCTTTCCGGTCAATTGTTTTGTTCATTATCCAAAAGAGTTTGTAGATTCCAGTTTTCAAAATTGAGTTTAACCATGATTTTCTGACTGCAGGTAGATGAGATGATGGGGTACAGTTTTCCAGCCAGGTTGCAGACAAAAAATTATTTTTAGGACACTTTTTTTAACTCCTTTCCCCATGTGGGGTGAGCAGAGTGGATCCTAAAGGGGGCTGCTCAGTCATTAAGAAAGCTGCGGAAATGTTCCTATTTTAAGAACAAGATGATTTTTAAATAGTGATGTGATAAATGACCAGTTAATAAAAACATTGAGCAAGACATCAGGAAAAACTCCCTTGCTCTTTACCTGAGGGGCAGATGAAGCTAAAAAAAAAAAAATGGGTCATCGGTTTTTGGAAGGCACCAACAAACATTTAGTATAACATTCAAAATTAGGTTTTGAAAGTTTTTGAAAAATATATTTTTAAGCTGCAATTTTGTAAAGACCCTAATAAACTGAGATGTTGCACCAGGCTTCTACTATTCTGTGGTGTATTCGTAAAATCATAGAAGCTTTCAGCATAGATAGAATTCATTTGTTTTATCTTGCCCACGCTGGCGCTTTGAAAAAGTGGCTATGCTTAGTCCCATATTTCTTTCTTGAATATATTCAGTAACTTGGGTCTCTCCACTGTTCATCATTCTGAGTGAAGAAATCTTCCCTCATCTCAGTCCTAAATAGCCTGAGATTGTGATTCTCTCTCATTTTTGTAAATTCCAGTGAATGCAGACCCAGTCAACTCTATCTCTCTTCATATGACAATCCTGGCATCCCAAAAATCAGCCTGATGAGCCTTTGATGCGACCCCTCCATGACATGCCCTTTCTTAGATAAGGGAACCAATGTGTGATTGTATCAAGGCCCTGTGCAGCTGCAGTGAGATATCTTTGCTTCTGTACTTCAGTCCTCTTGCAAATGCAGGCCAAATACTGCTTTTGTTCTTAAGTGCTTGTTGAACCTGTTTGCTTTTTTTCAATGACTGGTGTACAAGGACACCCAGGTCCCTTTTACAAATCAACATTTCCCAAGCTATCACCATTTAAATAATACTCTGTCATTTTATGGATAGCTTCACACTAATACTACATCACAATGCATTTGCCTACTCACTCAACTTCTCAATGTCATCTTGAAACTTCTTTACTTCCTCCACAGTACTTGTGACTCCACCAAGTTTTGTATTGTCAGCAAGCTTGGAAATATTACACTCTTATCTATTCTACTACTTATGTCCTCAAAAAACTCCAGTAGATTTGTCAATCATAATTGCCTGTTAGAAGAAGTGAAAATTAAAAAATAAGATGAAATAAATGGAAATGAAGTGAAGGTGGAGGAGAGTTATTGCTCTGAAGTTCTTCCATCTTTTCATTTTTCCACCTTTTAATCTTGCTTTCTATCTGCCCCGTCAACACCATTGTCTTGCTTCACCCAGCTCCATGAGGGACATCTGTTACATGTCTCAGATTGTCCTTTGCACTCTGCTTACCTTTGTTTTGCCACTTGCACATTCCAAAAGCTTAACCACTATCAGCACCCTTCTTAGCCATGTCCTGCCTACAGGCTAGACCCAGGTAGTGGCACAGTCAGAAAGAAATTGAATTGGAAGCCCTTAGCGTTGATCCTGGACCCCATGAAGTGTCATGGACAAGGAAACCTCCTCCCACCAGATAATGTTTCCCCCTGAGCTGATGAATCAGTTTGTCTCCATATTGCACACCAGTTGGAGGAACACTGAGAGTGGCAAGGGCAAATGTATATTAGGTGGGAAACTTCAATGTCCATCACCAAGAGTGGCTCAGCAGCACCACCCAGGACTAAGCTGGCTGGATCCTAAAGGACATAGCTCCAAGACTGATCTGTGGCAGGTGATGAGGGAATCAAAAAGAAGGAAGAATACACTTGATCTTATCCTCACCAACCTGCCTATCACAGATGCATCTTTCTGTGATAGTATCGGTAGGAGTGACCACCATACAGTTCTGTGGAGATGAAGTCCCATTTTCACATTGAGGATGCCCTTCATCATGTTGAATGCCTTTACCATTCTGCTAAATGAGAGATTTCAAACAGATCTGGCAGTTCAAAACTGAGCCATCCAAGATGCGTGTGGAAAATCAGCAGCAGCAAAATTGCACTCAACCATAGTCTGTCATTTCATGGCCCAGCATATCCCCATTCTACTACCAAGCCAGGGGGCCAAGCCCTTCAATTAAGAGGGTCAAGTGGGCATGCCAGAAGCAACACCTAAAGGCATCCCTCAAAATGAGGTATCAACCTGGTAAAGCTACAAAACAGGACTTATTGAATACCAAACAGCATAAGCAGCAAGTAATAGATAGAGCTAAGCAAACTCACAACCAATGGATCAGATCTAAGCTCTGCACTCCTGCCACACCCAGCCTTGAATGGTGATCACCAATGAAGCAGCTCACTGGAGGAGGAGACTCGACAAATATCTGTATCCTCAATGATGGAGGATCCCAGAACATCAGTGCAAAAGATGAGGCTGAAGTATTCACAATCTTCAGTCCAGAAGTGGTGGGTAGATGATCCATCTCAGCCTCCTCCAGAGTTCTCCAGCATCTCAGATTTCAGTCTTCAGCCAACTCGATTTGCTCTGTGATGTGACAAGATGCTGAAGGTATAGGATACTATAGCAGCAATTGGCCCTGACAATATTTCAGCAATAATACTGAAGACTTCTGCAGGACTTGCTGCAGTCCGAACCAAACTGTTCCAGTACAGCAAATGTGCATCGACCTGACAATATGGAAAGTTGCCCAGGTATGTCATGTATGTAAGAAACTGGACAAATTCAATCCTGCCAACTATTGCCCCATCAATCTACTCTCGATTAGATTGATGGAAGGGGTCATCAACACTGTTATCAAGCAGTTAATCTGCTCACGGATGCTCAGTTTGGGCTCTGCCAGGGTGACTGAGCTCCTGACTTCATTACAGCCATGGTTTGGATATGTTCAACAGAGTTGAATGCCAAAGGTGAGATGAGAGTGAGTGTCTTTTATATCAAGGTAGCATTTAACTGTGTCTGGCAGCAAGGAGCTCTAGCAAAGCTGGAGTCACTGGGAATCAGGAAAACTCTCTGCTGGTTAGAATCTTCTCTGGCGCAAAGAAAGATAGTTGTGATTTTTGGACGTCAAATCATCTCAGTTCTAGGACATCACTGCAGGAGTTCCTCAGGGTAATGGCTTAGGCTCACCCATCTTCAGCTGCTTCATCAATTGCTTATCTTCCATTATAAGGTCAGAAGTGGGGGTGTTTGCTAATGACTGCATAATGTTCAGTACCAGTCAAGACCCCTGAGGTGCTGAAGCAGTCTGTGTCCAAATGCAGCAAGACCTGGATAAATCCAGGCTTGGGCTGACAAGTAGCAAGAAACGTGTGCACCACACATGTTGCCGCATGATATTCAATGGCATTATTACCTTTGAATCCCTTCTGTCAACATCCTGGGGGCTACGATTGATCAGAAACTGAACTGGACTAGCTATATAAATACTGTGGCTTCCAGAGCAGGTCAAAGGCTGGGAATTCAGAGGCAATTAACTCAGCTCCTGACTCTCCAAAGTCTGTACCATCTACAAGGTGCACTGCAGGAATTCACCAAATTTCCTTAGGCAGCACCTTCCAAACCCATAACCAAAACCATCTAGAAGGAGAAGAGCAGCAGATGCCTGTGAAACCACCATCTAGAGGTTCCCCTCCAAGTTACTCAACATCCCAACTCAGCAAAGGAATGGTGATATATTTCTATCACTAGATCAAAATCCTAGGAGCACTGTGGATGTGCCTACATGTCAGAGACTGCAGCAGTTCAAGAAGGTAGCTCACCACCATCTTATCAAGGGTAACTAGGGATAGACAAAAATGCTGGCCTAGCCAGCAATGCCCATATCCCATAAAATGAATTTAAACCCTTGTTCAATGCATACGTTCTCTCTGTAAATGTTAGCCATTGCCTATCCACCATCATACCTTTCAATGAAGTTACCCAATCAGACGCAGCGAACTTGCCTCGTATCTTTGTAGTTTCCTTTATTCACGTTTCGGACCCTGGTTTTCATAGTCTCTGCTACACTGAGCAGCTAGATGTCCCTGGAGAGAGAGCATTTAGTGTCCGAGGGCGCTACTGTGGCCTTCCGTGCTCATTAGGCACTGGAGTGTATTATCGACCACTTTAACCACATTTTGATTTAATGTTTTTAGTTTACTTTCTGCTTTTTTTTTTGGGCTGTTCCCTTTTTGGAGGCTGCCCTTCTTGCAGTGTCCCAGAGCTTTATTTTAATTTGGTTGGCATCAAAAAAGAAATGCCCTTCCTGTCTCTGTAATCTCCTCCAACCTCACCACCCTTTAAAGTAGCTGCACTCCTCTAATTTGCGCCTCTTGAGCATTCCCAGTTTTAATTGCTCTAACATTGGTGCTTGTGCCTTCAGTTTCTCTGGAATGCTCTACCTCAACCTCTCCAGCCCTCTTAACTTGCTTCCCTCCTCTAAGACACCTCTTAAAACCCCTTTGATCGAGCATTTGGTTATTGACTTAATATCTCCTGTGTCTCTATCACATTCCTTTTCATCATGTTCTGTGAGGCAGTTTGGGACGTTTCATTCCAGTAAAGGTGCTAGATAAAAATAAGTTGTTACTGGGTCTCTGGTTACCTCTTGCAGCTCATTTGCTTTCTCCCTCCTGTAAAATGCCTTTTGACAATTTAAAATCAACGAGCTGGCATTTATATAGTGTCTCTAATGTAGTAAAACACCTTATTGGTGCTTATCTCAAAATACTGTGAATAGTATTCCCTCTCATGCTTTCCCGGTCAGTACTTTTATTTTTCTGAGTCCAAAGCACTGTATCTTCTAACGTCCGGAGACCAACAGGGTGAGGAGCCTGCCAATATGGAGGAAGGTTTCAGTACAGAGCTGCTAAAACTTGATGTGATGATGGCCGCTTTTCTTAAAAGCATTAGAATATCCATAATTCATTCTCTGTATGGTACAATTGATAGGCTCAAAGGAAATTTAATTATTCTTGAATGAAATATCCAGACAGTTTCCATTCTGTCACTTGGGGCAACATTAACAGATTCCTATTGAACGCAGGCGAATCATTCTGATTTTTTTCCTCTAGTTGCTTAAGGGTGGTGATTATCTCTAAATTGAGAGCCTGCCATGTCCACCAACTTTCTGTTCTCGAGTCCAAGTTGGTATTTGTTGACCAACTGGCTATTTATGGAGTGTCTCTCCAGTTACAAATAGCAGTAAAAGCTAATAATCGAACTGGTTGTCAAATTCTATACATAATGCACAGAGTTCTGAATGCTTTTTGGAGCTAGTGCTTTAGAGATGTAAATTCTACAATTGAATGAATTCAACTCTGATGGTCTGGCTCCAGTGCAGAAAGAGACCATTCGGCCCATCAAATCTCATCGACCACAATCCCACCCCAGGTCCTATCCCCATAACCCTGTGTATTTATCCTAGCTAGTCCCCTGACACTAAGAGCAATTTGGCATGGTCAATCCACCTAACAGCACATCTTTCAGACTGTGGGAGGAAACTGGAGCACCCAGAGGAAACCCACACAGATAGGGGAAGAATGTGCCAATTCCACATAGTGACCCAAGCCAGGAATTGAACCTGGGTCCCTGACACTATGAGGCAGCAATGTAACCAGCGTGCCACCATACCATCCCACTAAACAAGGGAATTTTTTTCTATTCAGTACCGTTGGTTTGTGGTGGTTCAACCTATTCCAATTGGACACAATTAGTTGATGGAACAGTCATGTTCAGTGATTTCTTTAATATTTCAATTGTAAGGAATGATCTTATTAGATTACATTGTAAGGAAGTGTTGGCAGGGTCAGAATCAGCCCAAAGTCTGCCTTGCTACTCTCTGTCATTGAGCTCACTTTGCAGCCACAGTCACTGGATAGTCTTCAGTCATTGGGATCATAGAGGTTTATGACATGGAAACAGGCCCTTTGGCCCAACTTGACCATGCCTCCCTTTTTTTTTTTAAATTATGAAGCTAGTCCCAATTGTCTGCATTTGGCCCATGTTCCTTTAAACCTATCTAACCCATGTAACTGCCTAAATGCTTTTTAAAAGATAAAATTGTACTCACCTCTACTAATACCTCTGGGCAGTTTGTTCTGGACACTTACCACCCTGTGTGCAAAATAAATTGCTCCTCTGGACATTTTTGTATCTTTCCCTTCTCACCTTAAACCTATGCCTTCTAATATTAGACTTCCCTACCTTTGGGAAAAGATATTGACTATCTAGCTGTATTGTGCCCTTCATTATTTTATAGACCTCTATAAAATCACCCCTCAGCTTCTTACGCTCAGAGAAAGAACTCCCAGTCTATCCAGCTCCTCCTTATAATTCAAACCATCAAGTTTAGGTTTAATTATTAATGTCACAAATAGACGTACATTAACACTGCAATGTTGCAGGGACTCAATTGATTTTTTTTTGTAGTGACTACCTTTTTAAGGATCCTAATATTTAAAGGATTCTAATATCTTCCCTGGTGTTACCCAGCCTGGGTTCATTATTTGAATTCTGTTTTTCCTTTTTGAATATCTTTTTCTTTGGCTTTGTGAGAGTACATTTTTGTTATTTTCACTGTGATGGGCTAGGTGGTGTTTGTCCAAAGCTTTATTTCAAGTGACACCCATTTGGAGGCACTGTTTAAAAATTGGCACCCTCCTGAGACATGTTAAGTCCTTCAGTGACCATACTTATCCAGTTTTGTACGAATCACTGACACATCAACTAATGTTGTTTCCAATCTAGAAAATGTATAGATAGTGCCCCTGTTTGGAGTTAAGCTGAGTAATTGCTGTCCAGCCCTCCTGTTTCTATGACACGTGGAGAGATACATTGACTGTCTGGGGAGCCTGGTTAGAGGCCAACAAAGATGGCAACCTGTTTCTGGTAAGCATGTTGTGCCACCTTGTGGGAGATCAGTGCTACTGCTACAGTGGGAAATAAAATTGAGGTGGATTGGAGTGCAGTATTCAGGCACTAACTCGAGAAAAGAGAACTCCCATTTTGTATATATATAGATCCATTGTGCTTAGAGCTCTAATAGTATTTTGCCAAACGTGTTATTTTGCTATTGATATTTTTGCTCGTTGCAATTACTTTAAAAGGCAGTGTTTGATCTTGGAATTTATATGGAATCTGAGTTTTTTGTGAATTAAATGTGGTCCATGCTTTCCTAGGACACTAGGCACAATCTCACTGTTAACCTTACCACCTTGAGAGTTTGGTGTTACGCGTGTGGGAAAGAAGTGTTTTTGGAACGAAAGCTTGGACCTCCGCCAACAGCACAACGTGGGAGATCACCACAGGTACACGATCACCAGGTAGGAGTCCATTCAAATAATATCATAGATGTGAGAGACCCATGATTTTAAAAATTTGAACAGATGCAGGAATACCAAGGTGAAAGAATAGAACTTGTTCTTGTTAAACGTTACAGCAGGGGCGTTCACTCCAGGTACCAATTCCAGTTTAAAAATATTTATCGCACTGAAATTCTGAAGCTGACACATTTGCTTACTGGGCACTTTGCTGAAGATCAGGGAAGATAAAACATATTTCATGGACGTAGACTTATCCGTTAAAACTCGTTTTATTGACATTGGACAGCTACTATGACAGTAACTAAAGTAACCTCTCCAATGCATTACAGCAATATTATCAAAGTGCAAAGTCTGCACAATATTAGATATTTTTGCAGGATTTAATTTGCTTTTGGAGTGAGACAGCGCTGATTAAGCCGCATCTTTGGTTGTTCTGAGAAATAGATAATTGATTTGCTGTATAGATTTACTTGTTTTAGTTATGTGCATTTCATGGATTTCAATCTGTTAATCATTAGCTCTCTTATCTTGCACATTGTGCGTATTGTCCTTGACTTAGTTTATGTCCTTTTGTGTGTTTTGTATTCTAGGATTCCTCTCCCTGTGATCAGATACTGAAGGCTCCTGTTACAATAGTGGGACATGATCTCGATGCAGAATATGATGACATAAAGACAAGAGGTTTGATATTCAAAGTTGCTGTTTTTGTGCTGCGTTCTCTGTATGTTACTCTGTGAAAAGTCTCTTGATTTGAGAAGTAAAATTGTCCATTTCTTTTCAAGCAAAATACAATCACAGTGAAATTGTGTGGAACATACTATGAGTAACACTCTTGCTCGTGCAAAAAAAATTGCCTTGTAAAAGGTATAGATTTTGAACTTGTGTTGTCTTTCCAGGTCTCACTGGATTGAAAAACATTGGAAACACTTGTTATTTGAATGCTGCTCTTCAAGCTCTTTCTAACTGGTAAGACTAGCTTCTGACAAGTCTTACGTGAGAATCCTAACAAATTTCATGCTTGTTTCTTCTTCCGAGGTGAATGTTGTAGATTGCACACTGTTGAGAATTTATCTCAATGTTTCTTCCATGCACTTTTATTTTATCGTCATTTGTTTTCGTATGCTCTTCACTGCTCCCTTCAATTGCTGAAGGTCGCAGGCTGACTGAATCATAAAGAACTGGCTGTTGATAGTTCTAATCCCAGTCTGTGTTATCCAAGTTATCTTCAGTTGGAGCCACTAGAACAAATGCTACAAATTGGGCTCTGACTGAGCTATAAAAGAGAAAGTCAAATAGGATTACACCTGATATGATTCAGAATATACCTTTGAATGTCTGGTGCAAGTTGGGCTCAGCTGTAATTGTTCGTGTCATTCAAACTTGTTGTCCTAGTTCACCCCTAAAGAACAACCTCTTGCATGACTTTATGATAAACACTGACCATGGAATTGCGCAAGGATTCAACACCTTCTTAAGATGATGGAAGGCTAAAAAGAGAGTTTTCTATTCTGTAATTCATTGTCCACTTTAAAATGTCACGTTAATTACTTTTTTCTTTTTCTGCTCTGAAGTGTGAATTGAGAGATTCCTCGGGAAGAAAGTAATTGCCCAATCATGACATTTGAGATAGTATTTTGATTACAAATTTATTTTTTCTTGGGCTATGGGTGTTAATGGCTTGGCAGTGTTTATTCAATTTTAATTGCCCTGAGGAGATGGAGATCTTTTCCTTGTGGTGATGCTCCCATTGTGATGTTGGGTAAGGAGGATGAGCAATTTTAACCCGGCAATAGTAAAGGCATTGCAATTTTGTTATGCCCGGAGAGTATGCAATTTGAGGGAAAATAGAAGGTGATTGATTGTGTTGGGGCAGCATAGAAGCACAATAGTTAGCACAGCTGCCTCACAGCACCAGGGATCCAGATTCAATTCTTGGCTAGGGTCACTTGTATGCGGAGTCTGCACGTTCTCTCTGTGTCTGTGTCAGTTTCCTCCCGTATTCTGAAAGATGTTCCAGTTAGGTGCATTGATCCAAGCAGGCTCCATAGTGTGGCACCTAGAGGAGTTTCACAGTAACTTCATGGCAGTGTTAATGTAAGCCTTCGTTATGACTAATGAATAAACTTTTAACTTTTCCCACGATATTACTACCCTTGATCTTTCCTATGGCAGAGGTCATGGGATTAGGAAGCATTATTGTGTAGACTAGGGCTTTTCTGGTTAAGATCATTTGTAAAGAATGCCATTTTCTTTTCCCCCAGTCCCCCCTTGACTTTATTTTTCCTTGAATGTGGCGGCTTGGTGCAGACAGATAAGAAACCGGCTCTGTCAAAAAGTTACCAAAAGCTGATGGCAGAAATCTGGCACAAGAATCGGTAAGCCACAAAAAACTTACTTCAGTACCAACATATGACAGTACAATCAAGAACTAGTGGATTGTCTTGGAGTACCTTGAAATGGGGAGAGGAGGGTACTGGACAGGTTGGAAAACATTATGGTTAGGGAAATAGCGTGGAAAGATAGTTCCTAAATAACCTTCAATGGCAAAATCAGGGGAACCATAGAAACCTTAAGTGCAAAAGGAGGCTATTTGAGGTTACTATTAGATCAGCCATGATCTTATTAAATGGTAGCACAGGGTTGAGGAGCTGAATGGCTTAATCCTGCCTTCCTTCATATGTACTAGCTAATAATGACTTCATTCTGAATGATGGGCCTTATTCTTATAGTTTCTTTTTGACCACGGCAAAGACGAGGTTGGTGCTGCAAAACCTGTGGCCCACCATAACCCTTGATGTGGCAAAATCTTTCTGTAAGCAGAAGGACTTTGGTCATTCAGAGAGCGGCAGAGGCTGATGTAGAACGACAACATTCTTGTTACATATAGACTAATGGTAGTACAGAACTTGAGTATTGCTGCTTAAGAGACAGGTTGGTGAACCTTTTTATCTTGTACTTATCAAGTAAAATGTAAGAATGTCAATTTCCAAAGGGTCCCAACAGTTTATACTGAATGTGAAAAGGATTAGGGTTAGGCTTATTGGTTTGCAGGTTGACGCTGGTCAATAGTGTTACTTTGGAGAATGCACCAGGAAACTGTTGTCCCCCATGTTCTTTTAATTGGGGAAAAAAGCACAATGCTCGTACATGTTCCCTTTTTGCCTGGAGAATGCATGTCCTTGTATATGAATGTATGTAGCTCCCAGCAAGTATAAGTGAGCCACATTGTGAACCTGACTGACCATCCTAATTTGGTTGTTAATGTAATTATTAGCACACTCGGGATTGTTCAACAAGGTCTGTCCAAGGCAGAATTACATCTGAATGTTAGACACCATGTTCTGAATTTTTCAAACAACAGGCTGGTTGAGTATGGTCAGTCGGGCAGCAGGCTCAAAGGACAGAATGGCAGCCTCCTGTAATGTAGGGATTCTATGATTGTTTTGCCTATTGCTAATATCTGAAGGCTGTTGATCTAATGGATCATATGTAAGTTATTCACTGTGATGTGTGCTTGTCAATGCATTGTGTAAAACAAAATAGATTACGTAGGGCTACCTTTGTATGTTTGAAATGATACTTGAAACTTGTACACCTGATGTGCTCAGTGTAATTTTACCAAGATGTCAATTTTAAATTTAAACTTTGTTAACAATGTTATTCCTTATAATTTGATGACCTTTCTCCAGCCCCAGCTACGTTGTACCTACAAGTCTGTTCCAGGGAATTAAAACTGTGAATCCAATGTTTCGGGGATATTCTCAACAGGTGAGAGTTTTCTCACTGGTGAATATTTACACCGTGAATTTGTTTTTGTGGTTATTAAAAAAAAATGTTCAGTTACAAGCCCACAATATATTTAACCTATTTGGAAACGAAAAGAAAAAAAATCAGCTGCTCCCTGGTGTGAAGGAAGTACCTACGTTAGAGATCAGAAAGGATGATCCCAAATTCAGTTCCAGATCAGTATAAAATCAGCTGGTCTTAATCGGGTGATCAAATGGTCAGCTTCATTCAGTTTCAGTTCACTGCTGCATCACCTGAAACTCTCTCTAACATACCCAAAATTTATTACAATTCTCTCAACTTTTCTCAAAGCAGTTGTCTAGAATTTAGTTCAGTAACCCTGTTTCCTTGCACATAAGCTTCACCTTTACCCTAGTTACTTTGGTCTTGGTTGTTCACAAATGATTATACTCTCTTTTCATGCTGAAGTCTTTCTAAGTCTTTGATTTACCAATGGTAACTTTGATTTTGCAATCATTAAGTTGAGCACAACTGCACTATCTCCCTACTGCTGTGTATATAACCTGACTTAATATTATCTGACTTCATACTAAGTTGTGATAATCTGGAATTTGCTGCCTGAAAAAAGGCAAAATTTAATAGTAACTTTAAAAAGGGAGTTGGGTTTTTTATAAAGAAAAAATTTGCAAAGCTTGGGGAAAGAGGGTGGCACGGTGGTAAAGTGGTTAGCACTGTTGCCTCAGTGCCATGGACCCAGGTTTGATTCCCAGTTTCAGTCACAGTCTGTGTGAAGGTTGCATATTCTATCCTTGTCTGCGTGGGTTTCCTCCGGGTGCTCCGGTTTCCTACAAAGGAAATTGGAGCATCTGGAGATGTCGAAAGATGTGCGAGTTGGGTGAATTGGCCAAGCTAAATTGCCCTTTAGTGTCGGGAGACTAGCTAAGATGAATGCATGGGGTTATTGGGATAAGGCCTAGGTGTGGGAGAGGAAGTGAGTCTAATTATATAGCTCCTAAATAGAGCAGACATAATGGACAAAATGACTTCTTTCTGTGCTGTAACATTTTCTAATCAGCAATAATTTAATTGAATGGGTAAGCAAGCTGAAGGGAGGTGAGTGACTGAATTCTGTTGCTGTGTACGTATATTAAATAATCTGTGGCAATTAGCTTTATTGTCTCCTGACTGTGATCTTAGTTTTGTTGAGATGCAATTTTATTTTTGATAAATGTATCCGTAACTCATGTGTTGATGGTTTATTCTATTAAAAATTAACATTTTACATTGTCTATGATTAAAATATAAAGAACAAGTCACTTTTGTACAAACACGTCATACTACAGACGAAAAATGTTGGAAATACTCAGGCGGTTAGAAGGAGCGAGAGTGTTAACTTTTCGGATCGAAGATCTTTTGTTGCAATTTCTGTTAGAATTTTGAATTGCTGATTCAAGTTACCATCTTGTAGACTTAAACAATAGTTCTGACTTGCTGGAAGTTAAGGTGATGTTGTTTCTCTCTTTCCAGGATGCGCAGGAGTTTTTGCGTTGTTTGATGGATCAGCTTCATGAAGAGTTGAAAGAACAAGTTATAGAACACATTGAAGATGCATTATGTGTAACCATGGAAGAACAAATGGAAGAAGAAAACCTGTCGGATAATGAATTTCAGTCCTGTGATTCATGCACTAGCAGTGACAAAGCTGATCCTGAGACCAACTCGAAGATGTCGACAGAAGACAGTCCGGACGCAGAGATGCTAATGCATGAAGAAGTGAAGAATCTCGCATCTGAAAAAGGCTGGCAACGAGACAGGAATCTGCTGCATAAGCTTTATAGGTCCAACTCAGGAGATGATTTGGATAAAGACATGGACACTTCACCAGGTGCTGATCAAATGGTAGATGGTGATGGGACAGTCAAAGTGCAGATACAAAGCAGGTTACCAGGTAACCAGGGTATTCTTGTATAAAGTATGAAAATTTATCCTTTTCTCCTATTTGTACTAAGCAGTTCTTAATCTTTCATCTAAAGTTGGATCACCTTGCCGTTCGTAACTAGAGGATTTCTGTTTAAAAATGAGGGAGAGCCAGAAAGAATGCTTTCTACAGTGCATCTGTAAAAATTGATGAGAGTTGTAGCTGACATGCCAAATTTCCTTAGTGTTCTGAGAAATTGGAGGCATTGGTGGACTTTCTTTACTTATAGTGTTGACACGGGAGGACCAGAATGACTGAGGGGATGCCATTCCCATACAAACCTGCTTTCATTGTTGTTCTAGGCATTAGAAGTTTGAATGGTATTACTGAAAAGTGGCCGATTTGAAAAATGAGGTGTTGTTGGTGATCTGGATACCTAAAAACTTGAAGCTGTCAACCTTTTCTACTTCATCCCCGTTGCTGTAGACACATTAACCACAGATATGCACAGCATGTTGCTCCATTGAGTTTTCTGGCTTACTGCTGTGCAACCTGAATGGTCATTTACTTCATATATTAGTTGATATGATAGCTGATATTAGCTATTGCTTCTATCTTCTCCTTTCTGGATTATTAATTTCAGAGTCACTGAAGTCTTTGCACACTCTTGGAACCTTAAGTTAACACAGGACACATTTTCCCCAACATACTGTCGCTAAGGCTGCTGTCACATTGATATTCCAATCTATTTCATTAAAGCAAAACGCTGCAAATGCTGGAATCAGAAACAAAACAGAAAATACTGGAAAATCTCAGTGGGCCTGACAGCATCTGTGGAGAGCAAGGAGAGACAATGTTTCAAGTCTGGATGAACTTTCATCAGAGCAGCTCATGTGGACTCAAAACAGCTCTAATCCATCTCCATAGCTGTTGTCAGGCCTGCTGAGATTTTCCAACACGTTCTGTTTTTGTCTCAGTCTATTTCCTTCCACTGTTTCTGTATCTTTAATATTTTTTCTCTCTGAAATGCTAATCAGATTCCCTGTCAAACATTGCTTGATTCAACAGCCATGTGTCTAATGTCTAAATGATTCTTGGCATTAAAAATGTTAGTTCTAACATCCTCTAATTTCAGTTGCTTTAATGATGATCTTTCACAATTTATCCATTTTGAACACTAATTTTTGATATTAAAAATGCCTGACTTTTTCAAATCGGCCACTTTTCAGTAATACCATTCAAACTTCTAATGCCTGGAACAACAATGAAAGCAGGTTTGTATGGGAATGGCATCCCCTCAGTCATTTGCATTCGTATTGAACCATTTGGAGAGCCTTTGACACAGTAATATGTGCTTCATGGCTTAAATGATCAAAAAAAATGGAAGAGATGAAGAGGGATGGGGGGAATTCCAAAGCCTGAAGCTTAGGTAGTTCAAAGCAAGCTGCCAATGGTGGCCAGGCTTGGGCATGTTATCAACATTGCTTCATCGGCGTCTCAAAATGATTGAACTCCTGAATGTTTTTGTGCCAAACTTCTATTTTCTGCATTTGAGATTTCTTTCCATCTCCTATCCTTTTAAAACTACCTGTCAGGTGACTACTCCTCAATTGCATTTGCCACATATCTGCCCACTCTCTAACCTGCTTTGTATCTCCTGCAGTCTTCCAAATTCTGTATTTCTTTGCCTTCACCTTTATATTGTCGACAGAAATCTAATATTCCTTCAATGCTCATGTTCACATCATTTTATCAAGTGCAAGACTAATTAGTGGACTATGGCACTAACTACAGAGTATAATCAAATTACTTTCAAGTACAGTATAATTAAGACATTTTTCTTTCTGTTTTAGAAGTTGCCTCTGATATGCCTGTACGCAGTCCATCAAGACCTAGCAGTCCTATATCTGATGAAACAGCAAATTCCAGGCTATCCAGCAGTCCACCCAGATCCACTTCAGTGTGGGGAGGTCTTGTTTCCTCACATAAGAAAGGTATGCTCTGAACTGAAAATCATCACAGATGTAATCCCTCAGTGTGTGGGATAGCAGCTTACTTGTACTGAGCTGTACGCTGGACAACATAGTGGTTAGCACTGCTGCCTGTCAGCGCCAGGGCCCGGAGTTTGATTCCTGGCTCCAGTCACTGTGGGGCGTTTGCATGTTCTCCTAGTGTCTGTGTGGATTTCCTCCAGATGCTCCGGTTTCTTCCTACAGTCCAAAGATGTGTTGGTTAGGTGCATTGGCCATACAAAATCCTCACTTGGTTTACCCGAACAGGCACCAGAATGTGGCGAATGGGGGATTTTTGAAGTAACTTCATTGCACTGTTAATGTAAGCCTACTTGTGACTAATAAATAAATTTCAAATCAAAGATTCCTACCTCTCCGGATGAGCTGATTTGAGGCAATAAATGGAAATCCATGAGCACTTTTAAGCTAAGTTTGCATTGGGGGAGAGGAAATTGGATGAGGTCCCAGTGCTGATCCATTAGACTGGGCTATGTAGAGCTCTCTCTTATTCTTTCATGGAATGTCTGCATTATAGATCAGCATTTGTTGCCCATCAATAATTGCTGTTCAGAAGGTAGTAGTGAGCTGCCTTCTCAAACTGCTGCAGCCCCTGTGATGTAGGTACACCCATATTGCTGTTAAAGAGCAAGTTCCAGGATTTTGTCCCAGGAACAGTGATATGTTTATAAGTAAGGATGTATGGTGGCTTCGAAGGAATTCCCATGTGTCAGCTGCCATTATCCTTCTAAATGGCAGCGGTTGTGGGTTTGGAAGGTGCTGTTTCAGGAGGCTTGGTCAGTTACTGCAATGCATCTTGTCAATGGTACACACAGCTGTCACTGTGCAATGAGGGTGGAGCGAGTGGATGTTTGGTGTGGCTGATGAGGTGTTGATCAAGCAGGTTACCTTATTCTGATGCCAAACCTCTTGAGTATTGCACTCGTCCACTCAAGTGTAGAGTCTTCCATCAAGCTCCTTATTTACACCTTTTTGATGATGGACAGGCTTTGGGGAGTCGGGAGGTGAGTTACCCTTTGCAGAATTCCCAGCCTTTGAGGTGCTGTAGTAGCAGTTAGTCTTTACATTATTAATCTGGTTAAATTTAAGTTTCTGGTTAATAGTAAGCCTAAGGTGGTTGTTAATGGGGAATTCAGTGATGGTATTGCAATTGAATGTCAAGAGAAGATGGTCATTGTCTGGTACTTGTGTGGCATGAATATTATTGCTACTTATCAAACCAAGTCTAGATAATATGTTCAGGGTCTTGCTGCATGCAAGTACAGTTAGGAGTCATGAATAGTACTGAACACTATAATCATCAGTGAACATGCCCAGTTCTGATCTTGATGAAGCATATTTGGGCCTAGGATACTATCCTGAAGAATTTCACTAAGTTATCCTGAACTGAGATTATTGGCCTCCAAAAATCACAATCCATCAGTTTTCCCATTATTCGTATTGGCTTCAATTTTGCAAGGGCAGTAGAATGCTGCCTTGATGTCGAGAACAATCAAGTTCAGCTCTTTTATCTATTTTTGGACCAAGACTGTGATGAAGTCAGAAGATGAATGGTCCTGACAGAACCTAAAATTGATATTGGTGAGCAGGTTATTGCTGAGCAAATGCTGCTTGATGCCATTGACACCAACACCTTCCTTTACTTGGCCGATGATAGTGTATAGACTGATGGGAAGGTAATTGGCCAGATTAAATTTAACACACATTGAGGTTCATAAGGGCTGTTGGCACTTGTATCTTTAGGAAAGGATGAGAGGTAATCAGTCATTTTGATGCTTACCTCAGCATGTGTCCTGATTTAATCCCTGAATTTCAGAATAAATAATAGGAAAGGTTTGAGCAGGTATCTTTATTTGGCAATGATGGCTGAATGATTCTTAGGCTGTTTGATAAAAAATAAAGAAGGATGGATCTGGACCATGTGGATTATTGCTGCCACGTATGCTTATATAGTGACTAACAATGCAATAAAGGATTATTGGGACGAAACATCAGCACTTTTCTCTCCTTACAGATGCTGCCAGATTTCCTGAGATTTTTCAGCATTTTCTCTTTTGAAATCAAGTTCTGTTTACTTAAAAAGAGGAAAATGCAACTATCTGGCTTTTAGTTTTCTTTGTGAAATTTTGTGCTTACTGTTACTGGTTGAGTTTCTTGGAGCACCGAGCATTTCCAGACCAAGTATAGCACAGTTTCATTGCAGATTAGTACCCCTCTCCACTCTGCTCTGACTTCAGTTACTTCTTCACAGGTACCCCTAACTGCACTGCAACAATTTTCAATTTCCATACTTGGAGTAGAATTGCTAACTTAAATTAGAGGCTGTTTTCTGCTGGGAACCCATTCCCACTGTGGATTTGGTGTGCCATGTTCAAGGTCTCTTCATAGGTACTATGGAGATTTTCTTCTTGCCCATCTCTCAGATTTCAGCCCACAGAAGTGAAAGGAAAATCTTTCTGAAACTCAGTCTCTTGGTAGTAGCCTCTTTTTATCCAACCAAAGCAAGTGGAGTAAGGAGTCTGATTTATTATTTAAATGTGCAGTTCCTAATATCATTTTGAAATAGGATTGTTTCGCATTGACGTTCTTTTCATGTTTGCTTTCTACTTTTGTATTTTAGTTGCCTCTTTCACACCTCTTAAAAAAAGGAAGCAGGTGAAGTACAGAAGTATTATCTCGGATGTCTTTGACGGCACTATTATGAGCTCAGTACAGTGTTTGACTTGCGATCGGGTAAGTGTGCAACTGGTGGCAACTCCATCCAATACAACTTGCAGTTTATGTTCAGCAATATTGAATTCGTTAAATTTGTTTGCAGTATGTAGCCTGTCACAGCTTGGAGGGACCTAATACTATAGATGTACCTTGTGCTTTCCTTTCTCCAGTTTTTGTTGTTGTTCTTTTGACAATTGTAGGCTGGAATCCTCTCGTCAGCTTTCAGCCTATCTAAGTTTAACTGCATTAAAAAGCACTGCTGCATTCCCGCATATTGAGATGTGTGGACGGGTTGTTTGACAGGGCTAGACAGACTAGATACAAGGATGATGTTTCCCTCGACTAGAGGGCCCAGAGCAAAGGGTCATGGGCCCAGCATATGGTGTAGGCCATTTTGGATTGAGATGAGGAAAAAACCTCTTCACTCAAAGGGTGATGAACCTGTAAAATGCGCTATCACTGTGGCTGTGAAGACTAAATCACTGAATGTATTTAAGAAAGAAATAGATTACTAGATACTGAAGACATCAAGAGATATAGAGGGAGTGTAGGCATTGAGTTAGAGGATTAGCCCTGATCATGTTGAACGGTGAAGCAGGCTCAGTGGGCCAAATGCCCATCTTTTGTTTTCTATGTTTCCATGTCCCTGCTAATCTGGATATATTTTTCTACTCCAATTTACAGTATCAAAATCCTTCATGCTTTTGAAAAGTGGCCTATTTCAGTTGGCCTATTCTGTTTTAATGCAAGGAGCCCAAGTTTGTCCAAAGTCTCCTAACAAAGCTTTTCATCAATGGTACTGTAGTGAATCATCTTTGCATCCTCTTCATGGTCTTAACATCTTTTATAGTTGTAGTGAGCTGGAGCACTGTGCTCGATATTTAGAACTACCCCTCAGGAAATGATCTTTTGAAGGTGCAGTGATGCAATTTCGCTGAATGTAACAGGTATTTAAAAAAAATTTTAAACAATTAACCCTATCGTTTAGATAGAGTTAGGGTTAATGCAGAAAATCTAACTTTTGTAATCCAGAGGTGAATCAAAGCAAGTGGGTATGATAAAATAAGAGGCTTTTTAAATTAGTAAATGCTAGCCCAGCATTTATTATCCATCCCTAATTGCCCTTGAGAAGGTGGTAGTGAGTTGCCTTCTTGAATTGCTGTAGTCCATCTGATGTAGGTACACCCAGAGTGCTGTTAGCGAGGCAGTTCCAGGATTTTGACCCAGCGACTGAAGGAGGCTGACCCATTTATAAGTGAACCAGGAAGAACTTTGATGCAGATCTGGAATTCACTTCTCCCAACCACACACTCTTCTTTTCTCTCCCATGCTCATCGAGGTTTGTCCATGCTCTGTCTCCCTTTGTTGAGCAAGGGATATGCAAGGTACAATGAGCTTGTGAGGGCTGAATGGCTCATAGAGTGCCCAAACTGTATTCAGTACTCTAACTGATCAAACTCATGATTTGCATCGGTTTAGCATTGCATCTTTAGTTTTTGTACTTTAGTCCCTATTGATATAACCCAAGATTGCATATTTTCTTTCTGCTCAGATTTATTGATTTGCTTTACTCCTTGTCTGATTTTCAATTGTCAGATTTGCTGGCCATCCATAAATCAAATTGTCCAATTCAAAATTGGTTATTCCATCTACCAGATTAATCCTGCAAGTAACCATGGAAACACTCTGTCCTCAAACTAGCTATTTGATTGAACCTAATCCACTGAAGAATAAGTACGAAATCTTAACTTCCGAGACCTAAAAAGCAAACTATTTGACTCTCGAATGCAATGACAATGAGCAAACTTAGCTTACTTGGCTAAAGCAGGATGCAAATAACACCAAGGTCGAGTGTGTTCGATCCTGCGCTCATAGAATCCTGGCTCCCGTTAGCTCTTGAGCACAGTGACAATGACGAAGGGGACGTTGTCACTTTTTGAGAGGCAGAACAAGACCCCCACACTCTGCTGGTGATGTGGGGCTAAAGCACTTCGTCTGCGGTAAATGTGCCAAGAGAAAGAGGAAGTATAACTCGAATGCTAACACCAAAAGGAGAAACATAATTGTTGCAGGCAGCATCTGAAGATGGTGTATTGCGGATTCAGGAAAGGATTCTGCAGAGGGACCACCCCAAAGTCCAGAGGTTCCACAATGGCTTCCTCCTGCACTGCATAAACTACCAGTGTATCAACAAATAAAGCTTTGATTTGAAAAGCTTGACCAAACCATATGTGATCCTGCTGATGAATGCAGAAATCTGCTGCCTCTGTTTTGAATAAGATTGCTTTTAATTAGAAGGACTGTATTTATTTTATCAAACTAATCATTATCCTTGGCCAGATTAAACTGAGCTAAAATCTAAATACTTGGCTGGGACAGATTGACTTAGTCTTTTGTTGTAATTTGGATAATTCCTGTATTGTACATTGTCTGGATTCTGCTGGGCCAAACCTCCTTATGTATATGTATGTGTGTGTGTGCATTTAAAAGTAATTGTCAAGTGGGTGGTCACCCGTCATTTAGGAGCAGTTGCATATTATCATTTAGCAGATGTTTCGAGTGGAGTTTGAGATACCTTAATGGTGTAACAATGATCATGAAATTGTGTTTAAGTGTTCCTGTTGATGTGACCCAGGGAGAGCTGTGCACTGTGTATAATATGAAGTGGGATTAAGGAACTTGATGCATAATGTATGCAGCTACCACGTGGACTGTAATTTACTGCTCAATTTTGCATATGGTCACAGAATCTGTGAAAATCTGGTTTCTATGCAGGTAGCAATAATCAGTCATTTGCCCTTGGGATTGCTTGGCATTGATGCTGACGTTGCTTGTGAAAGGGAGGTGTTTGATTGCTCAGCACAGTGAATTCTGTACATTAATTGCATCATGCTTAGTGTGCAATGTACCTTTCTGTATTAAAAAATCCAAGTAAACAATCCAAGCAGATATTAAGGATGCAAAAATGTTACATGTTGGGGAGGGGTGAAATTAGTTGTTATATAAATCATTAAATTATAGGCTTTAGTACACAATGTGAGTGCAATTAATTAGCATCTCCTGTTTGTATTAGTATTAGCATATTTAGCTGACAGCCTCTTGGCCCCTGCCTTTTCATTTTGGTTGCCCCTGTAAAAGTAACTGTCCAAACCTAGAAAATAGAAGCAGGAGTAGGACATTCGATCCTTTTGAGCCTGCTTCATCATTCACTTGATCATCAGGGCAGCACAGTGGCGCAATGGTTAGCACTGCTGCCTTGCAACATCAGAGATCCAGGTTTGAGTCCCAGCTTAGGTCACTGTTTTTGTGGATTCTGCATGTTCTCCCTGTGACTGCGAGGGTTTCCTCTAGGTGCTTCGGTTTCCTTCCATAGTCCAAAAGACATGCTGGTTAGGTTCATTGGCTGTGCTAAATTCTCCCTCCACGTACCCAAACAGGTGCTGGAAGTATGGCAACTAATGGAATTTTCACAGTATCTTCATTGCAGTATTGATGTAAGCCTACTTGTGACAATAATAAATAAAAAATTAAATTCATTTTAAAAAATCAAATTCAATATCCCAATCCTGCTATCCCATCATATCTAGACAGCTGTGTGTATTGGTGTACACATCAAAGAACGATACGTATCACAGAGTCATTGCCATGGTGGCAAGCAGCATGGAAAAGGCCCTTTGGCCCATCAAATCTGCACCAACAATGGCTACCACTAAGGGCGCACTAATCCTATTTTCCTACAGTTGTTTCATACCCTTGTATGTTACGAGATTTCAAGTGCTTATCCAAATTTTTTTTAAAGGTTGTAAGGTTTCTGGCCTCCAGTCCTTCCCAGGCAATGCATTCCAGAATCCACCACCCTCTGAGTGAAGAAGTTTTCTCTCAAATCCCCTTAATCTCCTGCCCCTACCCTGAAGCTGGTCTCCTCATGATTGATCTCTCAACCAAGGGACACAGCTGCTTCCTAGTCACCTCTCTGAGCTGTATCAGTACTGACAAGCAGTGTGTAACCAGAATGGTATCTGGTCTCTTCTGGGCAATCCTAATATGTAACTGTGACATCTATTCATTTTCTTATTCAGCTTTTGCTTTTTTTAAACCTCTGATCTTTTTCCTGTCTGCATTCCTTTGCCTGTAGGTGTCTACCACCTTAGAGACCTTTCAGGATCTCTCTCTGCCAATCCCAGGTAAAGAAGACCTGGCCAAGCTACACTCCTCAAGTCACCAAATGTCCTTGGTGAAAGCAGGATCATGTGGTGAGGCATACACTCCACAAGGTTGGATTGCATATGTCATGGAGTACATTAAAAGGTGCGTGCCAAACATTGAGAGGGAGGGAAATGAAAGTTTGTTTAAAACATCTTAAAGCTGCTTCTGTGGGAGCAATGCAGTTGCAGCCTTTTGAAATTAATATTTCTGTGTTAATCTTGTAGTTGGTTCTGGGGCCCAGTGGTGTCTTTGCAGGATTGCCTGGCTGCCTTTTTCGCTAGGGATGAACTTAAAGGTATGTAAGGATCCTGAATGCAATTAAAATACTTTGGGGAGGGAATAAAATGTGGGGTAGGCATAATGGTGTCTATGTCGCGTTAAATGAAAAAATTACAATAACTTTGTAATATTAAACAATACGTTTGCTGTGACACTCAAAAATAAACAAAGATTGTATCAAAGAATGTGTTGTGATATGTCAACAAGTTGTGGTTATATTAGTTCAAGTGAGCTAGTATATCAAAGCACAGTCTAGCATCATACTGTGTCCTACAGACTGGAATATTGGTAAATTAAATCATGTTCTGTACTCATTTGAAGAGGAACTGGGTGTAATGCAATCAGCCTTTGTCTCTGGGGTAAGAAAAAAATAATATTTTTCTCTGGCTCCTTGCCATCCAGAGATGCTGTTGAAAAGGTTTTGTGGAAAATTTTGTATTTTTCTCATTCACTGGATGTGAGCTTCAATAGTAAAGCCAGCATTTAGTGCCCATCTCCAATTCTGCTCGAGGAGATGGTGGTGTGCTGTCTTCGATAAGTTCAATTCTTAGGCTTGCTAGGCCATTTCAGAGTTAAGAGTCAACCATGTTGCTGTGGCTCTAGAATCACATGTAGGCCAGACCAGGTACGAATGGCAAATTTTCTTTCCATAGAACCATAGAAAAATTACAGCAAAGAAGGAGACCTTTTGGCCCATTTTCATGCCAGCTTGCAGGCACTCAAGTGCCCTTTCTAATCACACCTCCCTGCACTCAAGCCATAGCCCTGCAGCTTTAAAGCACTTAAGGTGTAGATCCAGGTACTTTTTAAAGAAGTTTTCCTAAATGACAGTGAACCAGATGGTGTTTTTACAATAATCTGTTAGTTTCAATGGGCACCATGCACACCTGTTTACATTATGTCAAAGTGAGATCAGTTATAGCATGATATAACTTTACATACTGTACTGGATTACTGTACTCATCTGAAATGGTCTTAATGGGCTAAAGGTCTCCTGTGCCTTAACGACTCTAGGCACATAAAGTTTTGTACCAATTAAGTGGATGGTAAAACCTGGCAGTTTTCAAAACTGGGATGAGATTGTTTCCAAATGGCAAAGGGGAGGAAGTTTGTTGAATCAGTGTTTTCCTTTGTTGCACACCATTCTGTTTATATCCTTTGTAAAATTATTTTATGATATTACAGGTGATAACATGTACAGCTGTGAGAAGTGTAAAAAGTGAGTAAAATGCATGTTTCTGTTTGGTCTGGTTTGAATAATTAGATTTATATTAAACAGTCTCTTTGTGCATCTTGTTCAACAATGTTTTGATGTTATAGTCATTCTGATGTGGAGATGCTAGCATTGGACTGGTATGTGCACAGTAAGAAGCCTCACAGCACCAGGTTAAAAGTCCAATAGGTTTATTTGGTATCCCAAGCTTCGGAGCACTGCTGTTTTCTGGTAATGATGAAGGAGCAGTGTTCCAAAAGCTCCTGATTCCAAATAAACCTCTTGGAATTTAACCTGGTATTGAGAGACTTCTTACTATAGGCATTCTGAACTTGGGTCATTAGCTTTTAATGAGTAATAATCAAGCCATCTTTGGTTGATTATCTGGAGCTTTTTAAGTTCATTCTGGGGTATGGGCATTCCAAGAAAGGCCAGAATTTATTGCCCAAACTAGAAGCCCTGAAAGTGGTTGTGGTGGTGGGCTGCCTGTCAAATGGCGGAGGTGCATGCACATACTGTTTAAATAGGTAGTGCCAGATCTTAGCTTGGATTATTCATACATTTCCCAACCCGTTGTGACCAGATATGTGTGGGGTAGTGTCAGAACAGAAAGGCATCATGAGGGAAAAATAAATAAAATAAAAGCACAGCACGTCAGTTATGATCTGTAAAGAGAAAAGCCAGGTTAATGATGCACTGGTTATGTAACTTTTCATTAAAGCTTAAGATGTGCAGCAACAAACATGAACAGAAAGAAATGAGGTCAATGAGGAGCATACTTCAAGGCTGGCACGCCTGTTGGCGATGCAGCAGCACAATAGAAAAGGCTGCAAAAATCAGAAGTTGAAATACAAAGAAAACACTGGCAGTACACCAAGTCACCTCTTGAAATATTCACTCTTCACAAAAATAACATGAATTTATAAGATGTCTTTAATACAGAACATTCCAAGATATTGCAACAGGTGCAGCGCTTGATACCAGATTGCATAAAATGATAATAGGGCTGTTAACCAAATGTTTGGTGAAAGGCATAGATGTCAAGGAAAAAAACAAGAATTGGAGAGGTTTAGGGCGGAAATTCCAAAGCTTAAGGTCTTGACAGCTGATTGCACAGGATGTGGGCATTTGTAGTACGGCCAATATTTATTGCTCATGTCAGGTTGCTCTGAGAAGGTGGTTATGTGCCACCCTCTTTAACCGTAGAAGATTTGACTCAACTGAGAAGCCAGCTAGGCTGATTCAGTCTGCAGTTAAGAGTCAACCATCTTGGGATGACACTAGAAATATGCATTTTATTACTGTTCAACTTTGTAACCTTTTGGGGAAACTCCAAATTGGAAAACTGGGAGCCCTGAAAGAAATCAACTTTAAAGGAGCAACTCTATTTATTCACAAAAGTTAAAAAGATATTTAAAATCTCTTTGTGTAACTTTTAAACTTTAATGCAAATTGCATTTGGAACTATTAATCATGAGGTTTTAATAGTTTACTGTTCAAATGTCTAGATTTCAGCAAAACAAACCATGTTTTGTAGTACGTTACTGATTTTCTAACAGTTGTTAAAATTTATTTATTGGTGTCACAAGTAGGCTTACATTAACACTGCAATGAAGTTACTGTGAAAATCTCCTAGTCGCCACATTCTGGCTCCTGTTCAAGTACAGTAAGGGAGAATTTAGCATTGTAAGTGCACCTAACCAGCACATCTTATGGACTGTGGGAGTAAACCAGAGCACCCAGACAAAAACCCACACAGACATGGGGAGAATGTGCAAACTCCACACAGACAGTGACTCAAGCCAGGAATCAAACCCAGGTCCCTGGCGCTGTGAGGTAGCAGTGCTAATCAATGTGCCACCATGCTGTCATTCATCTTTCCTTCTACTTACCATTTTTGATTAGTTTCAACATCATTAATGTAATAAAATATTAGTATGTTACAAAAACTTGGATTTATGCTTTCATATCCTATTTGCAGCCACCTTCAATAATGTGCAGCCAAAGTTATTGTAGTTGCACAAGGATTTTAAAACACCCAGTATCTGTGAAATACGAACGCAAGTTCGTAATCATAAAACAAGAGAACATTGGTTCACACTGGCAAAACAAAAAAACCCAAGATAGGGAAAATCTTCACACGAGACTGGACACATGCAATTAACTTCAGTTGAATAGTGGAGGCATGTATCGAAGACCATTTAAGACTCAGCTGTATAGCAGACTCTTTATCAATGGACGAACAAGGATGTGAAAAATGGCCTTCCTCATACACAGCCACCTTGTAGGCAGACTTCCAGCTATTATTCACAGAACTCAAAACAGTGTTAGATCACTGGGACTGAAAGTGATAGGAACAAGTATAGACTGAGGTGATCAAGCTTTCCACAGGTTACTATGGTTCCTTATGGTTTGAGGCACTGGGGTCTAGGGAATGTTTGTGATGTGCATTTCTTGCTGGGTTGAAGTTTAAAATAACTTGGATAAATTGATACATTGTTGTTCTGTTTGAACACTTTGGAGAGGAAATGGGGGATCAGCTGAGTATCTGTGCAGACTTTTCCTTTATGAACTGGGTGATAGTCTCTCAAACAGTAGGTTGTGTGGTCTGTGCAAAATAGCCCTTTTCTAATTTGTGCTTTCCAATCTCAGCAATGTACAGTTAATTTAAAACTTCTCTTTATGCAGATTGAGAAATGGAGTGAAATTCTGCAAGGTGCAGAAGTTGCCGGAGGTAAACTACTTCAATCATTTTAAATCCCCGTGTTCATTCTTAAAATCTGAGCAAATAATTCTTTGCACTTTCAATAATTCATTCTAGGGAATCCTGAACTGCTGTTTCAAACAACGGCTGATTTCCTTGCCTATTATGTAATTGCTGGGATATTTGTATTAAAGGGAATGTAATAGGCACTCATCTTCTGATCTACAGAGTTGAGATACCGTAGCACCCAGTAAGCTTGCAGACCAGAAATTCCACGGTTCAATCATTGGCCTCAGACAATTTTCCAGTTGGCTGGTGCAGTTAATTCTGCTAATTGGTTGTGATGGGAGCATTGTTCCATTGTGTCAGGAAGTTTCAAACTCCATACCAAGACTATAACATTTAAATGGTCTCAGCTTACATCAGCATGGGCAGCACGGTGGTACTATGGTTAGCACTGCTGCCTTACAGCACCAGAAACACGGGTTCAATTCTGGCCTCGGGTGACTGCATGGAGATGTATGTTTTCCCTGTGCCTACGTGGGTTTCCTCTGGATGCTCCAGTTTCCTCCCACAGTCCAAAGATGTGCAGTTAGGTTGATTGGCCATAATAAATTTCCTCTTAGTGTCAGAGGGATTAGCAGGATAAATATGTGGAGTTATGAGGATGAGGCATGGATGGACTTGTGGTCGATGCAAACTCAGTGGGCCACAAATGACCTCTGTCTGCCCTGTTGTGATTCTGTGATTCTACCTCACTGCTCCTGTTGTGGGATCTGGATTTGTATGTAATACCTGCTCTACTTGCCCATATAAATCACTTCAGTTTAAATTAATTAATTGCAAATGGAGCACTGAGTTATTATATTGTATGCCTTTTTGTTATAGATTTTGTGCATTCATTTGAAGAGGTTCAGACATGAGCTCATGTTTTCCACCAAAATCAACAGCCACGTGTCATTTCCTTTGGAAGGACTTGACCTTCAACCTTTCCTCGCGAAAGACAGCCCTTCTCAAGTCACAACTTATAATCTTTTATCAATTATCTGCCATCATGGTACTGCCAGTTGTAAGTATCGCAAATGTTGTTTTAACGTAATACCTTTGATTAGGTTGTAGTTTTGTTGTGGAGGTTATTACAATACCGATTTTGCTTTTAAAATTAAGGCAATGTATTTTACTTCAGATGGAATGCTAAACCGAGGTCCCATCTGCCTGTTCTAGTGATCCACTTGCGATGTTAAATCTTAACGTCTTTTATTATTCGAAGAGTTAAGTTGTCTGCCAAATAACTTTTCCCTTGGCAAGTTCTTAAATCGGGATTCATCAGTTTGATTTGATTTATTATTATCCTGTGTTTTTGGAAATGTATCTTTCTTGTGTGTTCTACAGACAAAATATACTATTCATAGACTACATGGGAGAAAGAAAGTATAGGGTGCAGAACGTAGTGTTACAGTTACAGCTAAGGTTGTAGAGAAAGATCAACTTAACCTAAGGTAGGTCAATTCAAAAGTCTGATGGCAGCACAAAGAAAGCTGTTCTTGTGTCGGTTGGTACGTGACCTCAGACTTATATATCTTTCTCCCCAAACGAAGAAGATGAAAGAGAAAATGACTGAGGTCTGCAGTGCATTTGATTATGCTGGCTGCTTTTCTGAGGCAGCAGAAAGTGTAGAGTCAATGGATGGGAGGCTGATTTGCATGATAGGCTATATTCACAACCCTTTGTCATTTCTTGCAGTCTTGGTTAGAGCAGGACTCATACTAAACTGTGATACGACCAGAAAGGATGCTTTCTATGGTGCATCTATAAAAATTGGTGAGAATTGTAGTGGACGTGCCAGATTCCCTTAGTCTTCTGAGAAAATAGAGGTGTTCATGGGCTTTCTTAACTATAGTGTCAGCATGGAAGGATCAGGGCAGATTGCTATTTACAGATTTTTTTACGCCTTAAAAAAAACAAAAGTTTTGTTTTTCAGGCATAAACTTCATGCTGTACTCAAAGTTTTATTCACTGTCCAAGTAATTAAAATTTGTTCTCATTATCCTTCAACCAATAATAATAGTACACATTATTAGGTCTTTATCTCACTACTGTTTGTTGGACCTTGCTGAGTATCAGTTCACTGTCTTGTTTCCTATTGTTCAACAGTAACTCTGTCAGAAGCACTAATTGATTTTAAACTATTTTAGAATGTCACATGGTCATGGTGATTTATAAAGCCAAGCTTTTATTCGGTTGTAGTTAGACGTGGTTTGTTGATGCATAGGAATTCCAGACATCATTTCGTTTATGGTGTCTGTACCACTCTCCATTTTAATTATCGTAGCCCATGTCCCAATAGCAAACTTGTGGTAAAGGATGATATAATCACATAATACCTCTTCGAACTTCTCCCTTGAACTCTTAATGATTCGGTTTTTAGATTTTGCCAGTCATTGGAGACAGTCCATCACCTGTAAGATTTCATCATTTTAAAAGCCTTGAATTATTTTGAATCTGTATTCATAATTTAATTACTACATATTTTCCTTAACTCTGATACAATAATGCATGCAGTGGCTGAATTGAGACTTAGTAGACATCATTTATAAATTCCATATCACTTCCTACCTTTTTATGTTTAGCATTCCTTTGTATAAATACCTGAGTCCCAATTGTTTTTGTTCAATCTTTTCCAAGCTATTTATTGTATCATGTATTGAAGAGAAATGGATTTGGGGTGCGAGTTTGGTGAGCACACTCCTTTCACCTAGAGGGTAACACTTGTTGAATGATTTGCCAGAGATGTTAGTTGAAGCTGATAGTGCCAAAGGATATTGGAGATGTTTAGAATGTGTGCTTGAAGAAGAGAAATTAATGGGTAGGATGCAAAGTCTAGGAGGTGGTCTTCATCTAAATTGCTCAGGTCAGGTGGGTTAGAACTCTGTGATCAACTACCTGAAAGAATCATTCCTTTGCCATTCGTGGGAAGAAGGGAGAGATTATAGAACATAGAACAATACAGCACAGAACAGGCCCTTCGGCCTTCGATGTTGTGCCGACCAAAATAAAAAGCAATGCCCCTCCTACTAAACCATTCCCTTCTCATCCATATACTTATCAACTAACCTCTTAAACGCCACCAAACTTGGCGCATCTACAACAGCTGCAGGCAGGGCATTCCACTCCCTAATCACTCTTTGAGTAAAGAACCTACCTCTGATATACGTCCTATAACTCATACCCCTTAATTTAAAGTTGTGTCCCCTCGTGCTAGCTTTTTCCATCCTAGGAAAAAGGCTATCACTGTCCACCCTATCCAAACCTCTAATTATCTTATATGTTTCAATAAGATCCCCCCTTAGCCGCCTCCTTTCTAACGAAAACAACCTCAAATCCTTCAACCTCTCTTCATAGGACCTGCCCTCCATACCAGGCAACATCCTGGTAAACCTCCTCTGTACCCTCTCCAATGCCTCCACATCTTTCTTATAATGTGGCGACCAGAACTGCACACAATACTCCAAGTGCGGCCGCACTAGAGTTTTGTACAGCTGCAACATGATGCTGCGGCTCCTAAATTCAATCCCCCTACCAATAAAAGCTAAGACTCCATATGCCTTCTTAACAACTTTATCCACTTGACTGCCTACTTTCAGGGATCTATTGACACATACACCAAGATCCTTCTGTTCCTCAACACTATTAAGAGCCCTACCATTAGCCCTATACTCTACACATTTATTGTTCCTGCCAAAGTGCATTACCTCACACTTTTCCACATTAAACTCCATTTGCCACCTCTCGGCCCAGCTCTGCAACTTGTCCAAGTCACTCTGTAAACTAAAACACCCCTCTTCACTATCTACCACACCACCAACTTTAGTATCATCTGCAAATTTACTGATCCATCCCTCAATACCCTCATCCAGATCATTTATAAAAATTACAAACAGCAGGGGCCCCAAAACAGACCCCTGAGGCACACCACTCGTCACCGAACTCCACGATGAAAATCTCCCATCAACCACCACCCTCTGTCTTCTATCTGCCAGCCAATTTCTAATCCAATTAGCTAAATCACCCTCTATTCCACACATCTGCATTTTCTGTAGAAGTCTTCCATGGGCCACCTTATCAAAAGCCTTACTAAAGTCCATATATACTACATCAACCGCCTTACCCCCATCCACCTCTCTGGTCACTTTCTCAAAAAAAAAGTGTTTGCACCATGCCATTTGTGAAGGAATGGTAGCTTTTTTAAAAATTAATTTTATGGCATGTGGGCTTTGCTGGCTATGACAGCATACATGGCCTATTCCGAAGTGCCCATAAGGTGGTGGTGAGCTGCCTTCTTGAACTGTTGCGATCCCTGTATAAAACGTTGTTGAAAGATCCTCAATGCAATAACAATTCTTTGTCACTGTAGGCCAGTGGCCCTGATTTATAATATAGCATCGTTCAACTCATCCAGGATACTTTTACAGATGTTTGTGTTTTTTATTAACTTCAGGTGGCCATTATACAGCCTATTGCCTAAATAATCTGAATAATCGATGGTTTGAATTTGATGACCAGACTGTTATGGAAGTGTCTGAATCCACTGTGCAGAATGCGGAAGCTTACGTCCTCTTTTACAGGTAAGACTGCTGGTTTTTGTTTTCCGTAAAAAGCTTTTAGAATTGTCATCCTGCATATTAAGAATAGATTTTCACTTATCCAGGCCCTACCAACCAGTGGTCCAGCCCTGCCAGTTTCATGACTTTCAGATTTAATCATCTGAATTTTAGGCACCCAAATCATAACCTCAAACATTCATAGAAGAATCATAGAATCCCTGCAGTGCAGAAGGAGACTATTTGGCCCATCAAGCCGACACGAACAGCAAGACTACCTAGGCTCTATCCCTACAACCCCACATATTTACCCTGCTAGTCCCCGTACAACAAGGGGCAATTTAGTGTGGCCAGTCAACCTAATGAGCGCATCGAGTAGAACATAGAACATAGAACAATACAGCACAGAACAGGCCCTTCGGCCTTCGATGTTGTGCCGACCAAAATAAAAAGCAATGCCCCTCCTAACTAAACCATTCCCTTCTCATCCATATACTTATCAACTAACCTCTTAAACGCCACCAAACTTGGCGCATCTACAACAGCTGCAGGCAGGGCATTCCACTCCCTAATCACTCTTTGAGTAAAGAACCTACCTCTGATATCCGTCCTATAACTCATACAAAGTTATAACTCATACAGAGTAGCCGGAGGAAACCCATGCTGACATGGAGAGAATGTGCAAACTCCACACAGACAGTCACTCAAGATTGGAATTGAATTTGTGTCCCTGACACTGTGAGGCAGCAGTGCTAACCACTCAATGCAGTCCTATTTAGCTGAGGAAACCTAGTGACCCTGTTTGTGATTTTTTGTGGTGTAAATAATGATTCTATAATGGCATTTGTACTTTGGTCCTTTGGTCAGAATGCTGCAAGATGTAATCCCAGTCTAGATACTTCAGCACAAAATCTGGGCCAGCACCATCATAATTGGAATTAAACAGAGACCATATCCATTCCCTCGAACGACCCTAGGGAGTTCTCCTGGTGTCCAGATCAACATTTATTTCTCTAGGTGAAAGCATTACAAAACACATTATCTGGCCATCATCATATTAGTATTTGTAGGGATTGCTGTGTTCAGTCCTGCCCTTAGCTGGCCATTCCGGCTCAGTTGTCCATATATCCAAAATAATTCATTGGTTGGACAGTTTTTATAGTGTTTGTGTTTTTCCTCCTTGCTCCATACCTCCTGTGCTGTTTGCACTGAAGGAGGCAGCAATGATTTGTTATCTGTTTTGATATTTGTGGTGTGGCCAAGATGGTGAAATCAAAACTACTGTGAAATTGTCATTGCCTCCCTGATGGTCAACCTTTTTCAAAATTAAAGTAAAACGAGTCTGAATGGCCCTTAAACAAAATGTGTGATGTACACTAATTCATAGTTTTGATTATTGTGTTGTGTGTTTCTCATCTCAATGTTTTTTAACTTGAACAAAATTGCTGATATAAAGTGTGGTGCGTACATCATTTGGCATGCAAATCTTGATTAACTACAAGCAAGATCTGACCGCCACTCGTGAAATTGAGGGGTGTGGACAGAGTGGTTAAGAAGCAGCTGTTCCCCTTAGTTGAAGGGTCAGTCACAAGGGGACACAAGTTCAAAGTGAGGGGCAGGAGGCTGGGGGAACGTAAGGAAAAGCGTTTTTTACTCAGGATTGTGATGAACTGGGAGGATGGTGGAGGCGGGTTGCCTCTCATCCTTCAGAAGATACCTGGATGGGCATTTGACATTAAAGGCTATGGGCCAAATGCTGGTAAATGAGATTATGTAGGAAGTCAGGTGTTTCACATGCGCCGGTGTTGACTCGAGCGGCCAAAGGCCTCTTCTGCACTGTCTGTGTATAGACAGTGGATGTGGCTGAGGTAGAACAGAGCTCTGCCAAACATAAATCTGCTTCCCTTTTCCACCCACCCTCTACATCCCAGAAACCAGCTGCTGCTTAAATGTTTCTAGCATTTCTGCTTTTACTATGCAACTTTGGTCTATTCTATTGATTGAGCTCTGCTTATGAAGTTCTCCTCCTTTTGGAGCTGTCTGCCCTTTTTAAGTTGAAGCTTGTCCTAATGTTGCTGCCTAATTTAAAGTGGGGCTCTGCATTTGGCTTGTCTATGTAAAAAAAATCACCCTGTAGCATATGTTAAAGCTTTACAATGCTTCTTTCCCTGCGAGAAACTTTGGCAGCGAGCTGACTTGGTTACACATATCACAGTGGGCTGCCAAACGCTACGTTAAAATAGGTTTATTGCACCTTTCTTATTCAAACACCAAATGTTTATGCAAGACTGGTTTGGAAATCGGGAGGCTATGAATTTGCTGCATAAAGGTCAGACAATTCAATTTGCAATTGGTCGCACTGCAGAAGCTAGGTAATTGTGAAATCAGCTTGCCTTGCAGCAACTCAAATTTTACAATGTAAATTCACTTGGAATCTGCCACGTAGCTCTGCAGCATAAACTGATCAAATTCATATGCAGCTGCTGTGAATTGGAATGCCTGGAGGCGGAATTCATCATTAACGTAATCTTCACAAATATAACCTGTTTATTTCCAACTTCAAAAGAATTTTTGGTTTGAAGTCAAACAACAGTTCGTGTATATTCTCAAGCTACTTATATAAGTGGTGCAGTGCAGTGACACTCTTCGTGCTGAATCCCATGAAAATGATGAATGCCATATTTAAATGTTATTTTAAAGCTCTGAGCACAATCGAGCTTACATACTGCAGTTTGTAATTTCTCATCAAAACCCCAAACACTTTCCTGATTTAACATCAATTGTTTAAAGTACAAAGCTAATTTAGAGTTGAGTATAACACTAGATGAAAAGCCTGTAGTGGGAGCCTTTTTTTGCCCCCGGTTCTGACTCCGTATATTTGTATCTGTTTGAGACTGCTCTTTCAGAAGATCCCAGTATCCATATTTTCACTTGCCAGGATACCTTTGAGTTTGCAGTGTATCCAGGGAACTATAAGAGCCACCTTCCATTTTTCTGCAGTTTCTGATTTTACCATGTACCTTCACACAATCTTCAGAAAACAATAGAATGATATTGCTGTAACAATTATGTTCTGATTTGGGCTTGGCGACTTAGTGACACAGTGGTTAACACTGCTGCTTCACAGCGTTAGGGACCTGGGTACAGTTCTTGGCTTGGGTCACTGTGTGGAGTCTGCAAATTCTTCTCTTGTCTGCGTGGAGGTGCTCCGGTTTCCTCCCACAGTCCGAAGATGTGCTTGTTAAGTGCACTGGCTATACTAAACTCTCCTTCAGTGTATCCAAACAGGCACCGGAGTATAGCGATTAGGGGATTTTCACTGTAACTTAATTGTAGCGTGAATGTAAGCTTATTTGTGACAAAACAGACAGGGGTCTGTTTTGGGGCCCCTGCTGTTTGTAATTTTTATAAATGATCTGGATGAGGGTATTGAAGGATGGATTAGTAAATTTGCAGATGACACTAAAGTCGGTGGAGTGGTAGATAGTGAAGAGGGGTGTTATAGTTTGCAGAGGGACTTGGACAAGTTGCAGATCTGGGCCGAGAGGTGGCAAATGGAGTTTAATGTGGAAAAGTGTGAGGTAATGCACTATGGAAGAAATAATAAATGTGTAGAGTATAGGGCTAATGGTAGGATTCTTAGTAGTCTTGATGAACAGAGGGATCTTTGTGTGTATGTGCATAGATCCCTGAAAGTAGGCAGTCAAGTCGATAAGGTTGTTAAGAAGGCATATGGAGTCTTAGCTTTTATTGGTAGGGGGATTGAATTTCGGAGCCGTAATGTTATGTTGCAACTGTACAAAACTCTAGTGCGGCCGCACTTGGAGTATTGTGTGCAGGTCTGGTCCCCACATTATAAGAAAGATGTGGAGGCATTGGAGAGGGTACAGAGGAGGTTTACCAGGATGTTGCCTGGTATGGAGGGCAGGTCTTATGAGGAGAGCTGAGGGATTTGAGGTTGTTTTCGTTAGAAAGGAGGAGGCTAAGAGGGGACCTGATCGAAAAATATAAGATGATTAGAGGTTTAGATAGGGTGGACAGTGATAGCCTTTTTCCTAGGATGGAAAAAGCTAGCACCAGGGGACACAGCTTTAAATTACGGGGTGGTAGTTATAGGACAGATATCAGAGGCAGGTTCTTTACCCAAAGGGTGGTTCGGGAGTGGAATGCCCTGCCTGCAGCGGTTGTAGATGTGCCAAGTTTGGTGGCGTTTAAGAGGTTAGTTGATAAGTATATGGAAGAGAAGGGAATGATTTAGTTTGGAGGGGCATTGCTTTTTATATTGGTCGGCGCAACATTGAAGGCCGAAGGGCCTGTTCTGTGCTGTTATGTTCTATGTAATAATAAATAAACTTCACTTTTACTTTTTCAATTGGAAAATTGTAGTAAATAAACTGTAAAAGAACACATTAATCATAGTTAAATTGAAAAAAGAACTTCTAATAAAAAAAAAATTTGAACAAATCACATGTGATGTTTGTGTTTGAATTGAAGTTTCCATCGTTGGGCACCAACTTAATAACAACAACTGATTTAATGGTAATTGTACCATAGGTGATTAAATACATTGCTGTATGTAGAAGAGTGCAGCACAAAAGAAATCATTCAGCCCATTAACTCTTGCCAAGATGGCTTGACAAACTTAAAGATTTAGTTTAGTTTTGTAAAAGACATGCTTAATTTCTGTAATGGCCATTTCTTGATCTCTTATTTCATGTAAAAGCAAAGTGAACACTTGGCAATGATATCATCTCCCAGCAGGATCAGTGCTATTTTTGTCGTAACTGAACATTAGAAGCTCAAGATCAACTTGGCTGTGGCACACTTGGTATGAAATATCACTCCTACAGTGTGGATTGGTTTCCTGATAAACTTTCAAGAATTATGTTCCATTTGAATCAAAGTCTAAAGATCCCATTATTTAAAGGGCTAGCTACTTTCCTCATCTCCTGGCCAACATTTCTTCCTCAATCAAAATCACCAAACAAGTGAATTTGGTCATCCTGTCCTTCGCAGGATCTTGAGTGTAGAATGGTTGCTGCATCAGTCAACCTTGCAGACTTTCGCCAGTTGTGTGAGAAATGATGTGAATTATTCATATATTCATTCTTTGCTATTGTGCTGTAATCATTACAAATGCTAAACGTCATTAGAACATATGGTATTAAAATGACAATCTCCTTTAAATATCTTTACTAGAAAGATCTTGCACTGCACTTTTCACAAGAACGTCCACAGCCAATGAAATACTTTGTGTTGCTGCTGTAATGTAGAAGACAGCAGCCAATTTGGACACAGCATGCTCCTTCAAGCAATAAGAAGATAATTGGCTAGATAATGCCTTTGTGGTACTGATGATGAATCCATGTTTTAATGTATTATTGTTATTATATATTATTTATTATTGGTATACAGTGAAAAGTATTGTTTTTTGCGCTAGACAGACAAAGCATACCGATCATAGAGAAGGAAAGATGAGGGTGCAGAATGTAGGGTAACAGTCATAGCTAAGGTGTAAAGAAAGATCAACTTAATATAAGGAAGGTCCATTCAAAAGTCTGATGGCAACAGAGAAGAAACTGTTCTCGAGTCAGTTGGTACAGGACCTCAAACTTTTGTATCTTTTCCCGACGGAAGAAGGCGGAAAAGAGCACGTCTGGATTGTGCTGGTCCTTAGTTATGCTGGCTGCTTTTCCAAGGCAGGGGAAAGTATAGACAGAGTCAATGAATGGGAGGCTGGTTTGTGTGATGGACTGGGCTTTGTTCTCTTTGTAGTTTCTTGCAGTCTTGATCAGAGCAGGAGTTACACCAAACTGTGATACGTCCGGAAAGGATGCTTTCTCTGATGCATCTGTAAAAGTTGGTTATGGCACTGGGAAAATGCCCCTGCTGAGCTTTGAATGTTGCCACAGGAACTTTTACATCCACATGGGACAGAAAGACGATCTCTAATGTCTTATTGGTGAGACAGAACTTTCAACAATGCAATACTGCACTGAAGTACTGATTTGCATGTTATTTTACATAATGCAACTCTTAATGTTTAGGAACTTTGACAATCTTTGACCTGGAAGCAGTGCAGTAAGGGAAATGTATAATTTATTTAAAATGACTGGAATCTCGTGTTTTAAAAATTTGAAAAGGACTTCCAAGAGTTTGCATCATTTGTAAAGAGATCAACTGTAATGCCCTTAGATAAGAAATACTGCTCGCTGTTACCTGGCAACCCTTGAACTTTAACCAGTAAGTTGAGAAAATAGCCATGTGCTAGGTAGATGCAAACGAGGGCATCAAGCAGAGGAGCTGGAAAGTGAAGATATAAGTGCACAGATGCAGGCATGAGAGAGCAGGTAGTGACAGAAAGAGGACCACAAAGTTCAAGAAAAATTAAATTGCTCTCAGGAAGAGACCAATTATTCTATTTGGCTGAAAAGGAGCCAGAAGATCTTGGAGATATTGTGGGAGCTGGCTAATAAGTCCAAAACCTGTGTGAATAGCTCAGAGATGCCAAAGAACTGGGTGTTTTCCCAGAAGTAGCCAAAATGTATGCTGGGGTGTTATTGGTTGGGCAGTTGAAAAGAAGCTCTAGAGAGCAACGTCATCAGAATTGTCATGATCCGAGAAGGGGGGGAGGGAGTGAAGAGGGAGCGTCGTCAAAATGTGCCTTGCTGATGATGATCAGACCTGTGAAACTCAAAGTGAAAGCAGTTGTCACAGAAGACACCTGACATTTCCTAGCAGGAATAAAGAACAGCATAAAAGCAAATTCTGCGGATGCTGGAATCTGAAGCCAAAAGGGAAAATGCTGGAAAATCTTAGCACTTCTGGTAAGGAGAGAAAAGAGCTGATGTTTTGCATTCAGATGAAGCTTTGACAGAGGGTCAGTAAATGCAACAAGCTATTGATTATTTTACAAAATATTCCTATCCATAGAAATGCAGCCTGTAGGAAAGTTGATCACTTTGTTCGCTAAGCAGAATGACTTTAGTTGCTCTGATGAAGATCTTATTAATCCAAGCCTGCAATTTAATTCTCCATTTTGTCCAGTTAAAACGTCATTAGGATTTGAGCCTTGTTCCAATGTTAGGAGGGGGTGTTGGAGGGTGGGGTTGAGTCAAGAGGATGCAAGAAGAAGAGCATTTCTTTTAAATGGTGATTTATTGTTTAAAGTACACTCCCTGAAAGGTGGATGGAAGTGATGGTAACTTACAGAAGAATAAGCTAAGGTAGAAATATCTGCTGGGTATGTTAGTGAAAGAGCAGTGGCATGTGACTAATTGAATAGCTTCTTCCAGAGAGCTGATGCAGGCACAGTGAGCCATTTGACTTTCTGTGCTGTAAGATGCCAAGACTTTTGTTTCAAGAGTGAGTTGTGTCCACTGAAAAAGCATGATGCAAAGATGACACTGATAGTGGGTATCTCATAGTATCCCTACAGTGCAGAAGGAGGCCATTTGTCCCATTAAGTCTGGACTGACAGCAGTCCCACCCAAGTCCTATCCTCATTATCCCACACAACTACCCTGTTAATCTTCCTACCACTAAAAAGCAGCTTATCATGGTCAATCAACATAACCGACACATCTTTGAAGTGTGTGAGGAGATCAGCATACCCAAAGGAAACCCACGTTGACGTGGGGAGAATCCAGTCAAGAAAGGGATGAACACAGACAATGATCCAAAATTGGAATTGAAGCTTGGTCCCTGGCACAGTGAGGCAGCACTGTTAGCCACTGTGCTGTCTTACTGTGGAACAATTTGAAATGCTTTTGTTTTGCAAATGTTCTGGTGCAGAAACCAACAGTTTTGGCAATAACACTACAGGGAGAAGAATAAAGCAATTTTACAGCGGGGTCAACAAGAAATCAGCTGCTGCATACTTTCATTGTCTTGTCATTTTTATTTGGCAGGAAAAGCAGTGAGGAGATGCAGAAGGAAAGACAGAGAGTAAATCATCTACTCAATATGATGGAACCTAGTCTACTTCAATTCTACATTTCTCGCCAGTGGCTGAACAAATTCAAGACCTTTGCAGAGCCAGGCCCCATTAGTAATAATGAGTTCCTTTGTATTCACGGAGGTAAGGTGGTACTTGAAGTGCGTTGTAACCATGCCGACTGTTAGCAACTGGTGGGTTGATGTGGAAGGGGCGGTTAATATGTCTGAGGTTTGATTCCTATTTCATATGGCGCTAGCTGATCTCATCTGAGGGGACAGTCAGAGAGTCTGTTGAAATTAATCTCTGCATTCCAGGATAAAGTAAAGTGAAAATCCATTCCTAATCCCTATCCAGTAACCCTTTTAAAGAAGATGCAAATGCCAGATAACATTAGGTTTATTGGTGCTAGGTACCAGAGGGAGGTCACTGCCTGTGGAACTTTACCCCAGCAAAGAGAAGATGAGGGAAGGAAAGTCACCATTAAAAAAACTCTTATGAGAAACATTGCATTTTTTTTTGTTAAAGAATCATAGAAGCAAGACATTGGGAGGCAATGAATAACTCTATTCACTGAAACCTGTCTGTTACAGGTGTCCCTCCTCAGAAGGCCAGTTATATAGATGATCTTGTAGTGATGTTGCCTCAGAACGTATGGGATTATCTGTATAGTAGGTGAGTAACGTCCTCCTCCTCCTCCTCCTCTCCCCCTGGAAAGTGACTATTTAGGGTTAATCTTTTCCTGAATAACAGCTCATGTTCAGTCATGCCGTTATAGATTGGCAAGGCTGTTTGTTTTCACAGTAAACATGTCGTTGTGAAAGGAAAACCTCCCATAGATGGAATCATGACATTCGATCCCTGAAAGAGTTATGTAAGATCATTCTGTAAACACACTGAAAATCACAGAAGCGCTGAAGTGGAACTTGATACACCAATCAGTGGTCCGTTTACAAATTAAGTGAGAGGCATTGATTTTTTTATTTTTGTCAATAAACGCCTGGAATTCTGTTTTTAAAGATTCCTTTTTTTAAGATGTAAAATGCTGAGGCTTTGTGTGCCTTCTTTGGTGTACTTGCTGCATGATGAGTCTGTCATTTTACTTCAGTTGGCATTTTCTTGCTGTCGGTATGGACAGAACATTTTGAGAGTTCTCTTTAAATTGGCTCAACATTTTGTTTATAACTACAGCCGGCTCTGTTAAAGATCATGGCTTTTGTTTAAGAAGCAATTGAATGTTTTGTATTCTGGTGGGAGATGATAGCTCTGAACAGTTACTAATTTAGTTTGATTACTTTTTAGTTAATCTAGCTGTCTCTCTGCTAATCTCTGAAACTCTTTGAACACTTTCCATCACTGACTCAGTGTTGGGTTTTAAATCTGCGATATAGCACACTGGCACACTTTATCAACCAGCATCATTAAAACAGACCAGCCGTCTTTGTACCTTCTATCTTATTTATACCTTTGCTATTGTGGGATCTTCCTGTGCATAAGTTAACTGCCACACTTCCTTTGATTGCAATTGTGAATGCATTTTGACTATACAATGCTTTGGAGTGTCCTGAGGTCAGAAAGAGTTCTATATAAATGCATGCTGTTCCATTTTTCTTGACTGGCATGCAGCAGTGTTAAGTTTTACAGAAACTAGAATATTCTGTTCTGCTCCCCTGCCAGGTATGGAGGGGGACCAGCTGTCAATCATCTCTACACCTGCCAAATCTGTCAGATTGAGATTGAAAAGGTTGAAAAGAGAAGGAAGATGGAACTGGAAATGTTCATACGGGTAAGCAAACAAATGTCTTGTTAAAAATCTAAAGATTTTGTTTTGCACTTCAACCTAGACTTGAAATGTTTTGCCAAAATTGAAACCTGAGGAATTTACAAGGGTGTGGATTTAGGGAATTTATACTTTAATGCATTATTTGGTTGCACTAAAAACTCACATCTTCCATTCAAATTAAACAAACTTGGGAGCAAAGTCGTGATCTCATTTTGAAGTTTCTGATGGTGAATTTGATCATTTGGAACTCTTCAGAATGGCGAATTAAAAGAATTGATAATGTAAAGTATATTAAGCAGTTCATTGGGACTAAGAGCTGAAGTTTTTCTGTCAGGGGAAATATTACCAGCTTTTTGTAAGAAAAAAGGTAGCATTGACACATTAGACATCTGCCACTGACATTATCCATAAACATACAGATGTATGCTAGCCACATGCTGGTCAGAATAGAAATAAGAGGATATATTGGATAAATACACAGCTGAAGTGATGGTGTCAGGGAGAGGGTTTCAGATTCCTGGGCTTTGAGACAGGTTCTGGCAGAGGTACAAATTGGACGGGTTACACCTCGGCAGGACAGGAACTGATGCCCTAGGGGGGAGTGTTTGCTAGAGCAGTTGGGGAGGTTTAAAATAAGATGCCAGGGAGATGGGAATCTATTTTAAGGAATCCAAGAAGGAGGGAGCAAGGACAAGATGTGAGGCGAAAGTTCCAACTACATCAAAAATCAGGAAAAATGTTTAAAAAAAGTGAACTCAGGGGATGTTATTAATGGAATAATGTTAGAATTCAAAAAGAAGGTACAAAAACTAGCATAAAGGCACTTTATCTGAACGCTTGTAGCATTCAAAACAAGGTAAATGAATTGACAGCACAAATCGTTACGAATGAGTGTGATTTGGTGGCCATTACAGAGACATGGTTGCAGGATGGTCGTGACTGGGAGTTGAATATCCAGAGGTATCAAACTGTTCGGAGGGACCGACAGGAAAGTATGGAGGTGGTGTAGCTCTGACATTTACAGATGATATTAGGGCAGTCGTGAGAGAAGATGTAGATTCTGTGGGGAAAAAAAGGTTGAATCATTTGAGTGTAAGTTAGAAATAGTAAGGAGAAAAAGTCATTGATAGGTGTAGTCTGTAGACCACCAAATAATGACATCATTTTGGAGTGAGAAATAAACAAAGAAATAACTGATACATGTAAACGTGGTACAGTAATTATCATGGAGGATTTTATTAATTGGTCAAACCAAGTTAGTCAAGCAGTATCTGCAATAGCTTCCTTGAGTAATATGTAATGGAACCAACAAGGCAGCAAGCTACCCTAGAACTGGTCCTCTGTAATGACACGGGAATAATTAATGATTTTCCAGTTAGGGATCCTTTTGGAAGATTTGATCACAGTATGGTCGAGTTTAAAATACAGATGGAGAGTGAGAAGGTAAAATCCAATACCAGTGTCTTGTGCTTAAACAAAGGAGACTATAAAGGGATAAGGGAGAAATTGGTTAAGGTAAACTGGAAGCAAAAGCTTTATGGTGGGACGATTAAGGGGCAATGAAGGACTTTCAAAGCGACCTTTAATAATCTCAGCAAAATTATATACCAGTGATAAGGAAGGCCTGTAGAAAAAGAGATAATCAGCCATGGATATGTAAGGAAATAAAGGAAGGTATCAAATTGAAAGAAAATGCATACAAAGTGGCAAAGATCAGTGGGAAACTAGAGGATTGGGAAATCTTTAAAAGTCAACAGAAAGCCACGACAAAAGCAATAAAGATAAGATGGATTATGAAAGTAAACTAGCTCAGAATATAAAAACATATAGCAAAAGTTTCTACAAATATATAAAATGAAAAAGAGTAGCGAAAGTAGACATTGATCCTTTAGAGGACGAGAACAGGGATGAAATAACTGGAAATGAGAAAATGGCTGAGGCATTGAACAGATATTTTGTGTTGGTCTTCACAGTGGAAGACACAAATAACGTGCCAAAAATTGATGACAGTAAGGCTATAGCAGACGAGAACTTAAAAACTATCATTATCACAAAAGAGGTAGTGTTGGGCAAGCTAATAGGACTAAAGGTAGACAAGTCTTCTGGTCTTGATGGAATGCATCCCAGGGTACTAAAAGAGATGAATGGAGAAATAGCAGATGCACTAGTGGTAATTACCAAAATTTGCTGAACTCTAGGGTGGTTCCCGTAGAATGGAAAACAGCAAATGTGATGCCATTGTTGGAAAAATGAGGTAGACAAAAGGCAGTTAACTATAGGCCTATTAGCTTAACTTCTGTAGTAGGGAAAATGCTTGAATCTATCATCAAGGAAGAAATAGCGAGACATATGGATATAAATTGTCCCATTGGTAAGAAGCAGCATGGATTCATGAAAGGCAGGTCATATTTGACGAATTTGTTGGAATTCTTCGAGAACATTACATATACAGTGGACAGTGGGGAACCAGTGGGTGTGGTGTATCTGGATTTCCAGAAGGCATTTGACTAGGTGCCACACCAAAGACTGCTGCATAAGATAAAGATGCACAGTGTTACGGGTAATGTATTAACATGGATAGAGGATTGGTTAACTAACAAAGCAAAGAGTGGAGGTAAATGGGTATTTTTCTGATTGGCGATCAGTAATTAGTGGTGTGCCTCAAGAATCAGTGTTGGGACCGCAATTGTTTATGATTTACAAAGATGATTTGGAGTTGGGGACCAAATGTACTGTGTCAAACTTTGCAGATGACACTAAGATGGGTGGAAGAGCAAAGAGTGCAGAGGATGCTGAAAGTCTGCAAAGGAATATAGATAATCTAACTGGGCAAGGGTCTAGCAGATGGAGTACGATGTTGGTAAATGTGAGGGCATCCATTTTGGTAGGAATAAGTGGACTATTGTTTAAATGGAAAAAACTTGCAGCATGCTGTTGTGCAGAGGGACCTGGGTGTCGATGTGCAGAAATCTCAAGGAGTTGGTTTGCAGATGCAGCAGGTAATTAAGAAGGCAAATGGAATTTTGTTCTTTATTGCTAGAGAACTGGAGTTTAAAAACAGCGAGATTATGTTGAAGCTACATCTGGAGTACTGTGTATAGTTTTGGTCTCCTTACCTGAGAGAGGATATACTGGCACTGGAGGGGGTGCAAAGGAGATTCACTAGATTGATTCTGGAGTTGAGAAGGTTGGCTTATGAGGAGAGACTGAGTAGATTGGGGCTATACTCATCGGAATTCAGAAGAATGAGGAGAGATCTTATTGAAACATATAAGATTGTGAAGGGAATAGGTAAAATAAAAGCAGGGAGGTTTCCGCTGGCAGGTGAAACTAGAACTAGGGAGCATGCCTCAAAATAAGGGAAAGCCAATTTCGGACTCAGTTGCGGAGGACCTTCTTCACCCAAATGGTTGTGAATCTGTGGAATTCCCTGCTCAGTGAAGCAGTTAAGGCTACCTCATTGAATGTTTTTAAGGCAAGGATAGATAAATTTTTGAACAGTAAATTAATGAAGGGTTTTGGTGAGTTAGTGGAGCTGAGTCCACCAAAAGATCAGCCATGATCTTATTGAATGGTGGACCAGGCTTGAGGGGCCAGATGGCCTACTCTTCCTAGTTCTTAATATGATCTAGGATCAGGGGTAGGTCACCCATCCCCTTGAACCTGCTCCACCGTTCAATAAGACCTAAGACGTTCCTACTTATTCCCGATAACCTTTCAGCCCTTTATTTATCAAGATTCTATCTATCTCTGTCTTAAAAATATTCAAAAATTCCACTTCCACTGCTTTTCTGAAGAAAAGTTCCAAAAACTCAACACCGAGGGACATAAAATCTTCCTCTTAACTTTAAATGAGCGTTCCTACATTTTTAAACAGTGACCCAGTAATTCTGGGTAGTCGCACAAGAGGAAATATCCTCTTCGCATCCACTCTGTCAATTACCCTCCAAATCTTAGAGTTTCAATCGCATCACCTCTTACTCTTAACTCCAGTGGATACAACCCTAACCTGGCCAATCTTTCTATGTAAGACGTACTGCCTATTTCTGCTATTAGTCTAGTAAAATTTCTCTGAACTGACTCCGATGCATTTACATCTCTCCTTAAGTAAGGAGATCAATACTGCATACAGTATTCCAGATCTGGCATCACCAATATCCCGTATAACTGAAGAATAACTTCCTTGCTTTTGTATTCGGTTTCCCTCAACAAGTGATAACATTATATTCTTATTGTGATTCATACTAGGAGAGACAAACCTGTCTGAATCCAAGCTCCGCAATCTGTCATCATTTAGATAGTGTGCTTTTTATTCTTGTTGGCAAAATGGATAACTTCACATTTTCCCACATTATTTTCTATTTGCCAGATCTTTGCCCACTCTCTTAACCCCTCTGTCACTCACTTAAACTCCTTATATCCTCTTCACAATCTCCTCTATCTTTGTGTTGTCAACAAATTTGTGTCATCATCAAATTTAGCGACTATTCCTTCATCAGTCGTTTATATAAATCATAAATTGTTGAGACTGCACTGATCTCTATAGCACACTGTTCATTACATTCTGTCAACCAAAAAAAGATCCATTTATGTCTACTCTATTTTCTGTTGGCCTTACATGCCAGTATATTACACCCTATACCATTAGTTTTTATTTTCCACAATATCCTTTGATGTAGCACTTTTTGTGATGCCTACAGTATATCTACTGTTTCCTTTTTATCCACAGCACATGGTTTCTTTCGAAAGCGTCAATAAATTGCTTAAACCTTTCACAAAACCTTGCTGACTTTACCTGATTTCCTAAGTGCGCTGTTATATCCATCCTTAGTAATAGTTGTAGCATTTTCCTTATGTTAAGCTAACTAGCCTATATTTTCCTGCTATTTTCAAATCTAATTGAACCTTCCCCAAATCCAGTGAATTTTGAAAAATTAAAACAAAATTTCACCAACCCATTCTTTCAAGACCGTATAGTAAAGACCATCAGGATCCAGGGATTTGTCAGTCTGCAGCTCCAATAATTTGCTCAAAACCACTTCTCTGTTGACTATTGTTTTCCAGAGTTCCTCCTTCCCTTCCTTTTCCTGATTTACAGCTATTTCTGGGATGTTACTTGTATCCTTTATATTAAGACTGATACTGAATATTTATTAAATTCATCTGCCCTCCTTATTTTACATAACACCAATGCTCACCATCAGTCTTTATATTTCCAGCTAGTTTTTTTTTGTACTCTAATTTTTCCCTCAATAATCTTTTTGCCATTCTTTGCATTCTGTCTAGTCTTTTGATCTGGCACCACCTTTGTGCAATTCTATGCATTTTCTTTAAATTTTATACTGTCCTTAATATTTTAGTTAACTATAGATAATACATCCTCCCTGAAAATTTTCTTTCACATTGGAATGTATCTATTCTGTGTACTCTGCAATATCCCTTTAAATATCTAGATCCATATCTCTATTAACCTATCCCCTAGCCTCATTTGCCAGCTTACTTTGGCTAGCTCTGCTTTCATGCCCTCATAATTGGCCTCCTTTAAGTTTGGAATACTAGTCTTGGAGCCACTCTTCTCTCCCTCAGTGTAAAATTTAATCATATTATGATCGTTGTTATCAAGAGGTGCTTTCACAATGATATTATCCCATTTCACAATACCAGTTATAGTATATCTTGCTCCAAAAAGTGCTGTTCCAGAAAACTATCCCTAAAACATTATATGAACTCCTCATCTAGGCTACCACTGCTCTTCGATTTCTCCAGTCTGTCTGTAGATTAAAATTCTCCACGATTACAGCTGTATCTTTCTGATAAGCTGCCATTATCACTTCCTTTATACTCTGTCCTACCGTGTAGTTACAATTGCATCACTCCCACAAGAAACTGTATAGTTTCTCATCTCAACCCAAACCACTTCTACGTTTTGGTTTCCAGAACCTTGGTCGTATCTCTCTCCAGTGCATTAATACCATTGTTAATTACCTGGGCCATACCTCCACCTTTTTCCTAACTTTATGTCCATCCAAAATGTCTCAGATCTCAATATTTCCAAGCCTGAGTGTATGAAATACAAATACATCAAGATTTATCAATATATTCTAAAAACATAAAATCAAATAAATACAAACTGGAAATGCTAGAATTATTAGTGTCATAAGTGGCATTAACATTGCAGTGAAGTTACTGTGAAAATCTCCTAGTCACCATATCCTGGTGTCTGTTCGGGTACACTGAGGAAGAATTTAGCATGACCAATACACCTAACCAGCACGTCTTTTGGAATGTGGAAGGAAACCAGAGCCCCCAGAGGAAGCCCATGGAGACATGGGGAGAACATGCAGACTGCGCACAGACAGTGACCCATGCCGGGAATTGTAACCCGGGTCCCTTGATGCTGTGAGGCAGCAGTGCTAACCATTGTGCAACCATGTGCCCATTCGATGTATGGTGTTCACGCGGACTCTGTTGACTCTGTGAAAGCTATCCTGTTTGTCCACACCCTCTGCTCTTTCCATAGCCTTGCAAGACTTTCCACTGCTGCTTTTTCCAATCAGCTTAAATTTATAACCTTCCCGTCATGGAAAACATTTATTATTAAACCCATGCATAATTTTAAACGCCTTTTCCCTTTAATGTCTTTGTTCTGAGGGCAACACATTTAGCTTGTCTCGTATCTCCATGTAACTGTGACTTTCACAGTTATTTGGATTGCACATCTTGTATACGAATCAGCTAAAACAATACATTGGATTTATTATCAGAACCAAATTTACACAGGCAAAATCTGCAAACAGATATCAGTAAGCTAGAACTAAAACTGCTGTATTGCAATTGAGACAACTGCAGCAGATGGTCTAAAGAGTCAACCACCAAAGATAATCAGAAAGCCCTATGCTGTGATATATCTCGACTTCCTCAAAAAAATTAAATTATCTTTCTTCTTTCATGAGATGTAAGCTTCACTGGCCAGACCATCATTTGTTGTTCTTCTCTAATTCCCTTGAGAAGTGGTGGTGAGCAGTCTCCTTGAGTTGTCGTCCATCTAGTTGAGGTACACCTGATGCTAAGAAGGCAAGAATCAGGATTTTGACCCTCAATCCATTGGGCCAGTGGGCTGAGTTTATAAATGCAAGATGATACATTTTGATAGATCAAACCAGGGCAGGATTAATTAATGGTGGGGCATTGGGGAGAGTTATAGAACAAAAAGATCTAGGGATGCATGTCCATAGCTCCTCGAAAGTGGAGTCACAGGTAAACAGAGTGGTAAAGAAGACGTTGGCATGTTTGATTTCATTGGTCCAGAACATTGCATACGGGAGTTGGGATGTCTTGTTGAAGTGATACAAGATATTGGTACGGCCATGCTTGGAATACTGTGTACAGTTCCGGTCATCTGATTACAAAAAGGATATTATTAAAACAGAAAGAATGCAGAAAAGATTTGTTAGGATGCTAACAAAACTTGATGGTTTGAGTTATAAGGAGAGGCTAGATCGGCAGGGATTTAGAAGAATGAGAGTTAATCTCACTGAAACACAAAAATCTTAAAAGGACTCAACAGGGATAGATGCAGGAAGGATGCTTGGTGGTGACGGTGGTATCTAGAACCAGGGGCCACAGTCGCAGAATAAGAGACAGGCAATTTAGGACACTCATGAAGAATTTCTTTACTCAGAAGGCAGTGAATCGTTGAAATTCCCTACGTGCAAGGACTATGAAGGCTCCATCATATTAGACAAGACAGATTTCTAGGTCCTAAAGATATCAAGTGATATTGGAATAGTGCATGAAAATGGTATAGAGATAAACGATCATTCATGACCTAATTGAATGTGGAGCAGACCTGATGGGCCAAATGGCCTACTCTTTGTATTCCCTATGTCCGTATGAATGGGTAATTAAAAAGATTGATAATCGTGGTGTGACGAGTGTTTCCCCAACCTTGAAACTGATATGGTTTTTAATTTATATGAACACCCTTGAATTCAGTAATTTAGTCCAAGTTGGTGGTATGTAGACAGTATCAAATAATGCTGACTGGCCTGTGCATCTCAAGCACTTAACTTTTATTTCAAATTTCTGACTGCTGCAATTTTCTTTCTCATCTTACTTGGAGATTCACAACCTTTTGTGCTGTGTCTGAAATTAATTGATTTCTGTTTTATTCGGTTTCAATTGCCTTGTGTACTTCAGCATGCGTGACTCATGGTTCATTATTAAACTCAGCAAATCAAATTAAGCACCTTAATTTCAATAAAGTTGGCCTATCCTATCACTCACTCGCACTGAGAGCAGTAAAAGATAAAAATATTCAACCACTTTTTAAAAAAGAATTTCCCCTTTGTGAATTAGCTATTAATAGCATGTCTGCTGTCAACTGTAACACAGTATTTTCATCCATTCCTTAAAGATTAAGCACGGAATCAACTGAAAGCTTGTGCAGTAATAAGGGAAAGTACAACTGCAAATATGAACTCATTCAGTTCATTAAGGTATGGTGGCACAGTGGTTCGCATTGTTGTCTCACAGCGCAAGTGATCTGGGTTACATTCCTGGCTTCGGTCATTGTCTGTGGAGTTGCACATTCTCTCCATGTCTGCATGAGTTTCATCCAGGTGCTCCGGTTTTCTCCCACAGTCTGAAAGACGTGCTGGTTAGATGCACTGGCTGTGGTAAATTCTCTCTCGGTGTAACCGAACAAGCCCCAGACTGTGGCAACTAGGGAATTTTCACAGTAACTTCATTGCAGTATTAATGTAAGCCCACTTGCAACACTAAAAAATTTCCAGCTCCTAACAGTGGTGGAATGCAGAACTGCGCCACTGTAAACAAGCCACTCGAGTTGCACTGAATACAAATACTGCATGAAATGGGAACTGCTGCATAGGTGTAGGGCAAGCACCATCTCTGTTAGATCCAACATTGAAACTTTGGTTAGTAGAGCATTCCAGTTGGCACAATGCTGGATAATGCACAGTTTACTGTGGTCAGATTTCATGCTGTTTGTGGGACTTTGCTGTAGACAAAATGACCGCTGCATTTCCTACATTACAACATTTTAAAAATACTTAATTGGTTGTAAATCACTTTGGCACCTCCCCAGGTCATGAAAGATAGTGCTATAAATGCAAGTATCTTTAAAAGCAATAATATTCAGCTTCTACATCCGATGTTGTCGCATTGATTATTTTTGGCAAATTTATTTAGTCTGACAAATAAAATAATTGGTTTCTTTTTAATACAGTTAAACAAAGCTTTCCAGGAAGAAGAATCACCTTCTGTTATCTACTGTATTAGCATGCAGTGGTTTAGAGAATGGGAAGGATTTGTCAAGGGCAAGGAACATGGTATGTAAACCACAAATGTCACAAACATGTAAAATGGGTTCATGTCTTGGTTATTTCAAAGGTTTTATGGTTTGAAATTTGGAGATGTTTCTTTACTGTTGCTTGCTTTCCAAGTGGTTGAATGTTTGGGGTAATTGGACATGAGTACATGGGGCTGGAACTTCTGAGTCCTGGCCCCACTACTCTTTATTACTAAGCTTAACGAGGAGCTGCAGATTTCGCACTTGACCTTCTGACTCAGGCTGGGAGAGACAAGTGCGGTATGGGAGATACCAAGCTATTTAATCCAGTGTGACTAAACTGGAGGGAATGGAAGCTATGTCCCAGGTTCAGCACTAGCTGCCAATGGTAGGGTTGGGGGAATGTGGAATAGGAATTAGAGGAGGAGTTGGGTGGGCAGGGTAATCAGTTCAATAGGGTAAGGTTGAGTTTAGTGATGAAAGGTGGGGGGCGGTGGTTGGGTTGGTGGTAGCATGCATCGGGGGGGGTTCAGCAGTTCAGTCATGGATAGGACAGGATGAGTTATGGGGATCAGATGATTGGTCAGGTTGGGAGAATAATCAGCAGGGTGTAGTTGCTGATAGCGGGTTGGGGGGATTGAGATAGTTGGGACATCAGTACTGTATCAGTTATCCATGAGTTAGAAGTGGTTTTAATTCTTCTAACTTTTCCTAGCAGGAAACCAGAACGTATCTTATCTTGCTGATGTTTTAGGTGTGTTCATTGAATTGAATGTTTGTCCTTCCCTCAAAGCTAAGCCTGCTATTTGGCTCAGATTTTACACTTGCGCATGTGGTGTGTGCCTGATAGGGTTGTCATGTATTGAAAATGTGGTCCAAATTAAGTTTTACCAAGTATTCACAGTACAATTGATTATTTGGACAAACAGTTCTACATTAGTATTTTATATGCACACAAGCCTCCTCCTATCTCCCTCCATTTAATTCCATCATCATAGCCTTCTGCTCCTTTTTTCATTGTGTTTCTATAGCTTCCCTTAAATGCATCTCTGCTATTTGCCTTAACAATTCCTTATTGGAGTGAATTCCATAATCTCAGCACTGAGTGAAGAGGTTTCTCTTGTTGGATTTATTAATGGCTATCTTTCATTTATAGTGTCTAGTTCTGCTCTCACCTACAAATGGAAATATTGTCTCTCTATCTACTCCAACCTCTTTTGTAATCTTAAAAGTTCTTTTATCAGGTTGCCCATTGGTCTTGAATTCTCTAGAGGAAAGCACATCACCCTATTCTTTAACTTTACTTTAACTTTACTAATGTTGATTGGAATAGCTATAGCTCTAGCTCGTTAGAGGGGTCAGTTTTCGTACAAAGTGTGCAGGAAGGTTTTTTGACTCAGTATGTAGATAGGCCAACTAGAGGTGAGGCTACATTGGATTGGTGCTGGGCAATGAGCCAGACCAGGTGTTAGGCTTGGAAGTTGGTGAACATTTTGGTGATAGTGACCACAATTCGGTTACGTTCACCTAGTGATGGATAGGGATAGGCATGAAGCTGGGGGCAGTAGTTATAGCTGGGGCAAGGGTAATTATGAGGCCATCAGGAGAGAATTAGGGTGCATAGATTGGACTAGGAAACTACAGGGACTGGGAACATCTGGAATGTGGAGCTTATTCAAGGAGCAGATGCTGCGAGTCCTTGAAAGTATGTCCCTGTCAGGCAAGGGGGAAATGGTCGAGTAGGAGAACCTTGGTGTACGAAAAAAGTTGATTTGCTGGTTAAAAGGAAAAAGGAGGCTTATATCAGGATGAGGCTTGAAGGCTCGGTTAGTGCAATGGATAGCTATAGATTAGCCAGGAGGGAGCTAAAGAGTGAATGGAGGAGAGCTAAGAGGGGACACGAGAAGACTTTGGCTGATAGGATTAAGGAGAATCCTAAAGCTTTCTTTAGATATGTTAAGAATAGAAGATTGGTTAGGACAAGATTAGGGCCAGTCATAGACAGCAGTGGGAAGTTGTGCGGGGAGCCTGAAGAGATTGGAGAGGTACTGAATAAATATTTCTCTTCGGTATTCACGCAGGGTGATGTAAATGTAGTTATGGAGAACACTGAGGTACAGGGTAGCAAACTGGAAAGTATTGAAGTAGATAGGGAGGATGTGCTAGATGTTCTTGAGGGTTTGAAGTTGGATAAGTCCCCTGGGCCGGACGGGATTTACCCTAGGATTCTCTGGGAGGCAAGAGCGGAGATTGCAGAGCCTCTGGCTCTGATCTTCAGGTCCTCGTTGGTTACGGGTGTGGTTCCGGAGGACTGGAGGATAGCGAATGTGGTCCCATTGTTTAAGAAGGGGAAGAGAGACCTTCCGGGGAATTATAGGCCAGTGAGTCTTACTTCTGTTGTGGGCAAGGTATTGGAGAGAATGATTAGGGATAGGATTTATAGTTATTTAGAGAGAAATGAATTGATTGGAGATAGTCAGCATGGTTTTGTGAAGGGTAGGTCGTGCCTTACTAACCTCATTGAGTTTTTTGAAAAATTGACCAAAGAGGTGGATGGGGGTAAGGCGGTTGATGTGGTATATATGGACTTTAGTAAGGCGTTTGATAAGGTGGCCCATGGAAGACTTCTGCAGAAAATGCAGATGTATGGGATAGAGGTTGATTTAGCTAATTGGATTAGGAATTGGCTAGCAGATAGAAGACAGAGGGTGGTGGTTGATGGGAGATATTCATCGTGGAGTTCGGTGACAAGTGGTGTACCTCAGGGTCTGTTTTGGGGCCCCTGCTGTTTGTAATTTTTATAAATGATCTGGATGAGGGTATGAAGGATGGATTAGTAAATTTGCAGATGACACTAAAGTCGGTGGAGTGGTAGATAGTGAAGAGGGGTGTTATAGTTTGCAGAGGGACTTGGACAAGTTGCAGAGCTGGGCCGAGAGGTGGCAAATGGAGTTTCATGTGGAAAAGTGTGAGGTAATGCACTATGGCAGAAATAATAAATGTGTAGAGTATAGGGCAAATGGTAGGATTCTTAGTAGTGTTGATGAACAGAGGGATCTTGGTGTATATGTGCATAGATCCCTGAAAGTTGGCAATCAAGTCGATAAGGTTGTTAAGAAGGCATACGGAGTCTTAGCTTTTATTGGTAGGGGGATTGAATTTCGGGGCCGCAACGTCATGTTGCAACTGTACAAAACTCTAGTGCGGCCGCACTTGGAGTATTGTGTGCAGTTCTGGTCCCCACATTATAAGAAAGATGTGGAGCATTGGAGAGGGTACAGAGGAGGTTTACCAGGATGTTGCCTGGTATGGAGGGCAGGTCTTATGAAGAGAGGCTGAGGGATTTGAGGTTGTTTTCGTTAGGAAGGAGGCGGCTAAGAGGGGACCTAATCGAAACATATAAGATGATTAGACGTTTAGATAGGGTGGACAGTGATAGCCTTTTTCCTAGGGTGGAGAAAGCTAGCACGAGGGGACACAGCTTTAAATTACGGGGTGATATTTATAGGACGGATATCAGAGGTAGGTTCTTTACCCAAAGGGTGGTTCGGGAGTGGAATGCCCTGCCTGCAGCAGTTGTAGATGCGCCAAGTTTGGTGGCGTTTAAGAGGTTAGTTGATAAGTATATGGAAGAGAAGGGAATGGTTTAGTTTGGAGGGTCATTGCTTTTTATTGGTCGGTGCAGCATCGAAGGGCCTGTTCTGTGCTGTTATGTTCTATGTTCTATTCAAACTTTCCTAATAGGTGTAACCTCTCAGTTCTGGGCATCATTCTAGTAAAATACTTTTGCATCTTCTGCAATGCTTCTATATCTTTTTTATATAATATTGAGGCTTCAAGATACTTTGTCCAGGATTTGTTTCCCTCACATCCATACTAGATTTGATTTAATGAGGCATCCAGCTTAAAAGCTGTAATGAAAATCAACATAAGTTATAAAAGAGTAATTGAACTGAAGGATGCATCATCGATGGCTAAATAATTAAGTTTATTTAATTAAATATTGAGAACCTGATGTTCTAAATGCCTGAAAATTTTGTTTACATCCCGATTGTGTTGGAAACCAATTCATCGGGATGTTTGTACTCCAACGTTGCCAGAAGCTCAAAACTGGGCCACCTCCTGATCTATCCCCTACCTACTTGAAACTTTCAACTTTAAAAATAAAGCTTGATACCAACTTTACTCCACTTCCTGTTTTATCTCACCTTTGTTTATTTTCAACGTGTTCCATAGACTTTGAGCTCTCAATTTATTACAAAGTATTTGCTGGCAGAATTTCTATTCATAAATTAATTAATAAGCACATGCAAGTCATTAATCCTGAGTTTAGTGTCTGAATTTCTCAATTTAATCTTCAAATAGAAAATATTTTTGAGGTAACGTTATAAAGCAGTTACTTGCAATGCATTGTAAAGGAAGTATAGATTTATAAAGTTGGTGAATGCTACAACTATTATGATCAATTGTTGACTTTTTAAGTATTTGGTCATAGAATTTTTAATTATGATGGGACTTGTGGTTGAGCATAATACTAATGGAGTGTAATTCTGCTGACCTTATTGTCTTTTTTAATGATTTTTTTGTGCTTCAATGAGGTGCAATGAGAAATGCAAATTGTTATTTACAATATGTATTTATAGTGATATTTGGCTTGCTCTGTGCCATTTAAATAAATGGCAAGCTAATAACAGTGTCATCCCTGATTTATTAATGCACTCTTAATTCTTGTCTTAGAGCATCCTGGTCCAATTGATAACACCAAGATCAGTGTTGGTAAGAGCAACCATGTGTCTTTAAAACAAGGTATGTGCACACTCTTTATTTCCTTCATTTTTACTGCGGTAGTTAGTGCTGCTGCTTCTCAATACCAGGAGCTGAGTTCAATTCCGGCCTTGGGTGACTGTGTGAAGTTTGCATGTTCTTCCCCTGTCTGTGTGGGTTTCCTCCAGATGCTCCACAATCTAAAGATTTGTGGGTTAGGGGGATTGGCCATGCTAAGTTGCCTCTTAGTCTCCCAACCTGTGTAGATTAGATGGATCAGCCATGGTAAATGTGTGGAGTTATGGAGATAGGGCAGGGAAGAGGGACTGAGTGGGATACTCTGTCAGAGAGCTGGGCCAAATAGTCTCTTCTGCACTGTAGGGGTTCTGTGATTTGAAAGGGAGAGCAAAGTTATAGCTACTTGTATAAAGCTTTGATTAGACAAAACTAGGTATCAGTGTTTTAAACCTAAACAAAAAGTCATTTTAGGAATATGAATAAGGATATGAATGATAGTGCTGGCTGAAGTGAACTGGGAAGCTAGTTTGGAAGTTAGGACAATGACGTTGCCTTGGCAGACTTACAGATATTTAATAGCACTCAACAAAGGTCTATCCCAGTGGGAAAAGGATACATCGTTGATGGCTAAATAAGTTTATTTAGTAGGCTTACATTAACATTGTACCAGTCAGTTACTGTTGATCTGATTGCACAATGGTTAACACTGCTGCCTCAGCTCTAGGGACCCAGGTTCAGTTCCCAATTTGAGTCGCTGTCTGGGTGGAGTCTGCACGCTCTCCCCATGTCAGCGTGGGTTTCCTTCAGGTCCTTCAGTTTCCTCCCACGGTCCAAAAGACATGCAGGTTAGGTGCATTGGCTTTGCTAAATTTTCCCTCAGTGTCCCTGAACTGGCACTGGAATGTGGCAACTTGGGAATTTTCACAGTAACTTAACTGCACTGTTAATGTAAGCCCACTTGTGACACTAATAAAAGATAAATAGATTGTATATTTGTCAATTTTGATAGATCAGATCCAGATCTGGTTCAGTCCAAGAGTTGCCTAATTTCTGCTGTCTACCTATCATCATAATACTGACTTAGAATGCTGATGTGCCAATACACGTCAGGCTACAGATGATGATTGGATAATAAATGGGAATCTGAAGGGCATATGGGGGATGTTTGTACAGTTCATGTGTTTAAGAGTCCAAGACACCTAAGATAAACAGACTTGTGTATTCCATGACCTCAGTAGAAGCACTTAGAACCAATTAAGAACAAAGAACAAAACAGCACGGGAAACAGGCCCAACGAGCCCGCGCCACCACTTCCATGTTCCCACTTCTACCTGTGATCCGTGTCTATGTTTATAGATCTATGGATTGAAACCAAATTTGAGACAATTTAGGGAGAATTTGTTCTGCCAGTCAGCCTAAGAGCACATCTTTGGGATGTGGGAAGAAACCGGAGCACCAGAGAAAACCCACACAAGCATGGGGAGAATGCGCAAACTCCCACAGACACGGGCCCAAATCCATGTATCTGCATGGATAGTTACTGAGCTATTGTGTTGCCCACCAAATTGTCCAGGGTCAAGCATACACTAACGATGTGAAGCACTAGAATACTCTCAAAAAAAAAATCACGACCCATTGCGTGTATGCCCCTTTTTAGACAACAAGGTGGACCAAAGTACCTGTAGGATAAAAACAATACATTGTGTAGTCACTGTACTGTAGGAGGTTTTCAATACAGAAGTTGTAATTCAACAAGTAAACTTGTTATCCACATAGTCTTCATTTATGTGGTATATCCATAATGCTAGTTTTATTTGGTCTTTCGTGGGATGTGGGTGTCTCAGGCCAGCATTTATTGCCCATCCCTAATTGCCCTTGAACTGAGTGCCTTGCTAGGCTGTTTGAGGACATTTTTAAGAGTCAGCAAGATTGCTGTGTGTCTGGAGTCATGTGTAGGCCAGGCCAGGCCAGGTCAGGTCAGGACGGCAGATTTCCTTCCCTAAAGGACATTAGTGAACCAGATGGGTTTTACAACAGTTTTGACATTTGTGGCTGGTCGCCCTTAATGAGGCTAGATTTCGGTTCCAGATTTTCTAATCAGCTGCTGTAATGGGATGCTCTGATAGTAGCAGTCAGGTAAATTGGGTCGGACTGATTTCCGGCGAGCCCAATATAGCGGACTGACCATCTATCCAGAGAAGCTACTGGCCCTGTACTGGCAAGCACGAAGAATCTTAACTGTGTTGGTTGGCATGATTTGGGAGAGTTCTATTTACCGGTTCCATGCCTTTGTAGTGATGCTAATCACGTTCTTTTTAAATTTTTCATTCCAGGAGCTGATTCTGGTCAGATCTCGGAAGAAACCTGGAGTTTCCTCTACTCCATCTATGGAGGAGGCCCAGAGATCATTTTGCGGCAGAATGTCAGCCATCCTGATACATCAAATAAAGAAGAGAAAATTGAGGTTGAAATCCGTCCAGTGCAATAATGTTAAAGGAAATGTTAGAAACTGTGAATTATGCTGGATTCTAAGCATTCCAGGGTGTGAGATATTTTCTGAAAACAACTCCTGCAGTGGCATTAATGTTTTGTGTTTTAGGGACAATCACAAAGTTAAACCCCTTTTATGTAATATAGTTTGATGTAGATTTCAGGCTTACCTGATAAGCTGTACTGAAGGATTGGAAGTATTTTCTGGTGGTATGTGATGTAGCTTTGATCTGTGAAAGGCCCACACACTGGAAACGTACTGGTGTGAAACAGGTTGCTTATATTAAGTTGACTCAGGAAAGCACTGATCTTGTGTTTGCACTGTACTGTAGATGAAAAATCAAAGATTTCAAAGCTCTTGTCCGTGCTACTGTAAGCAGCTAAAGGAATATTCTCAGGAGAATTTGCAAAAATTGTAATGTTGAGTCTAGATGCAATGTGGGTGGGACAGGCTAACAGCGACATATTGTATTCATCTAAATTATCAGGACCATAGAAAGCCATTCAGTCAGTCCATTGAATTGGTGCTAGCTCTGGATCTTTGACCATCTAAGCCTCTTTCCTACCTTTTTTAAAAGCTTCAATTTATAACCTAATTCTTTTTTTCAATGCCTAAGCATTGCCTTTCCTATGGAGAAAATGTCTTCCATCTATCCTCTAATCGAAATCGGTCTCTTGTTTTACAAAGTTGGAAAATCATTTATTGTTTACCCTCTTTCATAACTTCAATAATCTGTTAGCTCACCCTGACTACTTCCCTTCCAGTGAGGACACTCCAATTTTGTGAACCTGCACGTTGACTCTCCTCAGCTGTCAGCACTCGCTCCTGGGTCTGAAGCCGGTGGGTTCAAGCCCCACCCTGAAGACCTGTGGACATAATGGAGACTGTGATCACTGAAGAGTGCAGTATTGTTGGAGGTGCTGTCAGGCCCGTGCTTTGTTACTACTGAGGCAGAAGATTATAGAGTCAACCCCACACAAGGAGCTCAATGCACAATCTCTGCTAACTTTCTAGAGTAAATCTGAGGGAATCTGATGTGTTCACTAATCAAATGGTTACAGCACAAAAGGAAACAATTTGGCTTGTCCAGCTCCTGCTCACACTCTTCAAGAGTGGACTCACTTCCTCCATTTGATGGGTAGGCAGTGTAATTAAGTCTTTACCCAGCCACCTTCAAAATTTGATGTTTTTATTTCTGGCTTCTTGCAGGGTCAGAATTATCTTTCGTCTCTAGTGAGCCACTTCACTTCGAAAGTAATTCACTGGAAGCAAAATGTTTTGTTTGAGAGACACTAAGATTGTTTCTCGCATTATTATCCAAAATGTCGAGACCTGTATTGCCACTGCAGTCTTTCTGCATATGCTCCCTGAACATTATTTTTAAATGCCGGGAGATTGTCTCTGACCTTCAGTGACGTGCCTGGAGTTGAACGTCCAGGAGTGATGGCCAGTTGGTCCATCCAGCTTGCCTCCACACTCCATAACATCAGAATATTCAAAGTGCCCAGTCAATTATATTTGAATAAATCTGTGGGCTCCCTACTGCACGGTCCTGTAAAGGAAGAGAAACTCTTTACCATGGTATAAATTTTAATCTACAGCAAAATGAGATATCAGTTGGGTTTAGACTCAAGTGCGATTCTTGCTAAACTTCTTTGAAGTATTTCACTAAAAGCACAGCTGATTATTCTCTAGGGTAAGATTATGTAACTGATGCAAAAATGATCCTGTAACTCGTTGGACAGATTAGTTGACCTTGAGCAACAGTCTTCTAGAATTGACGATTTGAAACCAGTCTCCTTAGCATGTGCCTCAAAGGAATGTTCCATAAAATTGAAACCATGCATTAGCCAGAATGTGACTTTTGTTTCTAAACAGGATTTTCCCTTGAGCTTTTTTGTATTAATTTATTTTTTAAAATGCGCATGCAAATCTCGATTGCAACAATGGCTGATTTAAGTTGAACTTGCACTTTGAAGAAATTATGACTCTAACTAACTACGTTTTTTTTAAAGGAATCATTTATGTAAGGAATGTAAAAGAGTACCTTGATAATGGCAATTAATGGAACCAGGCACCTTCAAATCTGAGAACAAAGCACTCAGTCTCATACACCTGTGCATGTTATCTTTGTGATAATAGGATCATGAATGTGAAAATGTGCTGCACTGCTGCAGAAGTACATAATTGTGGAAGTAAAGTTGGAATGCATAATCAGTGGAAGATGTTCTCTTAGCTTCTTGATGCTGAATAGCAATAGGGACCTGTCTCTCTTGTTCAATAAAACAAGTGACACAAACCCTGTTGTAGATTTTCTTTCCTGCGCACTACTTGCTAACGTCACACAACAGTTCACCTTCCTGGCTCTGTCTGTCTTTTCAAGAATCTTTGTTTATCTACAGCTAGTCTGAAAAGGGTGACAGTGCCAGGAACATGGGTTCAAATCCCAGTTTGGGTCACTCTGCGGAGTCTGCACATTCTCCCCATGTCTATGTGGGTTTTTCCCAAAAGACCTGCAGGGTTAGGTGCATTGGCCATGCTAAATTCTCCCTCAGTATACCCGAACAGGTGCTGGATTATGGCAACTAAGGGATTTCACAGTAACTTCATTGCAGTGTTAATGCCAGCTACCTGTGACACTAATAAATAAACTTAATCAAAAACCTCAGCAAGTCAGGTAAATGTGATGAGCGAAGTAGTCAGTGTTTTAGATTGATCGGGTCATCACAATGGGAAGACGTTGAGATAAAAATCTTTCAAGTAGTAGCTATGAGAAGAAGGGACATTAGGGTGCCCATTTTGGTTTAATGGTAGCACGCTTATGAGTCAGAAGTTCAAGGGCTCGAACCCTTTCCAGAAATATTTTATAGGCTGGCGAAAGTCTTGTTTCTTTTTCCTGAAGACCTGAATCTTTGCCTGTCAACTTTCAGTATCTTGTTCAAGATGCCACTCAACCTGTATGAGCATTGGAAGGTTATTTTTGAAAACCTTGTATTTAAATAGCGCTTTTTGTGATCACTGTTTCAAAATGCTTTACAGCCAATTAAGTACTTTTTTGCAGTGTTGTTACTATTATAATATAGGAAATGCAACAGCAAATTTGCACACAGCAAACTCCCACAAACAGCAAGGTGTTAATGTAATGTCCTAACTGTTAAAGTTGAGGGTTTTAAACAAAAAGAAAAATGTGGTTTGCACATGTAGATTCTAGCTAACAACAGATTTATTGAAGAAAGTGTATAGAGTACAAAATTAAACTAAGGTGGCCTAGTGCACATCCCGTGACATTGCTATCAAATCGTGTAGCCAGTTCTTAAAGCAATCATGCAACCACTTAAATGTATAACATCCCTCCCCCTTTATTTCAGTGATCATGACAACAAATTGTTATGATAATATACATAGGATCAATAAAACTCTAGACTCAACAACCACACGCTATTAATAATTATATATAGTCAATAAGAAAGTCAATCAGGAGGCCATCTATTCATCAACATTCTGGAATTTGGCTGTCCTTGACTCTAGAAGTACGATTTGGAATTTCAGTCAATACTTGGAACTAATTCTGCATCATTCCTGCATAAGTTCAATGCATTCTATGCTTACTTTGAGTAAGGGGTGAGTGGGAAGTTGTCATTTGCCTGAACAACTTTGGTTGAATTGAAATCCGAAGTCACCATTGGTGACATCAGATAGCTCATCTTGAATGTTAACCTACTGAAGATGACTGGCCCATATGGGGTACCCAGTCAAGCACTCAAATCCTGCATGGACCAGCTGGCGAGGGTATTCACAGACATCTTCAACCTCTCCTTACTCTGGTCTGAGGTACGTATCTGCCTCAAGAAGCTGACCATCATCCCTGTACCAAAGAAAAGCCAGATAGTGTGCCTTAATGATGATAGCACGGTGACTCTGCCATCCATCATGAAGTGTTTTGAAAGGTTTGTCACAATGCACATCAACTCTAATTTTCACATCGTCCGGGCCCACTATAGTTTGCTGCGACAAGTCCACAGCACTCACCATCTTGCTGGCCCTACACTCAACCTTGGAACACATAGATAACAAGGGTGACTATTGTCAGACTCTTATTTATTGACTGCAGCTCAGCCTTCAACACCATTATTCCTACAAAACCCATCTCCAAACTCCTTGCCTGGGCTGTGGCTCCTCCCTCTGCAACTGGATCCTCAACTTCCTAACTCTCAGACCATAATCGGTAGGGATAGGCAATCTCCATGATCATCCTCAATACAGCCTTACAAGGCTGTGTCCTCTGCCCCTTACTATACATGGCCAAATTCCGCTCCAATTCAGTTTCAGATTTGCTGATGACACTACCATAGTGGGTTGGATCTCAAACAACAGTGAGATGGAGTACAGGAAAAAGAGAATCTGGTTAAATGGTGCAACAACAATAACCTCTCCCTTAATGAAGAAGATAGTCATCAACTTCAGGAAGTGTCGTGGACAACATGCCTACATCTACATAAAGTGGAGCTGGTCAAGAGGTTCAAATTCCTCGGTATTCAGATAACCAATGATCTGTTCTGGACCCTCCACACTGACACTATAGCTAAGAAAGCGCACCAATGTCTCTACTTACTCTAATGGATAAGAAAATTTGACGTATCCACTCTGACTCTCTCCAATTTTTTACAGATGCAACACAGTATGTGTTCTGTCTGGTTGTGTATAGCTTGTGCTTTGGCAAGATCACAAGAAGCTACGAAGTCCAATCCATCACACAAACCAATTCCCTCCATCCATTGACACTCTCTACACTTCCCATTGCGTCAGGAAAGCAGCCAGCACAATCAAGGATCCATACACTCCAAATATACACCCTTCCAACTTCTTCTATCGGGAAGAAGTATACAAAAGGCTGAAAACATACCAACCGACTCAAGAACACCTTCCCTATTTTGAATGGTTCTATCGTATATTAAGTCTACATTTTCATCCTGCCTCTAACTATGGTACTATATTCTGCATTCTATCTTTTCACCTATGTACTTCCTGACTGGTATATTTGCCTGTAGAGCGCATAAGAAACATTACCTTGTACATAGAACACTACAGCACAAACAGGCCCTTCGGCCCACAAGTTGCGCTGATCATACCAGTACCAACGAGGCCATAGAACTATCTATTACTCCCAATCGCATTTAATCCCATGTACTGCCCATGTAATCCCATGTAATGCCCAGTACTTGTATCCCAGTACAAGACAAAATTAAATCAAATCCATGATACATTGGCAAGGTACAATTGTCAGGCAACTCAGCTTCAACAAAGTCTTCAGTGGTAGTATTCACAGCACTAGGAACTGAAGACGTTGGTACTTCTGGAGATGACAGAAATAACTTTAAGGTGACAGTAATTACATGGCATCAACAGACTAGTGTAAGAAATTGGACCTATTTTTGTTAAAAGTATACCTGGTACCCATTTCTCACTTGCAGCATAATTAGGCACTAACACTTGATCTTGTTGAAACGAGTATTTTGTGCTCACTCCATTTCGAGGAACTTGAGATTGTTATTGATGTTTTACTATTCTGAAATTTCTGGAGGCAATAATAAAGTGAACATAGTTCTCAACTTTCTCTTTAAGAATAGTAATGCAGGTGAGTGTTGGGAGTCACATTAGTAGTTTTAGATAGAAGAAAATCCATACAGTGCAGAAGGAGGCCATTCGTCCCCTCGAATCTGCACCAACCACAATGCTATCCAGGCCCTATTCCCATAAAGCCACATATTTACACTGCTGATCCTCCCGACACTAGGGTAAATTTAGCATAAGCAATCAACCTAATCTGCACATCTTTGGACTCTGGGAGGGAATAGGAGCACCCAGAGGAAACCCACACAGCACAGGGAAAACGTGCAAACTTCACACAGTGACCCAAGCCGGCAATTAAACTCAGGTTCCTGGCACTGTGAGGCTAACCACTGTGCAACCATGTTCCCTGTGTTTCCATAAGATGTTAAAAAGCTTTTCACACAATGTGATAATGAACCTTGCTCTTTTAAAGCTTTTAAAGAATGCTTCAAGGATTGTATCAATCTTTCTGCTAATCCTTTGGATAATGGATGATAAAGTGCAGATTTTATATGCTGAAGGCCATTCATTTTGAGATAATCCTCAGACTCTTGTGAAGTAAACTATGAACAATTATTGCTAAAAATCTGTTCTAGTTTACCAAAACTTGCAAAGGTTCCATCAAGTTTTTCAATGGTTTGTTCAAATATAGTAGACTCAATAACTTCTGGCCACTTTGAGTGTCCATCAATTCTGACTAAGAACGTGTAACCTTCAAATGGACCAGCAAAATCTACATGTAATGATTGCCATGGCATTTTAAGCTATTCCAAGGATGCAAAGGAAACAACAGTGAAGTATTTATTTGTACACAGGATTGACATTGTCCCACTTTATCTTCAATCTGAACATCCAGACCTGGCCACCCAAAATAACCATGTGCTAATTACTTAATTCAGACTCTACCAAGTTATTCTTTCTGTAGCTGCTCAAGAACTCTTCCACGCAGATTAGGAGGAATAATCACTCGGATTCTTCACAGTAGACACCCACCTTGGATAATTAACGCAAGTTTTCTTGACACATATGTTTTTAAATCTACATCCATCATCTTCCCTATCACTGGATCATTTCCGGTTTGTCTTTGAACTTGAGGAGATGTCATAGGCAAATGACTTGCGAAAAAAAAAAGGATATTGGCAAAACTAGTTGGTATTATCTGCTATTATCACAATGGCAAGTGTGATAATGCATCTGTGTTAGCATGACACTGTGATTAATGATACTCTGTCATAAGAATGTGCATGTAAGATCGGTGACCATCTTTGCAATTGGCTAGCAGCGAATGATAGTATACTTTTAGACAGCCAAAAAATTGTAGTTAATGGTAGATACGTCAATAATGTGAAATGATGACCGTATAAATTATGATGAAACCTTGGTATTGTAAAAAAATTATACTCAATGCTTCTTTTTCCAACTGAGCATTGTTAGATTCAGCACTAGTCAGAGTACGCAAAGGAAAAGCTATTGGTTGCTTTTCTCCTGAAGATGTAAAATGTGAAACCACTGCTCCCATTCCATAAATTGAAGTGTCAAAGCAAGCAGTAAAGGTAGCTTCAAATTAAAATGAACAAATACTTCAGACTTCTGTAAAGCATCTTTGACATTCTCATATGCTTTCTCACATTCTGCTGTCCACATTCACACATAGCTACATTATTGAAACCATTGCATAATTTACTAAGTTAGGGACAAATTGGCCATAATAATTTTCTAATCCTAAAAGGACCTCAATTCTGGTACATTTGTGCTTAGAAAATAGCTTCCATCTTTTTAGGTGCTTTATGTAAACCTTTACTCTCAATAACTTGACCCAAATACTGGACTGATGTCTTGAAAAAGTCATTTTCTTTGCTTGAAATGCAGACCATGTGCTTGAAAACGTTGCTTCTAAATTATTCAAGCGCTCTTGATTACTGGAGCCTGTAATTAGAATAGCATCCAGGTCAATGGCAATTCTCTGGATGTTGAAGATGAGGCTGAGTGTGTGTGCACGCAAAATTGTAAGAAATTGATTCATATTTGCAGGTGTGGAGAACTGGAGAATATTTGGTTTTAACTCTATTAAATATTAATGAATAAGTAAAAATTTTTATTTTAGTTTTTTTTTAAATGCTCCAAAATACAGTCAGCAAACTTGAATTGGTACACCTTGCCTTTTTTTTGATTAATCCCAAGTGAACCTCATTTGAAATATTTAGTCCTCAGTTTGAACACAGTGGGTGGGAATTTTCCCATCCTGCCCGCAGTGAGAATCGTAGGGGGCATGTGCAAAACATACAAAGGTTTGTTGACCTTGGGTGGGATTTCCTGGACTTGGGTTGAGCGCAGCTGGAAAATCCGGCCCAGTACATCAGGCTCTTTACAAAATAAACTGGACCTTTCCTAATGTAGCCTGGATTCAGACCAGATTCTGGACCAATCGATTTTGCTTAGATTTTTGCCCAGCTTTGGGGCTGGGTTTCAAAAATGAAGGCTGTTTCTCATCAGAATAGCCGCAAATAAATGTTCCTTCACTGTTTTATGCATTTTTTTCCTCACAGTTGCTGGACAGAGTAACCTCAGTCATTGTGCCAAGTAGTGGATGAAATAGCTCCTGCTTCATACATTTAAGAATGATAGTTGCATGTCTGCTACAGCTCTCACCAATTTTTACAGATACACCATTGAAAGCATCTCTTCTGGTTATATCATAGCTTGGTATAGCTCCTGCTCTGTCCAAGACCACAAGAAACTATAAAGGGTCGTGAACATAGCCCAGTCCATCATGCAAACCAGCCTCCCATCCATTGACATTGCCTACATTTTCCGCTGCCTCGGAAAAGCAGTCAACATAAACTAGGACCCACGCACTCCGGATATTCTCTCTTCCACCTTATTCGATTGGGAAAAAGACATGTAAGTCTGAGATCTTGTATCAACAGATTCAAAAAGTGTCTTCCTGCTGCCATCAGACTTTTGAATAGACCTAACATGTATTAATTTGATCTTTCTCTGCACCCTAGCTATGACTGTAACATGATATTCTGTACCTTCTTTCCTTCTCCCCTTTGAAATTTATGAATGGTATGCTTTGTCTGTCTGGCACACAAAAAAAAATACCATTTTACTGCATCCCAATACATGTGACAATAATAAACCAAGTCAAATGATTATGGCAAGCCACATTGCACAAAAGCATTTTTCCACTTTTCATATAAAAGAAAACCTGTACACATTATCATTTGTAATTGAAAATCAGGCATTTACCAGGTCTACAATGAAAATGATCACGTGTACAGAAAACTGGCCGTTTTAGTCTGACCCATTTCTGTCTATCCCTTCACGTGCATTGCATACACTGTCCTTAAAGCACTCAGGTACATGTGCAGGTTGTTATTGACTACTTGTCTGGTGTCTGCTCCTTCCTGGGGTGATGTAGCCTCTCAGGGGATTGTTTTTGCCGTGACAAGTGTTGCTGCTGATCCATTTTTTGACCTCTGGGACTGATAGTTGTTGATTTCCTTGTGCAGTTGGTGAACTCACATCTCCCTCATTATCAGTGAAGGTTGCAGTTACCAGGGGATAGCTGGTCATTCATTTTTGCTATGTATGATTGAGGTGACAACTTCTCTACACAGGTCTCAAGTTGCCGGAGCAACTTTGTTGAGCATGTTGAACGTTTACACTCTGACAGGCTCTCCAATTCTCAGCTCAGGTGATGATTTTACAACTTTATCAAAGTGAAATTTGGAACCTCTGTCATTTCACTTTGATTTTGTCACTCATTCCTGTTATTACTTCTGGCCTCCGTGATGTTTTAGTTATTGAACAAGTATTTTAGTTATTGAAAGAGTATTCATGCAATGGGACGTTAATCACTGAACTTTATATGGCTTTATTAGGCATGTTTCCCTACTCCAGGATTGCCTTGTTACTAATGTACTGGATCTGAATGCTTTTTTGACAATCCCTTTGGCAATGTCATTTCTGCCTCAACCTTTCCATTTGACTGGAGATAGTTTGGAAATGATGTGTAGTGCTGAATTTCCCAATCCTTTATGAAGCGGCTTAATTCTTCACTCATGAACTGAGGGCCATGGTCACTCGTCACAACAAAAGATCTACTTCAGTCTTCATCTATGGTTTGTCTGAGATGTCAAGAGTCATTTATTTTTTGCTTGCTCAGCTTGATATTCATTATAAGAACTGCACTGACTGATGTAATCCTCAATCTATTGCCCATCTTTTGACAGCACTTCTGTTGCCTTCCTCAGAGTAGACTTGATTTCTTGATGGCTTGCATGGATGTGCTTCGGCATCTCTCTTCTCATATCCTTAGGGATGATAACTCTAATTTGTTTGTACGGTAAAGTTGATTAATCAGAGAATCCCTTCAGTGGAGAAGGAGGCCATTTGGCCTGTTGAGTCTGCTCTGTCCAACCTGTTTAACCTTTCCTCAAGAGACAAGCCCCTAAATACGGGAATTGGCCTAGTGAACCATTTCTGAATTGCTTCCAGTACAAGTTTGTCTCTTCTTTAGTAATGTGACTGAAACTGTACACAGTACTCTAGGTGTGCTCTCACCATATCCTGTGGGTTGTCATAAGACTTCCCAACAGTGACGGCCAACATTATATTTGCCTTCTTAATTACTTGCTGTACCTTGTTGTTCTTGTACTTGGGCACTGTTGTCCCTCTCTGCCACAGCATTCTGCAGCTTCTTGCCACTTAAATAATTTGATTTATTATTGTCACATATATTAACATACAATGTAAAGTACTGTTTCTTGTGCACTATAGAAGACAAAACGTACCATTCATAGAGAAGGAAACGAGGGAGTACAGATTGTAATGTTACAGTCATAGCTAGGATGTAGAGTAAGATCAACTTAATGTAAAGTAAGTCCATTCAAACTACAAGCTACAACTTTTACCAGTTAATGCTCCATCTGCCAGATTTTGTTCACTCACTTATTCTATCTCTATCCCTTTGCAGGCTCTTTGTTTTCTACTTTACACCTTGCTTTACTGCCTATTTTTGTATTGTCAGCAAATTTGGCGACCATATACTTTCTCCCTTCATCCAAGGCAGGGCGAGAGAGAATTATCGTGGGCCTTGTCATTCTCCTACTTCCAGACCCCTTATTCCTCCTGCCCTCTGCCTCCCCCACTGCCCCCACTTTAATCATCTTCCTCCATCATGCCTGATATTGTTTCCCCTTTCAAGGTTCAATCACAGAAAGGTCTTAGTAAAATGACAACACAGTGTTAGTTTGTGTACACCCTATAGGTGATTTTCCCCACTCTGCACTCCACTATGACCATTAAACAAACCAGAGAGTACAAATTTGACTTTAATAGCATTGTACAATATTGTTAATTTGACAGGAATAGAATCCCTACAGAAGAAAGAAGCCATTCAGCCCATAGAGCCTGCACTGACAACACTCCTACCCTATACCCTTAACTCCATATATTTACCCGGCTAATCCTCCTGAAACTAAGGTCAATTTAGCATGACCACACCACCTAACCCGCACAACTTTAGTTATTAGTTATTGTCACACCAAGCTGACGATAACACTGATTTTGGTGACTACTGCAGCTCTCATTAACATGTTCTGCACATTGTACCATATGGAACTGGTGAAAGTAAATTCATATCTTGGGGAAAGATTCAATACTTGCAACCAGACAAACTGCACAGAATCATTTCCATTCTGTAGAAGTAGAGGACTTTCAATGCCCTGTTGCATATTATTCAATATAATTACATCATAGAAAAATAATTTGTATTTTATCAGTAATTTCATGGAGTATAAAAATCAAATGACTCCTGAGCAATAAAGTAGAATGATTGAACAACATAGTTCTTCACTGTCAGTTGAGGTTGGAGCCCTCAAGTGTGTCTGTGTGACACAACTTTTAAAAGACCACAAGACAAAGGCTAAATGGTACACAATTGTATTCTCACTATAATAAATTTCAATGTATGGTGTGTAACACAATTTACCGTAATATTTCAATACCTCAAAAACTCAAAAAAAGCACCAAGGTGCAGTGGGATTAAAGGTAAATAAACAAAAGGACATGACTGAAGTCAAAAGAAAAGACTGTTAAGAAATATTTGCGGTGCAAAGCAGGTTACTGTTTCACTGAGCCCATTACATATTCCTGTCCTGGCAATCTCTCACCCCACAAAGCCTGCTCACAACAAACTTTTATTAACAAGACAATAAGCAGAATTCCAGACATGTTTCCACCCTCTATTCACCAAATAATGATAGATGAGAAAGGCCAACTAGTCCAATTCATCTCATCCATCCCAGAATGACATTACAACATATGCATTCAGAGCAGGAGTAGGCCATTCAGCCCCTTCAGCCTACTACATCAATTGATAATATTGTTTACCAATGACTACAACTCAAAAATATATAATTGGCTATAAAGTGATTTGGGACATTGTGAAAGATGCTATATACACGTAGGTTTTGTCTTTCTTTTATTACATCTATATGCATTCAGGAGAGTGACTGTAACAATGGGGATATTGAAGGCCCAATATTGATTCCCTCAGGATAATTAATCACAGAGCAATCATTTGTCAGACATAATTTTCCTTTCACAAAACCAAGTTGACAGTGCCTGAAACCATACAGCGCCTCAGTTTATTGTCTCATCTGAAAGACAGCACCTCAGACAGTGTAGCACTTCTTCAGTACTCATACTACATTTTATACAGGTGTCTGGAATAGCCACAGTTGATATGAGTAATCAAAAACAGTGGCAAGAGTTTCTAATTGACCCTGGATATTGGATGTGTAAACACACTTTTTTGATTTGATTTGATTTATTACTGTCACGTATGCAGAGAAAAGTATTGTTTCTTGAGCGCTATACAGACAAAGCAAAACATTCATAGACAAGGAGAGGAAAGAATGCAGAATGTAGTGTTACAATCAAAGCTAAGGTATACAGAAAGATCAACTTAATGCAAGATAGGTCCATTCAAAAGTTTGATATTAGCAGGGAAGAAGCTGTTCTTGAGTCGGTTGATATGTGACCTCACATCTTTTTCCCGACAGAAGAAGATGGAAGAGAGAATGTTTGGGATGCCTTGGCAACGGGAAGTATGGACAACCAATGCATGGGAGGCTGGTTTGCATGATGGACTGGGCTACATTCACGACCTTTTGTAATTCCTTGCGGTCTTGGGCAGAGCAGGAGCCATACCATACAACCAGAAAGAATGTTTTCTATGGTGCAGCTGTAAATGTTGGTGAGAGTTGAGGTGACATAACAAATTTCTTTGATTTGTTAGCATTGCCAATGGTGAAAGTGAAACCACCTTCAGATGAGAGTCTGCGAAAGCAACAGATGGATTTATAACATGGTTGGAATAGATATGTTGCTTTTTATTGCTGCTCAGTTAATTAGCGAATGGCAGTATGTCAAAGTACCGACAAGAGATCAGTCAGTAAGACATTTGAGGCCAAAGTACTAAAGTTCAGGGTGCAACAGGAATGTTTATCTTTGCGCAATGTCAACAGAGGTTATTGGTTATAAAAAAGTGTGAACCTTGGCTAATTTTCCTGGCCCTCAACTGGGGACACAAGGCATTTGTAGTGTCACTGCTCCAGCTGAGATCCGCAAACCCATAAATAATCTGCAATAGCATGGCTTTTCACTAGGTAAACTCACTGAGCTTTTAATGGAGCAAACAACAATTAATTTTCAATATTAAAAAATACAGTGATATTTGAGCAGGTTATTTCAGTCTTTTTAGTGTATCTTCACACACATTTTCCCTTTGGGAAGGATTCCTGGGCTGATTATCAACCTGTTGAACTGTGTTAATATTCCACAGCATGCTCATAGTGCCAGGGACTTTGGTTCAATTCCAACTCTGGGGTGACTGTCTGAGTGGAGTTTGCATGTTCTCCCTGTGTCTCTATGGGTTTCCTCTGGAGGCTCCAGTTTCCTCCCACACTTAAAAGATGTGTAGGTTAGATTGATTGGCCAAAGTAAATTGCCCCTTAGTGTCAGGGAGATTAGCAAGGTAATTATGTGGGATTATGGAGATAGGACCTGTGTGGGTGCAGGCTCGATGGGCTGAATGGCATTTTCTGTACTGTAGGGATTCTATGTGATGTCCACCATCAGATGTCATGTTTGTAACATGTTTTCTCAGCGGACACAACTCATTCTTGGAACAAAAATCTTGGAATCTTACAGCACAGATGAAAGTCAAATGGCTCACTATATCTGTGTCAGCTCTCTGGAAGAAGCTATTCAATTAGTCCCATGCCACTGCTCTTCCACTACCATATTCGACAGGTATTTCTTCTTCAACTCACTCTTCTATAAATTAGTCATGGTAAATGCACAGGGGCACAGGGATAGGCATAAGGCTAGGTAGATGCTTTTTCAGAAAGTTGGGCTGAATGGTCTTTTGCAATGTAGGGATTCCCTGGATTCCTTCCATGGTCAATAGATCCTGGTAATTATTAGGAAGCCTCTGTTGGTTATTATCACAGAGAAACAAATGGAATTGAGGAACGTGATCCCCCAAATTGGTTATATTCCAAGTATTTCATGTAATCAGAAAGGAATTTGACTTATTTAGTCACTTTTAACTTGATTCTTATTCATTTTAATGCTTTTCAAAACAAAGAATGATACTTTTTAAATTTTTTTTTAAATATTGTAAATGACTCAACCTTTATGATATATTTTAATTTTAATAAGGACATTAAAAAATTAAATGGGTGAAATATTAATCAGTACTCTCAATAAAGTGACATTTTACAATCAGAATTTCTTCAGAGGTTACATATCACAATACCAGTTGGTCTGTTTTCTTTACAGATGTTGATTGATGTTTTGTACATTTCCAGTGTTCTGTTTTGAGTTTTGAATTATTTTAACATTTCTGAATATCTTTCAAAACCAAAACCAGTCACTTATAGGAAGCATCTGAATCAAACGTGCAAGACTTTTAGAACAGTGTCATTTTTTTGCATATGGTCACAGAACAAATTGAAAGAAATGATAAAGGCTGAGATTCTCTGATCTCATTCGCCCCGCCACCACTGCCAGTGAGAGCAGAGAGTTTGGCACTCAGCCATTCACTGCAGTGGAACTGGAGAATCCCAGCCATAGGTGAGGTTGGAGGATCCCAGCTATGGGTGAGGTTTGAAGAATCCCAGCCGTTGGTGAGCTTGCAGAATCCTACATAATATTGAAACAAAATACTGCAAATACTAGAAATCTGAATAGAAAATTTTGCATTTATGTTGTGACCACAAGCCGTCTCAAACACTTTATAGTCAATGGAGTACCCCTTCATTGGAGTGGAGTCACTATTTGAAACACTGCAATCAATTTGCACACAGCAATCTCAAACAAGCGCAAATGTAATAATGACTGAGTCATTGCCTCTTGGCTTTTTGGTTAAGTTCAAACGTAGGGTCACGCTGGAGATCAGATGTAATGTCTGCTCGTCAGCTTAGAACATAGAACACTACAGCACAAACAGGCCCTTCGGCCCACGAGTTGCGCCGATCACATCTATACCTACCAAGCCACAGACCTATCTATAACCCCCAATCCCATTAGTTCCCATATACTCATCCAGAAGTCTTTTAAAAGACCCCAGTGAGTTTGCCTCAACAACCTCCAATGGCAGCCGATTCCATTCACTCACCACCCTCTGAGTGAAAAACCTACCCCTGACATCTCCTTTGTATTTGCTTCCCTGCACCTTAAATCTGTGTCCTCTCGTAGTGACCATTTCAGCTCGGGGAAATAGTCTCTGAGAGTCCACCCGATCTATTCCTCTCAACATTTTATAAACCTCTATCAGGTCGCGACTCAACCTCCAGGGAGAAGAGTCCCAGCTCCCTCAACCTATCTTCATAAGGCATGCCTCCCAATCCAGGCAACATCCCTGTAGCTGGTATCTACTCTGTCTCTCGGGTGACGACCGTGAATTGGATTGAATTGGAATTGGTTTTAGGGGCAAACAAAGAGATGGATTAAAGGTTTGCGCTGTCCACTCTGCTCATTGGCTTTCTAACTCTCGGGAAGGACTAAAATTATTATTTTTTAAAAAAGACTAAGTGATCTGCTTTCGTAGTGTTGATTGAAGGCTATATATTGGTCAGGGATAACTTTCCTTCAAAACAGTGCCAATTAATATTTTACATGCACTGGGACAGGCAAATGGGGCCTCAGTCTAACTTTGCAACTGAAAGAAAGGCACTCCTGACAGTGCAGCACTCCCTCAGTACCGCATTGGAGCGTCAGCTTTAATTTTTGTGTTCAGACCTTGGAGTGAGAGTTGAACTTGAAACAATGTGACTCAGAGGTAAGAGTGCTACAAAACCATACCTGCCACAACATAAACACAAAATACTTAATGGGTTTGGCAGCATCATTGAGAACTAAAAGCAGTTAATGGGCCCTCTGTGCAAGTGAATGGATTTCGAGTAGGTTAAAAAATCTTTCATTCGAAGAGAAAGTAATCGACCTGAGACGTTAGCTGACGATATAACATTAAGATACATTAAGAGTAAGGTCATTTATTTCCAAAAATAGTACTTTAAATTAAAAAGATGTGTGATTTTAACATCAAAACATATTTAATTAAGAGGAGCAAGAATACTTTTAATCATTATTGATTTAGAACATTGCTGAAAAGAGAGACATGTTGCCTTGCAATCCTCAGGACAAATGCAAGAATGCCAAATTTCAAATGATCACAATAATTTATACTACAGGACAAAAAGAGTGCTGAATAGTTGTTAAGTCGACTCTGATTGGCAGAAACAATGCCATGGGTGAACTAAAAACTCTCCAAATATCTGGATAATTCAAAAAAGGTGCAAAGTATGAACCGATTCTTTTGTTTGCAGTGAAGGCATTTCTAGCATAGGTTGCTTTCAGCGAGCGTAAATGAGCCATGTTGTAAGTTTGACTGATTATCTTAAATGGGCTGGATGTCATTACTAGCACACACAGGAGATTGAATTAATTTGATTGATTATTGTCACATGTATTGGGATACAGTAAAAAGTATTGTTTCTTGTGAGGTATACAGACAAAACATACTGTACATGGTGTACATAGGGAAGAAGGAAAAGATAGGGTGAAGAAGTGTTGCAATTACAGATGGGGTGAAAAGAAAGATCAGCATTATCAGAAAGTTGAAAAGTGTTAAGAATACAGTTTTAAGAGCACAGAACATAGAATAGAGCGGCACAGTGGTTAGCACTGCTGCGTCACAGCTCCAAGGACCCAGATTCCCAGGTGGAATTAGAGGGTATGCTGGAGACAGCTCGCAAGAGCGTATCAACCAGCTCAAGAACAGCTTCTTCCCTGCTGCCAACAGACTTTTGAATGGACCTATCTCGCAGTAAGTTGATCTTTCTAGTTATGAATGTAGCACTAGATTTACACTCCTTTCCTTCCCTATGAATGGTACAGCATGCAAGAAACAATACTTTTCACTTTATTTTTTACATGTGACACTAATAAATCAAATCAGGATGTGTAGGTGAGATGGATTAGCCATGGTAAATGTGTGGGGCCATGAGGGATAAGGCAGGGGGAGAGGGCCTGGGCAAATAAGATACTCTATCAGAAAGTCAGTGCAGACTTGATGGACCGATTGGCCTCTCCAGCACTCTCGGGATTCTATGAAGGAGACTAAAAGATGGGATTAGAGGAAGAAATCATCAAACTCGGGTGCTGTCTTGTTAGGAAGGCTATTAATATAAATTATGATTGTTTGAAATTTGATGTGCTTGTCCCTCAACATGAGAAGCTTTGGCAACACGTCACCTTTTTTTTTAGCATCTCCTGGCAATGGAGATTAATTTTTATCTGGGGATTAATCTTTTATTTTCTAAAGAAAGTGGGTGGGGTAGATATGCATGAGCTGTACAGGGCACTGCCCTAGCTGTTCTGAGTGCTGCTATGTCTGTGTGTCTATTGCCCTGCAGGGGCTGAGCCTAGCCTCCCGCTGCATGATGGGAGTCTGGCATTGGGCCAGCATCAAAGATGGCGGCGGAGCGCGTTGCGGCACATTGCGGAAGTGAGGTAAGTGCACGCGAGGGGGGGGGGAAAGCCTCCCCCCCCCTCGCCGATTCATGGCCGCCGCCAAGCTCCCTCAGCAGCGAGAGGGCGAGGAGGAGGAGGAGGAGGAGCAGGCCGCAGGATCATGTAACGACGGAAAAGGAGAGGGGGGGGATGAAATTGGAGAGAGAGGGAAAGAGAGAGATAGAAAATAAAAAAATCAAACCGACGAAGGAAATGAAGCAGTGCCCGCCACGGAGGCGGCGGCGGCAGCAACAGCAGCAGCAGCAACGGCGACGGAGCCTGAGGCGGCGGTAGCGGGGGAAAGAGAGTGAGTGCGGAGCGGGGTTGAGGGTGGGGGGAGGGGCGGTGGGAGCGCGAGCCGAGGGAGAGCGAGAACCAGCGCCAGCTGCTGCGGCGGGTGTGGGGGAGGGGAGGAGGGGCAAGGAGGTGGGGGAGGGGCGGAGAGAGCGAGCGATCCATCCATCCACTGGGTGGGGGAGGGGAGAGGCTGAGCGAGCGAGCGTCTCACGAGCCGCGTTGTGTGCGGGCGGGCCCCGCTCTTCTCCAATCAGCCGCTGTGGGGGAAACAAAACCCGTTCGGTCGGTAGAGGGCAAAAAAAAAATCTTGTTTGTAAACATTTAATCATCCAGAATAATTAAGTCACCCACACTTTATTAAACATGGTGCAGCTGGGATGATTTTATATTTATTGGATTTGCTGCTCACCTGCTCCGCCCCCCCCCCCCCCGCCAATATTTTCGTCCCCATCTCGACTGTTTTCTCTCAAGTTATTTCAGAGGATTTTTGTCTTTCTCAGGTTGGTTGTGGACTGTGATTTCAGGGAAGGCCCGGGATTATTCCAAGCTCCAAGAGGCCTACCCCATTCCACTCCAGTCTCCTGTTAGTGGATTTGGAAATGGGGGGTGGTTTGGAACAAGAAGCCAGCATCACACAAAAGAACACAACAGGGTCAATGTCTCTCAACAACCTCTCCCCCACCCTATGTTCCTCAATACTCACCAACCTTCCCCCCCCATACCCGTACAGTCTTCCCCCCCCATACCCCGTACAGTTCTTCCCCCCCCCATACCCCGTACAGTTCTTCCCCCCCCAATAGCCGTACAGTTCTCCCCCCCCAATAGCCCGTACAGTTCTTCCCCCCCCAATAGCCCGTACAGTTCTTCCCCCCCATAGCCCGTACAGTTCTTCCCCCCCCAATAGCCCGTACAGTTTTTTTTTAAAGCAACACAGCACGGGAAACAGGCCCTTCGGCCCAACGAGCCCGCGCCACCGTAATACCAAATCATTATCCTATTTTAATAGTCCTATATAATAGTATATATATTAATCCTAATTTGGAAAATTTTCACCATAGGGACAATTTGTTACCCAATCAGCCTAAGAGCGAATTTTTGGGTTGTGGGAGGAAACCGGAGTGCCCGGAGAAAACCCACGCAACCACGGGGAGAACGCGCAAACTCCCGCAGACACCGGCCCAATTCCAAGTGTCTGCACAGCCACATCGATAGTCTCTGAGCTGTCATGGTGCCCTTCAGGTGGTCCACATAAAGCACTCATATACGACATGAGGTACCAGGCAACCCATGAATCAACATCCAAGAGCTGTACCCGCACCACCTGCCGAATGCGTGCTCAAATTATGGACCGAATTACCTGTGGAAAAAAGCCGTAGTTAAACAGTCCTAATATATCCCTCTATCTGCATACCGCTCATGTGGCTGTCCAAGAGACCCTTAAACAGCCCCAGCGTGCCTGCTCCCACCACCTTACTCGGCAGTGCATTCCACACCCCCACTACCCTTTGTGTGAAAAACTGCCCTCTAATATTCGTCCTATACATAGCCCCCCTCACCCTATGGCCATGACCTCTCGTCCTATCCATTTCTAAAGGTGGAAAAAGTTTACCTCCATTTACTCTATCTATACCCCTTATAATCTTATACACCTCTATGAGATCCCCTCTAAGCCGACGTCTTTCAAGGGAAAACAACCCCAGTCTATCTAATCGTTCCTCATAGGACAGTCCTTCCATACCAGGCAGCATCCTGGTAAACCTCCTCTGCACTCTCTCCAAGGACTCCACATCCTTCCGATAGTACGGAGACCAGAACTGGGCGCAGTATTCCAAGTGAGGCCTAACCAAAGTTGTATACAACTGCAACATCAAACTCCTACTCTTATATTCTATACCCTTTTCTATGAAAGCTAACATACTATACGCCTTCTTTGTCACCTTCTCCACCTGTGAGGACACCTTCAGAGACTTGTGAACCTGCACCCCCAAGTCTCTCTGCGTCTCTATGCTCCTTATAGTTTTACCTTTTATCCTATAATTCTCTTCTACATTTTTCCGGCCAAAATGCATCACCTCGCATTTTTCCGGATTAAATTCCATTTGCCATCTATCTGCCCAATCTACCAACCTGTCTATGTCCTGTTGTATTGCCTGACACTGCTCTTCTGTACCCGCCAATCCAAGCATCTTGGTGTCATCAGCAAATTTGCTGATCTCACCACCTACCCCTACTTCCAAGTCGTTTATGTAGACCACAAATAGAAGAGGACCTAGTACTGAGCCTTGTGGCACTCCACTAGTGACAGGCTTCCAGCTGGAAAAAGAGCCTTCCACTACTACCCTCTGTCTCCTCCTTCCGAGCCAGTTTTCGACCCATCTACATACCCGACCCTGTATCCCATGCGCCTTCACCTTCTCTATCAGTCTACCATGAGGCACCTTGTCAAACGCCTTACTGAAATCCATGTAGACGACATCAACAGCCTGTCCTTCATCAACTGTTTTTGTCACTTCTTCAAAAAATTCCACCAGATTCGTAAGACAAGACTTCCCCTTGACGAAGCCATGCTGCGTATCCCTGATCAGATCGCAGCGCTCCAGATGCTCATACATCCTGTCCCTAAGGATCCTCTCCATTAGCTTACCTATAACTGAAGTCAAGCTCACCGGCCTATAGTTCCCTGGGTGATCCCTCTGACCTTTTTTAAACAACGGTACTACGTTTGCTATCCTCCAGTCCTCTGTTCTTCCCCCCCCAATAGCCCGTACAGTT